>LPNX010542261.1:126102-190882 GCA_001517045.1 Pseudotsuga menziesii | reverse complement strand
GTTTATTGCTGCGTTATTGCCGCACATCAGAACGCCGCTCATGCAACAGAAGGTTGCTGACCAGCAAGAGGCTCTGGAAATCGCAATGAAGCTAGAGACCGCCCCTGTCGGAGATGATTCTGGTCTTGCTCAAATCCAAGTGAAGTTGGCAGCAATGGCCCTGGAACGTCGTGACATGAAGAAAGCCAAAACCAGTCGAGAGGAGGTCTGGTGTACGCAATGTCGGTCTGAGGGTCACGATAGGGACCAGTGCCCCATGGTCAGAACCTATCTTAGCACGGGCACGCCCACCCAATTCAATGCCGGTGTGATATATTGTGAGATTTGCCGCACCCCTGGCCAGCATCGCCCTGAGCACTGCCCTCTTCTCCAGAGATATGTCCCAGTTCCCAAAAACCCCTACTGCCAGTTTTGTAAGTCCGTTGGCCATAATGAAGAAGAATGTCGTAGCTATGACCTTATGCGAGAGCGCACCTCTGATGCCTACCGAGTCCACAATGAAGCCCAGAATAATTATGGCTATGGATACCGTGGTGGAACCTCCGGTAGAGGTGATTTTGGTGGTTGCGGACGTGGTGGGATGACCGGCAGAGGTAGAGGCCAGGTTGTGTGTTACAATTGTAACCAATCTGGTCACTTGGCCTGCGACTGTTGGAACCCCACTACGACATGTCGGTATTGCCGCGCAGTAGATCATGTGATTGAACAGTGCCCCCAGCTCCTTGCAAAGATACAGGAAAACAACCGTAGCCCTACTCCAAGTATTCAGTTGATTTCCGTGGAGCAAAGACCTGCCCCAGCTCTCAATGTGGTCACCCGGAGTGGAGCTACGACACATACTCAAGACTCGCCAAGGCAACCTGCCACGATGTGCGCACAACAGGCCTCTAAAAAAGTCCCAGCCCTTGGCCCGGCGAAGGATCACACACCAGTCCAGGAGGCCTGGTGCGCTAATGTTGATGGCGCTGTAGACATATCTGCGCGGCAACACCAGCAGGCTTCGCAGCTACAGGGAGCCTCGACGGATAAAGTAAGTACACTATCTTCTTTCTTGCAGAGCTGTATGAAACTCTTGCACAATCAGAACGCTCTAAACGAGCTGCAAAAAGTTCTTGTTGTCACAGACCCTCAGAGAGGAATTGATCAGGAGAAAACTGTTAGTCGTGTCCGAAGAACGGGAAGGGAAATGAGGTTGAATGTTTAGATAGGAGAATATGATATGACTGATGTCATCCTGGATCTTGGATCAGACGTCAATGTCCTCCCTAAGCAGATGTGGGGACAAATGGGAAAGCCTTCCCTGGTTTGGTCACCTATACAGCTGCGACTAGCTAACCAGCAAAGGATTGTACCGCTAGGGAGACTTCTTAGTGTCCCAATCGACATCGATGGGGTCAGTACTCTAGCAGACTTTGAAGTTATTGAGATCATTGATGACAGCAACCCTTACCCAGCCCTGCTGGGAATTGAGTGGGCCATGACCAATGCTGCAATCATCAACCTTAAAAGGCGACAGATGACCTTCGAAGGAAATGTCCTGCGCGTTATTATACCCCTCGACCCATCCCAAGGAGAAAGATATACAGAACCACTCAGAGATGAAGGCGAGCAGGATACTCTAGACCACATCTATAACATCACAGCCACGGATGCAGATTATGTCGAGCCTAATGCTGATGGTGTAATGGATTGGCAATGTGATAGCTCCTGCATGTCTGATTCAGACGATGGTTTGGAGAATTGGCAGCAACGACTGTACGAGCTACATGGCCATAGATGCGCACAGATCACTCAGTCTCTTCGATGCATTAGCGCACAGCCTCGAGAAGTGCCCGCACAGGTTGGGATGACAGATCCTGGAAAAATTATTCTGCCGATGCCAGAACAAGTACCTCAGTTACAAAACATCCAGCATCTGGAAATAGCACTAGACACTACCGCAGCATGGGGGGCCGACCCTACAGAACTTCAGCTCCGTCGGAGAACCTACCAGAAAGTCGTGCGCCCCACATTTATAAGGCAAGCTCAAGAAGTGTGAAGTAAGTTCAAGGGGCAGAGCCAAGATGCTCGCACCTCAAATTTAGTAGTCCTATCGCAGATATTACCGAGTCGGGTCGGAGGGCACTATTGGGCCGAAGTTTCTTATTGCCCCGAGGCTGCGACCATGCTTCTGCCGCAGCCCAAAAATGTCGCGAGGCCCAAAATTCGACCATTGGGAGGCAGCCAGTTTGGTGGCGGCGGGATTTTAAGTGCTTTAAATGACTGTACTAAGACCAGTACCGGAAATCGCGCCCCGCATGGACAAGATTTTCATCAGATTTGGTGCCTTCAATGCACTGTCCTCCCTGATTTGATTGATGGCGTGTATAAGAAGATGCCTAAGATAGGAAAAATCGCATCCTGCATTTCTTCAAGCTTTTCGAGTGAACCCATGACCACCGAACGCGAGATTGACGCCTTGGTCAGAGAATTCGAGCAAGAGGGTCTGATCACCTGCTCTACTCAGCCTCCTGCCATAGCTCACTATGAAGCCACTCCCCCAGCACCACCACGGCCGATGCAGACACGGTCTTCCAGGAGAAAGTCTAGAACTGAAATTCGCACCAAGCGCAACCAAGACTGGCCGCAGCAAACAGGGCAAACACCAGCGGCTCATCCTATGGAACCCTCTGGTTCCACACAGGCCCCGGCCGGGGGAAGGGAGAATATTCTGCCACCACGACCACCATACCTACCACCTGTTCGCCCAGGCACCGCGTTACCCCGTCGGACAAAGCAATTTACATTAGCCACACCTTCGTTACCACCAGGAGTGCAGCTGATTGGCAGTATGACAGGGAATATTGATCGGCTTAAGTACAGCGATCATGACACCAATGACCATGGCAAGTTCCCACAGTTTGACCCAGCCGAATACTTGCACCGCGTCAATTACCCCGACCATAAGCTCACACTACTGGAAGTGCAAACATGGGTTGCGGGTCTGGACAAAGCTGGCCTACTCAAGCTATTCAACATTCCCCATTTTGGACGCGGCATACATGTGACTGTAGTGGCCAAGCAGTTACTAGCCTTGGTGCACGACGGCTATTTATGGATAGGGGACCAGCAAATTCCTATTGATGCCGCCCTCATCCATCAGATCACAAGTTTACCCATGGCAGGACCAGATCCGGGAACCGAGTTTCCGTCCAAACATGACGACACAAAGCTCGTGCAAACCATGAAGGAGCGGTTTGGCCTGACAAAAGGGAAACAGGGGTATCATACTTCCACGATTTGGGAGTAGCCCATTCGGTTTGCAGCTGAACTCTTAGCCTGCAAACTCATAAGGAAATGCAGGCCAACTGAAGTACCTGCCCCGGTTATCAGGATTGCTATGAACTGCGCTGAGGGGTATACTTATAATTGGGCCGGCTATCTTGCGAAGGAGTTTTTGGAGGATGCCCGCGATGCGCAAGAAAAAGGTAGACCTTTTCACTATTCGTGGCTTATAATCCTTATTGCATAAGTTGGGTGGAAAGAACCTACTGAATCCCAGTTTGTCGAAATAAACCCCGGCATGCCAGGAGCATCAAGGTATGCCTCCCTTTGGGTATCCTCAGATAAGGAAACTCAATAGATGACAAACACTGTGTTCGTATTCTATACTATGAGTCTTCACTATGAGATAGTGCGAACACCTGGACTTACCAACGAAGTGTTCTCTCAATACAAGGGGGTCGCGCACTTTAGTGCCGACATGCATCATGTTTTCATTCAAGCTCGTGCAGATCCTCAACGGCAATGTTTCAAATTACCATATGTAGTCACCGAACTAGATATCCGACGGGTCGTTCAGCAATGGCCAGCCGAATGGCTGAAAGATTTAGGGAAAAAACCCTCTATTCCGGTTCGTCCAGCTACCAATATTGGCGCAGGTACTAGTCAGGCACAGCAGCAAATCCCATTGGAAAATAGCAAAGACCCAAATGATTCACAGATAAATGACAACGGCCAGGGTGGAGATAGTGAACAGGATGAGCAGGATGAACAGGATGAGGAGTCGATCAAGACCATAACAGATCCTACCCCACCAACGAAGCGCAAGTCACCAGAAGTAGCCAAGGTAACCAAGCCACAGTCCCGCAAAAAGGTAAAGGCATCAAAGGATAAAGATATCGAGGAGGAAGCCACTGTCACGATGGATGCACTGGAGCATGCTCTCGAACAGTCTACGACAGCGCTTACTAAAAAATGGTCCGAATTCACGGAACTACATCTTGCCAGCCTCGCAGGTATCGCAAACAGGGTATCGGAGTTAAAAGAGCTAATCGCAAAATCAGCGCCCAGTACTGCGACAAGCAGCACTATGGCACCCACGCAGCAGGACATTAGGAAATGGCCACTTAGGGATCCCCAGGGACAGGTATCAAGTGCAACTCTGATGCATCCTGACATCAATTCTCGACCCCAGACAAATATAACCGCGGAGCTTGATTATACAAAGATACCTATGTCAGAGTTGCATCTCCGTCAGCTTGCGATTACAAAGGAGATCCATACCCGAACTCAAGTGTCACAAATCCAACTGGAAGACTCCCTCAAGCAAAACAAAACTTTCACCGCACGCCTAGAAGAGATCGCACAACAGAAGAAAGAGGCTGAACAGACAACAACTACGCTAATGCAAGCGTTGGATGAGGCATGTCGGAGTCTTTCTAACTCCGACATACAGGAAACAGAGGAACCAAAGCAGAAGATTGCTAAGATGAAAGACTATGCCCAGCAGTCCCGCGGTGAGCTGGAAAGGATGAAGATAGAACATCAGCAACAGATTGCAGAACTTCAACTACGCATTCCCCCTGAGACTCCACCAGAGGTCCGAGAACAGCGCCAGCAGGATATCAAGGCTTCAGCAACAAAAATATCAGACAACGTGGATAGTGTCGCAAAACTAATGGAAGATAGCATAGAAGCATGGGAAAACCTGCAGGACCATCCAGATGTAGGGAAGATTCAGGAAACCATCAAGTTCCGCCAGGATGAGTTAGATGCAGTCCGAATAGAAATCAAGACGCTGCCACCTATGCAGAAGATGGCTAAAGTAAAGCGCAGCAAGGAACTTCAACAGGAAATCGAGTCGTGCAGGACGAAGGTGACGATGCTGGAAAATGCGTTACAGCCCCTGGTTGATGAAGCATTAGAATTGACCAATACTGCGGAGAGCCAGCTCAAAATTTTGAAGACCTATGACACTTTTGTGCAGGAAAAGGCTGACACAGACTCTTCTTCAGTATTACAGGAACTGGTGGAAAAGGAGAAAGCCGCTGATGAGATACTGCATAATCTCACCAGTCGCTTCCAGGCCCTTGCACAGAATATTCGCCCACCAGAGTCCTTGCAGAGTGTCCCGGGACGGGCCACTAGTGAGTCTTAGGGGCCTGTTGGGGCGCATACTCCATGTTTGGGTAACTCCGCGGTTAATTAGAAAATTTGTAAGCGGAGCTATGGGCCAAAATAGTCTTAGGGGTGCCAGGGTAAGTCAAAACCCTCTTTTTTGAAATAAACCAATGGTTTAAATCCAGGGTTTAGGGTTTTTGGGTGACCATGGTTTAAGACCATGGTTTTGTAAAACTGCTCAGTATAAATAAGCGCTTGTGTAAAAAGGATAGGTTAAGATTTTTTATGTAAAGAAAGATAAGGCAAAGTAAGGTTGGTTTTTGTAAGGAAAGGATAAGTCCCAGCTGTGTGCGTGGACGACCTCTGCAGCTGTGTGCGCAGAGGGTTTTTGTAAGAAAGGGAAGAAAGATCTGCAGCTGTGTGCGCAGAAGCCTGCTGCTGTGTGCGTGGTTGTTAAGGACTGAAGGGATCTACAGCTGAGTGCGCAGATCAACTGTGGTTTTGAGGAAAGAGGAATAAAACGCAGTTTGTGGACGTAGCCCCTACACTGGGGGTGAACCACGTTATATTTGGTGTCGTGGTTTTATTGTGTTGTTTCTGCTTCTGTTATTTTCATGCATTAAACTGAATACATCTGATAACATAAGATCACTGCTAGTAATAAGCTTCGCTGTGAATTCCCCATAGTGGGTTATGCAAGTTTAGTTTATTTATTGTGCTACGAAGTCATATGTGAATGAATGATAAATTTACAAGTGTTGATTAATAATTTCTTTTAAAGGCTAAGGTACAATAATACCCCTCTCTGCATGCAGAAACCTGATTCTGCGGCACCCCATTGCTGTTTTGGGTGAGACTGCAACCTGCGCGTAGGTTGTTTCCGAAAGGGCCAACATGGTGGGTCTTTTGTTGGTGCGACGCATAAGAATTAACTCGGGTCTGCCCTATTTCCCAACAGCAAGAAGTGAAG
This sequence comes from Pseudotsuga menziesii, assembly GCA_001517045.1. Lineage (NCBI taxonomy): Eukaryota > Viridiplantae > Streptophyta > Pinopsida > Pinales > Pinaceae > Pseudotsuga > Pseudotsuga menziesii. The sequence continues at coordinate 184,530 of LPNX010542261.1, read as the reverse complement.
TGTTCTCGTTTATGGATGGTTTCTCCGGATACAATCAAATTCAAATAAAACCAAAAGATCAACAAAAAAATTCTTTCATTTGTCCTTGTGGTACCTTCACGTACAAAAAAAACGCCCTTTGGATTGAAAAATGTTGGGGCAACCTTTCAACGGGCTATGAACTTTGCCTTCCATGATATCAAGGCCATTGTTGAACCTTACCTTGATTATTTGCCTGCACATTCTCGTAAGAGGATTCAACATCCAAATCACTTATGGTTGATATTTGAGAGATGCAGAAACTATACGATCCGCTTGAATCCCCACAAGTGCGTGTTTTGTGTTCAATTAGGAATATTGCTCAGGTTCATTGTCTCTAATAGAGGCATCCAGGTGGATCCATTAAAAGTAGAGGCCATTGTAAATCTTCCTCCTCCTCATTCTATCAGGCAACTTCAAAGCCTGCAAGGGAAGTCTAATTTTCTTCGACGTTTTATCGTTAACTATGCCAAGATTACCAAGGGTTTCGTGCACCTGCTTAAACAAGACACCCCAATTGTATGGGATGAAACTGCACAACTCACTTTCGAGGCATTGAAAAAATCTTTGTTGTCGGCACCTTTACTGTGTCCACCAGATTACTCTAGGGATTTTATATTGTATCTAGCCATGTTCGAGTTGACCATTGGGATAGTACTGGTCCAGGAGGACGATAAGCTCATAGAGCATGTCGTTTACTATCTTAGCCATGCTTTGGTTGGACCTGAAATTAGGTACACCCACGTTGAGAAATTATCCTTAGCAGCTGTCTATGCTGTCCAGAGGTTACGTCACTACATTTTACTGAGGACCACAACAGTAGTGGCGAATGTGAATCCTTTTCAATATGTTTTGTCCCAACGGATTTTTGGGGGAAAATTCAACAAATGGATAGTCATTCTCCAAGAGTTTGACTTGGATTTTCAGTCTGCTAAGTCTAAAAAGTCCTTAGTTTTTGCTGAGCTTATAGCAGAATTTCCTACTGAAGAAGATGTAGTCATTGAAGATGACTCATTCCTAGATGAGCATATCTTCTTGATATCCACCTCTGATACTTGGTACAAATATATTCTTATATATCTCCAAACTTTGAAGTATCCTACAACTTCCTCACAGGAGGAACGACGTAAATTACGCCTTCATGCTAAGAACTACCTCATTATAGGAGATACATTATATCGAAGAGGGGTAGATTCCATTTTGTCTCGATGTCTTACCCATGAGGAAGCGAAGATTGTCCTGAATGATTCCCATAGTGGAGCATGTGGGGGTTATTTATCTGGGCCAGCAACGGCCCAGAAGATACTATGTGCCAGTTATTTCTGGCCCGCGATCTTCAAATATTGTGTGGAAGCGGTGAAGCACTGTCATCCTTGTCAGCTTTACACTAGGAAAATGCATTCACATCCCACTTTGTTGTTTCCCATTGTCTTGATAGGCCCCTTCATGAAATGGGGGATTGATTACGTGACATGCAACCCAGCCTCAACTGGGGGGCATAAATATATTATTGTCGTTGTTGACTATTTTATGAAATGGGCAGAGGAAATGCCTACTTTTAAAGCCGATGAGGAAACAACAACTTTCTTCATATTCAATCAGATTATAGCATGGTTTGGTATACCCAAAGTGATTGTCACTAACCATGGCAGTCATTTTCAAAATAGCATGATGACGGAACTAACCACTATGCTTGGATTCAGACAAGAACATTCAACTTCGTACTATCAGCAAGCAAACATTCAGGTTTTGGCTATAAACAAGAATTTGAAGACCATCCTCAAATGTACAATTGATGCAGCCCATTCTAACTAGCACATCATGCTATACCCTGCTCTTTGGGTGTACCGAACTAATGTAAAAACTGCTACGGGTTTCTCTCCCTTCCAACTCGTTCATGGAGTGGAAGTAGTTACCCCAATTGAATGTGAAATCCTGTCTTTGAAAATAGCTATTCCTGTGTTACCCGATATGACAGATCTTGAAGAACGTCTGGTACATTTAGAACACCTTGATGAACAGTGTAGAGATGTGTTGACCGCTAATCAAGCTCACAAGAATAGGGTCAAAAACCAATATGATAAGTCGGTCACACCTCGGATTTTCTCTGAGGGGGAAATTGTTTTGCTTTGGTACCAAGACAAAGAACCCCTGGGGATAGGAAAATTCAAGGCCATGTGGTTAGGGCCTTATGTCATGTCGAAGGTCTTAAAGAATGGCACATATGATTTAATTGATTTTTATGGGGACAAGCCATCTGAGCCTAGAAATGGGCTCTACCTGAAAAAGTACTATGCTTAGGCTTAGCGCTTTTTCTTGTATTTTATTGTATATATTTTTATGTACATTAGTTTTTCGGTTTTGTTTTTTATACCATCTACTGGTTGTTGCAGATGTCTTCTGAGAGGTATCTAGGTTTTTTTGATGGTTCCAGTTGCCACACTTGTAATCTAGCTTCAGCAGCGTAGGTCATTTACTCTCCCTCAGGATAGCTAGTTGCCACAAGAGGCGCTTGCTTAGGTCCTGCTTCTAATAATGTTGCTGAATATAGGGTTGTAATTGAGCTTCTATGGGATGCTTTGTCACATGGTATCACCCAGCTAAAAGTCCATCTGGACTCTCAATTGGTGGCTTCCCAGCTCAATCGAGCTTATCAGGTGCGAAACCCTATTCTATTACATTAGTTCATGCAAGTTAGGTTATTGGAAAGAAATTTTGAATCTATTATATTCAATCACATTCCAAGAAATTAGAATTCATTGACTGATGCATATGCTAATTACATTTTAGATTGGCATCTAACACACATTTCATAAAAATATACAGCATGCACATAAAAAACACTTGTAAATAAATCGACAACAATATATATATGTGTGTGTGTGTGTGTGTGTGTGTGTGTGAGAGAGAGAGAGAGAGAGAGAGTATCTGTCTATAGATAGGTCGAGTCTAATCCTCAAATCCAATCATAACTATATAATATACAAAAAATATACAAAATGTGGATCGCAGTCCATCAAAATGTCCTAGATCTAAGCAGGACCACCCTAGTCACTTGGACCACCTTGGTCCCCATGGTCTCTCTGTACTCTGCCTTCCTCAGCCTCTTCGGCTTCGACATCCTCCACAGCATCTATGTACACAAGAACTACTCTGGACACCCACCTCAAAAGGCGTAACCAGACAAGTGGAACTCCAACCAAAAACTCCTACATGATGGTTGGGATATGCTCTATCCATAAAGTGGGAACCATCTAGGTAAGCCTGGCCAGCTTCCCCTCCAGAACCTTAATAAGCCCTGGGTCTTCACCTACGATAGGACGAACAAACAGACGTGGATGCCCCTCAGGGCGGATAGGTCCAATATCTTTATTTTGACATGTTTATAGGATTAGGGCTTTTATACATGTGTATATATCTATCATTTTAAAATTCATAAAAATTTTAAAAAATTTTGAAAATTAAAAAATTACCTAGCTCTCCCCATGCTCCTCCTAGAGGGAGGAAAAGGTCTGGATCACCTCGAAAATCTATTCCAGCATACGAAAACTACTCTAGTGCTAGTAGTTTCCGCTCCCACCAGAAGTAGAAGTCATCATCATACACACTCTGCACTGAGCCTCCTCCTCCTTGACGAAGGAAGATGTCTCCCCATCTACTCAGCCTAGGCTGACATGGAAATTGGACTGGTAGTGGTATGGAAGGGCTCAACCTTGGTACTCTTGAAGAAGAAGAAGGCAACCAATATGCTATAATACCCAAAGTTCTTCTGCCTTCCTCTCTTGCAATCAGAGAGTTGTTTTTTCATAATTGGGACAACTCCTGAACACCAATCATACAAGGCACCCTACATACAATCCACCACCAACCTCATTTGGTTTCGTGTAGCTAGATGTAATGAAGAGGATCCTGCAATCCTCACTATGGTGCTGGTCAATACCTGTAGTGTAAAATCACAGATATGTACAATAGGGATGCAGCTCCCTCTCTTCTGGGTACTAGGTGTGCAATACACATCAATGTAGTTCTGGACACTTAAAGGATCACCGCCCATGCCAGTTCCCTCTAAGTTGACCGATGCTCCTCGTCGTGATAGGTCGGTAATAAAATATATGTCCTTGAAAGTAATTTCCAAAGTTTCACCTTGTAGGTCAAACATCCCTAAATCATGGTCCCAGTAGTTTATCATGAACTCTAGTAAACGGACATTAGCCTGCATTGGTGATGTGCAAAAGAATTTTAATAACCCACTCGTTCATAAAGCATGTACGGTGCGTGCACTTTGGAGCTCTTCCTGGTCCATATTCTCATGCTCACGTTCCCTCCATTCCAACACCATCTTCACACCCAGTAAAACAATCATTATGAATCATCAATATCATATAAAATTTCAAAAAAATTTCCTCAATTTATCTTTTTATCCTTCACGCAGTACACGAGACTGTCTAGTTAGACATGTTGCGGTCTGTACACGACTGTCTCTAAAGTAAACCCACATACAGAATGTGTGTACACAAGTTTCAACATAGTGAACCCGCATACACAGTGTGACATGCTTTAGGATGCTTCAAAATATGAAATTGGGACTCAAATTTGAAAATTGTCAGGATCAAATTGAAGAGCTCAGGGTGTAAGCTTACCTACAACTTGCGGAATTGGATTTCGTCCACTAGATTGTCCACACCGATCGAATGAAGGTAGAGGTAAAAACTTGATTCTTATGGCTAAAAATCAAAATGGTGAGTTTTGTTTTAATTTTTGAACTATTTATAGAAATTATATTTCTAAAAGTGGGTTTTTTCCTATAGTTCAAAATGTATTCAACTAATACCATATATTTTTTTTTGTAACAGGTTTTTCATCATTACAAAGTGTTTTTTGCATCTATAGGGTGGTTTTTGACATTTCCAATGCATTTTTGCATCTATACTTAATCCACATTAAACTTCGTAATTAACATTTTTTCTATAGACTATGGTATTTTAAACCATTATTTCCCTGTCTTTACCATTGTTCTTCCATGGATAGGACCTTCCTTTCATGAGTATCCTCATTTGAAACCTATGTTTTCCTTCGATACTCATGCTACAGTTGTTTCAGGTACAGGGGTTTCCTCTTAGCTATTTTTCATGCCAAATAGAGCTTCTTTTTTAGTCTCTTTTTACAAGCTACCCCTTTATAGGACTCCCTGCCCTTATGGAGTTTCTTTAGGCCCAGGTATGACTCCTTAAAAATAGACTTGACTGTCGAGTTAACTTGTCCATTCAAGCTCATTAAGAATATGTGAATGGCCATCTGCATTGGTGGTAGGTTATCTCTTTCTCGAACCATGTGGAATAATACGAGAAAGGATCCCTCTCTTTTCTATTTCAATTGAGAAGAGTATTCTCAGGAATAGGTTTATCACTTTTCCGAACCTGAGGAACTAAATTTATGGAAAAGGAACTCCCGGTATGAGCTTAATTTTCTCTTTTTCGTGCTCTGGACCTAAACATGAAAAAGATTCCAAGTGTACTTTGTGTCTTTGTCATGCTCGTTAAACACTAAATAACAAAGCAACGATTTTATTGTTGTAAGCCCCATTTCTCGTACGCAAATGGATCTTTCCGAGTGATCTTTCTTTCCTTCACACTCGTAAGACTCAAGCTATTTATGCTGTTCTAGAAGGACCGTTGGGTAGGTGGTAATTTAACCTTTTTCGGACCTCCTTGACTAAGTACAAAAAGGTTCACCTTTTCTTCTACGGAAGTTAAGAGAGTTCTTTTGTGGTATGTTTTATACTTTTCCGGCCTCAGGAGACTAAATTGGATGAAAAAGGACCCCCCTGGAGTCTTCTTTGGAGTTTTCAGACTCTCTTAATGTGAAAACACCAGCTGAGCATGTACTAGTTTGGGCTCATTAAATCCATGAATTAGTGACACTATAAAGCATTATTTTTTCTTCTCTTCAAGCTTGTTAAAAAATGAAGAGAGATCTGAGTTAACTTTCCTGGACTCATTAAAATTTAACAGGGAAGGTGAGGAAGAAGTTTTCTCGTGTTTTTAGTCAGTGGCAGCATGTCATCCTTGAACATAGCACTCTCTATTTTTTTCAATACCCATGTCTCAGTGTTCACTTTCAGTTCAGCTAATACTTCAAGTTTATTACTCCTCCTCTTGTCCATTATACCTGGGGAATCTTATCATGTCTCCTACATGACAGATAAGTCTAGTTGTTCTATCTATAAAGTTAAAAGTTGCCTTGGGTCATCTCTATGTCATGCTCACTGTTCAAGGACTTCACTCAATGTCTAATTTCTATCATGATCCCATCATTGTTATATCTGTTATCTCTTGTGTCTCTTTTCCTTTGCCCAGTTCCTAGTCACTCTTGTGATCTGTTGGAGGATATATTGCCTTCCTTATCACAGTATGGTTCCGCTTCAGTTCTTACTGACGACGAAGACCTAGAGTTTTGATGATAGTACCTCAAGATTCACTTCCATCATTGGTGAATTCCTTTGCTTCAATTGTTGATTATCACCTATTGATTGACAAATTGTTGAATCTGTTTCATGTTTGACTTCAGCCTACATTTATTCACATGGCTTGGATTGTACTGGTTCTTTGGGATTGCTTATGAAGACCTTAGTTCCTCATCTATGGACTAAGTTACACAAGATTATGTTCCATTTATGTACACAGCTTCCAGATCTTTGAAGACTCATCATTATTGTATATTGTGGCTTTGATCCACCTTTGTAATATACGTGGTCTTGTACCCGTATCATATGATGTACTCAAATATTGTAAAGGAGCTAGTCTTCCAGTATATTGAACATAGCATCCTCAGATATGAATTTGTATATGACATTATTATGTATTTGTTTCAGGTACTACCTCTGCTCCATTGGATTTCTGAGTTCTCCAAAGATAAAAATTATAATGTATTTTGGCCATCGCTTCCCTCTGACCTCACATATTAGAGGGCATCTGTTATCAACCCAAATGGCACTTCTCCGTCCGAGTGCTGACATTTCCTATGTTGGCGCACAAAAGGACATTTATGGATTGAAGGTTGCCTAAAACACTATATATGGGCATGTTATGAAATACAGTCACTATCCATCCAGCTTGCCATTTTTACCTTTTAATATGTCAATTTTTGTGCGTGACTTTGCCTATAAGCAACCCACGTACATATGCGACTTTTCCTACAGCATGTCGCATGCTGTACGCGACTATTTGTCATTACAACCCACGTACAAATCTATACACGGGTTTCCCTTATAGAAACTCGCGTGTCATACGCGGGTTGCTAGTATCAATACTCGCGTACGCCTTCCCTTGACATTAAAAATAATAAATCACGATTATTTGAGATTTTTTAAGCCCTAAACAATAACTATATTAACTATCTCAACCTCCTCAACCTTCGAAACTACCTTATTTCACTAAGTATAAATAAATCCCTTGGGGAGGGCATTAATGAATCATACTTGGAGAGCAAAGTTATGTTGGTGGTATCTATTCAAAAGTCTTTGAAGCAATAGAACTCAGAATCCTTTGGTTGCAGAGGAGTCCTTGTTTCAGGCATTGGGCTGTAACCTTAACTCATTCACTATTGTTAATAAAGAGAATCCTTAATCCAAATGTGTGTTGAATATCTTTCATGTATCATGGTTGGATGAATATTTATGATTAAGCACTTTATATAGTGTTTATCTAACTTGTCCTATATACATGTATAAGCTTGCACTTGGAGTATTTGCTCTTTACAGGTGAAGGAGAAACATCCCTGAAAGCTTTGGAGGAGAAGTAGAGCAGGAGAAGACAAAGCTTGGATCAACCATCGTGAATCGGGTGAGTCCATCATATCTTCCTATTTCCTTTTTGTACTTTAAAGTTTATTTCCTGCAAGTTTTAAGAGTATGTTGGTAACCCCAGACCTTCGGTTATAGCGTGTTTATTCCTGAACAACAAGAGGTTATATTTTGAGCTACTACGAAGCATTAGAAAATGAGAAATTTGGAGAGTAAAGATATTATAGCAAAAAATTTCCCCATTCTTATATACTTGAGTCTACATCCCATTGTCCTTGAAGAAGCCATTAGTTCTATTTCTCAAGCTCATCATTGTCTTTGTGAGATTACTTTTGTATGGAGGATTGAAGTGGTGGAGGGACTCGATTTCTCAATTTTAATGACTTGCCAACAGAGGTTGTCATTTCTTTCTTTGCTTATATTAATAGAAATATCCATTTCTCATCCATTACATGTGCAATTATGAATATATGTATCCATGGATGTAACTACTTTGTTTATATGTTGGAATTGAACATGCTATATTAGACTCTAACACTTTAGTATGTATATCATGTTGTATATCTTGTTTTTTAGGACAATGTGTAGGTAAAAGTTTGATTGAAAGCTCAATGGGGATAATCTCCAAACATCGGAATAAGGTACGCTTTCTATCCCTTAGTGTTATTTTCAATTATATGTTTAGCATGCTTTGAAATTGATTGATTTCTGGTGTCATCATGTCTGTTGTGGTCCACCCCAAGCCATAGGAAATTTTCTCTATGACACTTGTGGTTTCTTTTCTTAGTTTTGAAACCTCCTTAATTAACCTTTAATTTAACTTTTGGAGGGTTGCAACTTGTTCCTTTAACCTCATGACATCTTATTAACCAACCAATTTTTTGAATTCATCACTATTCTTATAAATTGTTTTTAAAGTTTTACAAATTTCTATACCATCCTTAAAATATTCAATTTCTTGAATGACATCATTAGCTACACAATATTTGATACGAGCTTCAGGTAACTTATTTCTTTTGTCCCAATTTTTTAAATCTTCTTCATTTTTAGGGGTAGACTCAATACCAATTACCAAATAATTTGCATCTAATGATATTAATGTAGATTCAACTTCATAAATCCATTTTCCCCAATTCTTTCCATCAAATTTAATATTAGCTAAAGGTGTAAAAAAATCCATTTTTCTCACTTCTACCAACAAAACACACTATATAGCAATAGAAATGCACACGCCTTATTAACATTCAACCTTGAGAAATGAGCATATTCATGACTGATGTACATGAGAAATTGAATTATTTTTTTAGTGATGTCGACATCCTTATCCTCTCAAAAAATGGGCCTCATACTTTCACTAAATGCAGTTTCCACTCACAAATGATATTATCTCACAAGGATTTTTACCTTTGAATGATTCCATCACTGGAAAATTAGAAAGTGCTTCTAAATCCTTCTTCACAAACTTTATGAAATATTCATAATTTGTTCACAAACGTTTTTCTCAATTCCTTTATGAGAATGTATCTTTTGACAAAGGAATGGGGCACCACATTTTCTTCCTTTTACCCAAGTACCTCTTGCAACAAGTGTTCAATACAAATTTGGGTAATGATCCTTCCTTCTGAACGACAACGTGTAGTATGGGATCGATCACGATATTTTTAGCGATTCCTTTTCATGCAATAATATCCACGTAGTAAATTTTAAACAAGGAAATAATCTGGTCCTACACATACACTACAAACACAATACATTTTCCAAACAACCCAATGTTAGGTAAACTAACTAGCATCCACATACAATAAAATGATTATTTGAAAATTCACAAACAAAAAATATGCATAGCACACACCTAGCAATTACACAGTAGCACACATGGTATTCAAATCAACATTTCTTAAATTTGCATAACTTTTCCCAACATCAAAGTAAGCACATAACAATTTCTTCATAGCATATTTTTTCTTGAATTAGGTTGACATGACACATCGCTAATCGTCAAACAATCTCACACATTTCCCATTAATACAAACAAATGACTTATGCTCGACACATTTTCAAACACCTACATAGATCCTAACATAAAAATAGAGAAATTGTTACATTTGCAAACACATACAGACCTCCTATCATCGATTGTGATCTGATACCATGTTTGAATACACAATAGAGAGAACACTAAACACATACAAAAAACAAAAAACACATACATTGATGGCCAATTCCATACAAATTCCATTAACTAAACTCGTATTTATAGTGTGTACATCAAGTTCTTCTTGAATTTTCCTTCAAGTTAGTGAAGTCTAGGAACATTGGTGTTGTATGTCCTATCTAGATATTTATGCTGGTTGATTTCTATCAGCTACAATGATATCTACTAGTCAACATTATGTTTAACATGTATCTTTCCCACAACCCAGTCTTTTAATCTTCTAAATATGCAAATCTAGAATAAATATTCCATTTTACATGTATTATTGAATCATGTTATGTACATGTGTTTCATGATCTGTCAAGTATTTTTTTCTCTTACATGTGGGCACTTGCAGGTACTCCAACAGGTGGCGAGATTAGATAGATTATAATAGGTGAATAAGATTTGTGGGTACATCTAATTTCTCACCTTACTTTTGAATCTATTCATATTTGAATTTGGGTGAGGAGATTAATAAATTGAACTAGGAAGAATATAAAATAGACCTAAACCTAATTACTTGCAATTTTTTATTGGATATTTACATCATGATTTAACAATAAAGTTGCATAATGATTTCATTAATATTCTCTTCAAGATTGGATGAAAATCAAATTGATATCATTCTATCCATTCCATGGCAGGTTACTCGATCATAGGAGTTTCTTTGACAATAATAGCAGTAGTATTATACTTAAAGTTTTATTCAAAGAGGAGAAACCCTCCTTGGAGTAGTTCTATATCAAAGGTGAAAACAATTTGAAGGAATATGATGATGAAATGTCAACCAGATATTCACTCTCTATCCTCAAGAATATCACAAACAACTTTACAGAAAATTTGGGAGAAGGAGGTTATAGTGTGGAGTATAAAGGAAAGTTGTGTTACAATGAAGTTCTAGTGGTTGTTAAGATTCTTGACAAGCATAAACATGGTGACTAGTGAGGCTCAATTCATGAGTGACGTTTCCACCATTGGATACGTACATCATCTCAATTTGGTTCAGTTAATGGGGTATTGTTTTAAAATCCATACAAGTGCACTTGTTTATGAATACATGGTCAATGGATCTCTGGATAATTTTTTATTTGTTGGAAACTATAAGGGGAAGATCTTAACATGGGAATAAATGTATTCAATAGTTGTGGAAACCACTCATGGAATTTCATATTTACACCATGATTGCGAGAAATGCATTGATATACTCTTCAATATCAAACCTCACAATATAGTGTTGGATACCTAATTCACACCAAAATTTTCAAATATTGGTATGGAAAAACTTTGTGAAAGGGGAGATGACTATATATCAATGGTGGTAGGGAGAGGGACACCGGGATATGGTGTGCAAGAGGTGTGTGACAAGAATATAGTTCTTGCTACATAGAAATTAGATGTACATAGATTTGGAATTCTTTTATTGGAGATGGTTGGAAGAAGAAAGAACATCAATTGGAACTTAAGTCGTTCAATCTAGTTTTACTTTCATGATTGGGATTTCAAGTTGCTTGAGAATGGGGAGTTGGGGATGAGATTTAGAGAATAAATGGAAACAAAAGAGAAGTAGAAGTTAAGATTACTCACAAAATTTTCATTGTGGTGCATACAATAAAACTATTTATAGCATTCTTGTATGAGTAGTGTTGTTCAAATGATAGAAGGAAAGGGAGAATATGTGCCCAATCCTCCACCTTCTTTCAATTCATCCTCCACTACATCTAACAAAATTGTACTATATGTGAGGTAAATATCTTGTTCAATTTAGACTAAATGTTAGATAGTCATTATATCACACAATCAAGCCGAGGAAGTTGAAAACATATATGGATTGAGAGCAGGATGAAACTTCCTTTCATTTTGGTTTGTTGGAAATCCCACAACTTACTATGTATTAAAAGTGAATTAAAATTGTGAATAAATTTTCATTTATGGGTTCCAATTCTCCTTTGTTCCATGATCAAACCAAGTACATCAAAATAAAGTATTGGATCTGATTCGATATCATGTAGAGGCCAAGGGAATTCATTTGATAAATTGTTCCACAAATGAGAAAATTAAAGACATCGTCACCAAAGTCCTTGGAAGAGAGGATATTCAAAAGTTAAAAATATTCTTGAAATCATGAAAAACCCTTTATATTAAGGACATGAATGTTGGAAACCTTATCCACGAGATCCAATTGTATATATATTTGGGAACCATAAGTCCAAATGTCACCTCATTGATGTATAAATAAGACATTCTCATTCAATACAAACATCCATCCTTAGAGCTATTTCTCCAGGTGTGACAAATAATTTATATACTCAATTATATGGTAAATTATATCCATGTTTTTTGTTCTATTATTAGAGTTTGAATTAAATATTAATAATATGTAATAGTATACTCCATTAAATTGTAAAGGTATAATAAGAATACAATATTGTACATATCCTATCTCTTTGGAATTAAACGTGTAACCTTTAGAAAGGAAATGCATGTTCTTTACTATTAGATTCAGATTCATTCAAACAATATTTATTTAGTGTTGGGTCTCCCATGGGTAGGAAATTCAAGTTCCTTCATGCCATTATATAGTCAACTATAATATTAATATATGTAATCATATAATATAATCATTTTTAAATCAATAATAAGAATTAAATATTTCTATAATAATATCTTAATTAATATCATGTGATTTTATGATAAATAGCATCAACATTTGTATTTTAATAATATTATTTAGATGAATTCCATTGGATTGAGTGATAGAGAGGTGAGAGCTGGTGGGAGGGCACCCACTGTAGGACACCAATACAATGGAGTTCCCTTGTAATGTTCTAAGTCTGGTTTATAGACCTAAACACTTTAATTCTGTAATTTTTCTTAAATAATTCTGAAATTTAAGGGGTTCACACAAAGCCTTCTCGGATTGGAAAAAACAAGGGTTTCTTCTGGGAAATTTTGCAGAGGACAAGAGTGATCAGTGGGAACCAAAAAAAGATATGTTAGAAATTTAATTTCCTCTCCCCTAACACATTTATATCTGGTTCCATTTAGGTTTCAGAATCCGCACTGCGGAAACCTACTACCATGCTTCTGGGTAGTCAAACCGTGCAACTAAGGAGAGTAGTTCCGCCTATTTCAACAAGGGGTTATGGAAACTTGAAAAGGTTTGTTCCAAAATTAATATAGCATAAATAAAAAATTTATACAGTTTTAAGATATTCTGGAAGGTTCTGAGAAGTTTTGGATGAATTTGGGGTTTTACAGCAGTTTTGGCCAAGGAAAACCCTACACAGATGAGGATCCAAAAAGGTGGTACATGCCCAAATAAAAATGGTTATTGAGTTTTATATGGGAAATTGGGCCTGTTAGTTACCCACAGGAATTGACAGAGCTCATATTGAGTTAACAAAAATGGTTTTACATCAATTTTACCAAAACTAGTTATTAAAAACTAGTAATCTAGCTAGGGTATTAAAAAAAACTATTAAATCATGTTAAATCCAATTCTGTGAAACCTGATATTTATAACAGAGATAAATATGATCTCTCTGAACATGAATAATTATTTCAATCCCTTACTCATCATGAAATATTCATTACAACACTCATATTCACTCAATCCCCCCATACACTGATAAAATAGGATATTTTTACGAAGCTGAGATAATATTCTTCAAGGTATGAGATATCTCGACCTGATAAATGTAATGTTCAGAATATATTGACAGTACATAACAAAAATAACATTATTGACTGGCCATTACAAAGAGGCTTTCAAAATAAAGGGGCAGGACGCCCAGAACATGACCGGCAAAAGCGGCTGTGAGCATAGGTGAAGCATGGGCTTCACTATATCTCGACCTGAACGTGTTGGAGGCTGAAAATAACTCTGATCATACTTCAATGGCTGCAATGTAGTGCTCCATACCTTCAATAGAAGAGAAAGGGAGATGGAAGAGAAGGGAGGAGGGGTTTGGGGATCATCACCCAATGGTTTGAGGCACAACACTCAGAGAGTATGGTCACATAGCATAACCACAATATCAAATCATCAACCAAACTGAAGCAATGGGTTTGAATTTATCTTTTATAGACTTATGGATGACCTACTTAGTAAGTTGAGGCCAATGGTGACCTGTGAGAGCAAGTCAACCCCATGGGTGACCTAACCCTAGCCACAAAAGCGCCCCCTTTGGGAAATTAGGCAAGTAGGACCATGTGGAATTTTTTCTAATTCCAAATCATGCTTCACAATTAGAAACTACCCCTCCCTTAGTCAAAATATGCCTCTTTTTAGTTATGACAACTTTCTTCTTTTCCTGGCTCATAAGGAAACTCTTTCTTTCCTTAAAAAAAACTTTCTTGCTTTTACCTCTTTCTATTTTTTCTTCTTTTAGGAAACTTCCCTTTATTCTCTTGCTTGATTTTGTCATGGACTTTCTTATTTTTACCAAGGAAATTTGACTAGATTTCCCCAATGCACCCTCCTGACATGGCAACCTTAATTCCACATCATTATTGTGCATAATAAATAAAATTGCTGAAATAAAATTAAATACATGCCTTAGAACAATCATTAGTAAAATTTATCCTAGCAAGAATAATTAATAACAACTTGAGCCCCTAGGAACTTAGCATGGTCAACACTTTTAATGGTCAATTTGAGGGAACATGACAATCCTCCCCTCTCAAATCTACTTGTCCTCAAGCAGAAGCACCACAGAGTGTTGCAAATTTTTCCACCATGTTTTTGCTGCACCAGTATGATGATAGCCATTTTTTTGATACCACTTCCTTTAGCAAAATTTCCAACCCAGTTAAAGTAACTGAGCATAATTCCTAGATCCCACTGCCTCCTCTGCAAGGACCCAAATTTTTCCACCACCTTTTGAACTTAGTCATTCCTAAGAATGCCTAGATCCCATGGTTTTATTTGCCTCCTTCCACCGATCAATAAAAACAACAAAATTTTATCATTGTAGAGGAGGAAAATGAGGTTATGAAAATCATACCACCATATTGGGAGCTCATCTCTCCCCATGCAAAACTGAACATTTTTTAAACTCTCCCACCAAACATGGAATTCCTTAATGTGGGACCAAATCATCTTGAGCCTCTCTAAAGTATGAAAATCCATGTGCAAGCTAGCACTGGAACTTAGGCCACTGTTGTTATGAATACACAGGAGGTTATCCCATGTCCCTCCATGTATACTGAAAGCATCATATAGCAGCCATACATGCTGATTCCATTGTTCATACAATTTCTTTGATGTGTCCAATGTCTCTCCATTGATGCAAGCAATATTTTTACCCTCCAGTGCACACATCTCAATCATGTGCCTAGCCACCCAATCAATGGATGAACAAAATTTCATGCTAAATGATTTAGGTGGGAATAATTCAGCTACTACTAATGCACTTTTCAAACCACATGGTTTTACCATCAATACCTCAACCAAAAGAGTGAAAATATCAAGCTCCTCGTGTGGCATCAATAGAAAAAATCCTTTCACACAATTTTCATCCCCACATGATGTGGCTGAAATAGAAGTGTGGGGTGAATAATTGTGAGCCAAATCCCTACAATGCTCATCAATCAAGATATAATTGTGAGCCAAATCCCTACAATGGCTAAAAACAATTTTCTTGCAACAAGGCATAAAAATTTTACCTTCCATTTTTTCCTCTTCTATGATTCCTCTATCCAACCATCTAGTAGATGAATCAGAGATATTTATTGCTGATTTATATGATATATAATGATCCATCTCTTCTACAATAGGATCTATCTCCCATGGGGACAAATCATGATCCCCATGTTGTGCATGCGACACAAACCAGAAAAAATTCTTCACCCATTGTTCATTCCCCACTGGTGTTTTTGAATCTAGGACATGTGTGAAATAATTATGAACCTTCTTTGCATGTTTGTAACCTTCAGTAATAATACTTATGGCTGCAAATTTTTCATTATTGGCTGGCCCAAATTGGGTGCTCTCATCCCACTCTTCCATGGGAGAGTGCCTGTCTTCAAGGAACAACTCAAGTTTCCTTGGAAAGAAATCAAGTGCTTGGTTCTCATAAAATTGTTCTACACACTCTTTAAGAACATATCTAATAGAATGCTCCTCATGGTCCACCCAATCATGAGTTTCCTCCATGCCATTTCCCCAATAGGGATGACTCTCAGGAAATATTGAGGATTCAGTCAATTCTTTCCACTCTTGTTGGAATTGTGCTATCTTCATTTGTGATTCTAAGAGGGCACTTTGAATGTATCTCAAAGAATCTTGGGTGGCCAACAAATCACCTTTGAGCTTGTAGTTCTCTTCTTCATATATGCAAATACTTTCTTCATTATGCAGTGATGCTTCCCACAATAACTCAACAAGCTCAAACATGTCATTTTTATCTAAAAGCAATTGTGAGAAATTACCTTTGATTGTGGACATTGCTTTCTGGATATTCTCCATGGCTTCAAAGGAAGATTGGTCTTCCATTAAAGCAGCTTCCCAACACATCCTTGACATTGAAGCATGAGTGTCATGGAGAATTTTTAGGGCCTCTTGGGTATTCTCTTCATCTATCTTCAATGACCCTGCAAGAAAATGAGGTTCTTGTAGATGTTCCTCCTCTTCATTTTCCATCGTCGGATCAATTTCATGCAGTGTACTCAAGGTTTTGAAATCTGATCCATATGTTGTTTCTGCAATATATTCATATTTTAAGTCCTCAACAACATAATTTGGGCTGCAACTTAAGTGTCCATTCATCCTTGGTGCACCATAAAGATATTCTCTCAAAGTTTCATCCTTCATGCTGCATTCATTTTTTACACCAGAATTTTGGACCTCGTCACTAGGAGGCTCAACCATTCTGAACTCTTCACTGGAAGTGGCTGCCATATCAGACTTACAAAATGACACATAAAAATTATAATTTAAATACTCACCATGTGTTATGTTCTCCTCCTTATGTGGTGGAATTATGATGGTTTGTTCACCCACCCATTTCTCTGCTTCACACCCTATTGAGACGTGCTCAATTTTTGCTCCCTTGTGAAGCTCAAGGGGTGACTGTAAATATGAATTGTGTTTCTCTTTTGGATCATATCCAAAATATATCTCACCATCATCAATCTGCCCCATCTCTTCTGCACTCATCTTGAAATCAACCACAAAGAAATTTGGAGTCATTTCACCTTCCACGTTACCAACAACTAGATGTTGGACTGTTAGATCTTTAGTTGTGCATGGATATTCTCCATCTCCTTCTAAAAAAGGATTTGGTGACTCATCATCCTCATGGATGCTGCAAATAGGCTAATCTCTCTTTGGGGAAAACCCAAATAATCTCTCAAAGAAACCATGTACATATGGCTCTAATGAATCTTCACTTTTTGTCCTCTTTTCCTTTCCTTTACTTTGAGAAGTGGAACAACTTAGTTCCTTTCTTGATGGATTATTGGTATTCAAAGAACCTACATGTGTTAATTTTTTTGAAAACAAAGACTCTCCATATTTATTTCCTTCATGTTGAGAGACACTACTACTCCCTTTTCCATGTTTGCTTGCCAACTGCTTGGCAAGGAATTCTCAAGTCTCTTGATCTGACTGAATGATGCTTTGGGATACATATTTCATCCCTTTCAATGTTCTTTGCATCAAAATTCTTATATCTTCTTGATCATCCATTTTTGAATGCTCTTCTTCATACAACTCAAATTCTAAATCTCCCATGAATGGAACTAATTCCACAATTGCAACTTGAAGATATTACTCAGATACTTTTCCACTGAGAGTTAATTTCCACAGGATGAGCCAAGGAAAGTGCTCTGATACCACTGTAATGTTCTAAGTCTGGTTTATAGACCTAAACACTTTAATTCTGTAATTTTTCTTAAATAATTCTGAAATTTAAGGGGTTCACACAAAGCCTTCTCATATTGGCAAAAACAAGGGTTTCTTCTGGGAACTTTTGCAAAGGACAAGAGTGATCAGTGGGAATAAAACAAAGATATGTTAGACATTGAATTTTCTCTCCCCTAACACATTTATATCTGGTTCCATTTAGGTTTCAGAATCCGCGATGCGGAAACCTACTACCACGCTTCTGGGCAGTCAAACCGTGCAACTAAGGAGAGTAGTTCTGCCTATTTCAACAAGGGGTTATGGAAACTTGAAAAGGGTTGTTCCAACATTAATATAGAATAAATAAATTTTTTATATAGTTTTCATATATTACAGAAGGTTCTGAGAATTTTTGGATGAATTTGGGGTTTTACGGCAGTTTTGGCCAAGGAAAACCCTACGCAAAGGAGGATCCAAAAAGGTGGTACAGACCCAAATAAAAATTGTTATTGAGTTTTATATGGGAATTTGGGCCTGTTAGTGACCCACAGGAACTGACAGATCTCATATTGAGTTAACAGAAATGGTTTTACATCAATTTTACCAAAACTGGTTATTAAAAACTAGTAATCTAGCTAGGGTATTAAAAAAAACTATTAAATCATGTTAAATACAATTCTATGAAACATGATATTTATAATAGAGATAAATATGATCTCTCTGAACATGAATACTTATTTCAATCCCTTCCTCATCATGAAATATTCATTACAACACTCATATTCACTCAATCCCCCCATACACTGATAAAATAGGATATTTTTATGAAGCTGAGATAATATTCTTCAGGGTCTAATATATCTTGACCTGATAAATGTAATGTTCAGAATATATTGACAGTACATAATATAAATAACATTATTAACTGACCATTACAAACAGGATTTCAAAATAAAGGGGCAGGAGGCCCAGAACATGACCGGCAAAAGCGGCTGTGAAAAAAGGTGAAGCATGGCCTTCACTGTATCTCGAACTAAACGTGTTGGAGGCTGAAAATAACTCTGATCATACTTCAATGGCTGCAATGTAGCGCTCCATACCTGCAATAGAAGAGAAAGGGAGATGGAAGAGAAGGGAGGAGGGGTTTGGGGATCATCACCCAATGGTCTGAGGCACAACACTTAGAGAGTATGCTCACATAGAATAACCACAATATCAAATCATCAACCAAACTAAAGCAATGGGTTTTAATTTATCTTTTATAGACTTATGGATGACCTGCTTAGTAAGTTGAGGCCACTGGTGACCTGTGAGAGCAAGTCAACCACATGGGTGACCTAACCCTAGCCACAAAAGCACCCCCTTTGGGAAATTAGGAAAGTAGGACCATGTGGAATTGTTTCTAATTCCAAATCATGCTTCACAATTAGAAACTACCCCTCCCTTAGTCAAAATATGCCTCTTTTGAGTTATGACAACTTTCTGCTTTTCCTGGCTCATAAGGAAACTCTTTCTTTCCTTAAAAAAAATTTCTTGCTTTTACCTCTTTCTGCTTTTTCTGCTTTTAGGAAACTTCCCTTTATTCTCTTGCTACTTTTGTCATGGAATTTCTTATTTTTACCAAGGAAAGTTGACTAGCTTTCCCCAATGCACCCTCCTAACATGGCAGCCTCAATTCCACATCATTATTGTGCATAATAAATAAAGTTGCTGAAATAAAATTAAATAAATGCCTTAGAACAATTATTAGTAAAATTTATCCTAGGAGGAATAATTAATAACAACTTGAGCCCCTAGGAACTTAGCATGGTCAACACTTTTAATGGTCAATTTGAGGGAACATGAAATCCCTCCACCTAACCACCTTATCTCATGAAATTAAGTTTAGATGTGATTGAAGGGATAGAAATGGATCCTAACCATAGTCACCAACACTTGGTACATGATAAAATGATGTAGAAGGACATTTTATGTGGGGTTGAGCATAATAAAAATACATTAGTGAATGAATCCATCATAAAGTGGGAAGTGGAATTTTAGAAGCTTCAAACTAATGGTTTGAGCCCACTCCCATTGGTGGATGAATTGGTAGATTCACATGGTGGTGGGATTTACGAGGCTTGCAACACCTCTAGCCACTTTGGTCAGAGTTATTATGTGCAATTTTGTAATATAAATAAAATATATAAATGCTAAATATTAATAAACACATAAATAGTTATTAGTAATTATTCTAAAAGGATGCATCCTTTCACGGATGGTCTCCAAACTACGTTTAGGATTATTATATGTATGCCACTCACATTGTTATATTAAATCATCAATTCATGTTTTCTCCTTGTCACTCACATCCTTTCTAGTTTACAATTGAAATCTATCCCAATTGAATAGACTAAACTATCCAATCTACACCTTCCTTCCAAACCCTGCACTACACCATGCACACATGAGTCCAACCATCCCATGCTTCTACATTCACTCCCCACTGGAGCTAGTTCCAAAACCCTTTCCTCCACGTCAACCCTAACACCCATATCCCTCCATTCTTTAATCCTCCTCTGCATTTGCAGGACTAGAACACACGCCCCCAATATCCCTCACATTATATCTTATGCCTCCCCTCCACCTGCATAATCCCTTATGCCTTCACTCCCCATCTTCCTCCATTGCCACACTATGGCTCCTCACCTGTGTCCTCCTCTATTTATCTGCTAACGACTCTCGTCTCCTCACACCCACACCGCAACTACACACTCCACCTAACTTTTCCCCAAATCCTCCCCCTTCTTGATTTCCATTTACCCAGCCTTTAGCTCCATTTCCCTATGTTTTTCCTCCACCTCACCCCTCCTACTTGATCCCAACTATTTCCTCCCTCCATTCCCAGTATTATCCTCATACCACATCCCCTCTAAGCTCCACCTACTCACTCTCCTACCTCCCCGCACTGCAACACCATTTCCCTACCACCACACTACCCCTCCCCTCATGTGTTCATTCGGAACCCCTCCACTTGAACTTCCCTTCCACAACAATTGTTCCCTCCTATGCACACTCCTTCATCCAAACCACCTACTACTTCAAATCCACCCCATTTCCATTCACATCAATCCACCAATTGTGTTCCTCTTCCACGCTAGCCCTAACTTCATTTGCCGCCTCGCTAGCCAACCTAAATTTAATAAAATAACAGTTAATAAAAATTATTATATAATGATAATATATTTATTATTACAAATTTATTTTTTATAACATTTCTTTAACCCTAGTTCCATTTCACCCTCCCGCCAAATTATTATTATTATTGTTATTGTTATTATTATTATTATTATAATAACCGTAAATTTTCCAATTCAAAGGAACCTACCTTCCTTCTTTACCTTTTCCTCTCATCCAAACCCATAATATTATCATTATTGTTATTAAATTTGTAATAATAGTAATAATTATTATTATTTAATAATTATTATTATTTAATAATTATGATTATTATAATTATTATTATAAAAAGGGAAAAGACTACAAAAGTCAATTCTAAAGGAAGATTTATTTAACGAAATTATTGGGATTTGTTGCACCATTTTGGTCTAAGAATTTTTGAAGAAGAGAAGAAGTCCAAGTCGAAGACAATGGAATTCCAATTACAATTACAGTAGAAAAATTAGAAGCTAAATTAAGGCATTATCGAAGAGACAATAAATAATTTCAAGTCATGAATGAACGTTTGGAAATAATGATTAAAATACAAGAATTTCAAATAGAATATAAAGAAGAGACATTTCTGACCAAAAAAATAAGATAGAAAAGTTGTCCACACAAATTGATGATTTAAAGGATGTAAAGGATATCAATAAGAGACTACAAAACCAAGATATAAAGAAAGAATTTGGTGATAATAAAGCATAAATAATGTGACTGAACAAATTCCTTAAAGACAAGGATGAAGAAATTGCATAAATCCATGGAAAATTAGAATGTCGAGAATCAGAGATCTGCTAACATCAACAACAAATAAAATAACACTAACTGAAAAATGACAACACTAAAAAGGTGCACAATTTAGAGATCACAAATATCAATAACACGTTATCAGTCAATGTTGAAGAAATATTTCAGCTAGGAAACCATAATAATATATTAGTTACAAAAATTAAGAAATTGAAAAATATTCGGAAGAAAGAGGACTCTAATGAAGACATTGAAGGAAAACTTCTTGAAAGGAAAAAAGAAAATTGACATCTCAAGAATCATAATGAATATCTTAAGGAACATCCTAAGAAGTTAAAAGATGAAGAAAATTTGCACAAAGAAATGATTAATAATATTTATAATGCTAATAAGTTGTTAGAAAAAAATTAGCAAAAATATAGAACGAGACATCAAAATCTTCAAAAAAACAATCTGCAAAAAAAGGCACCATTACAAATCCACTTCAAGTCACTACTCAAGATGTCGACCTAGTTGAAGGCAAGCATACATGAAATTTAAAATAAGAAAACACTAAATATTTGATCAAGTAAAATAATGTTATAAGAATTCCCTTTAGATATCCAAATCATAGAAGAAAATTTCCTAAAAATCATGAACAACTAATAAAAGATATTGATACCAGTAAACTCAAATTCCATGATGTCATTTCAGTGTGGAAGCACAATGTTTAGCATCAAATTGATTTAGTTTGGATTGATCCTTCTACATTTCAGAATTTTTGTTCAGCATTCAACAGGTCATATCATCATGTGTCATCAACTACGACCAAATAGAAATAAAATATATAAATTCTAAATATTAATACATAAATAATTATTAGTAATTATTCTAAAAGGACGCATCCTTTCATAGATGGTCTCCAAGGTGTGTTTAGGGTTATTATATGTATGGAAATCACATTGTCATATTAAATCATCAATTCATATTCAATAATATTTATCTTTTCTGACATGGATTTATTTGTATTGGTTGATTTATTCACTTGAATAGTCTTTGAGTGTGTCGATATATAGAACACAACAAATTCGTTGACTCTTATTAGCGATTT
The DNA here is from genome assembly GCA_001517045.1 of Pseudotsuga menziesii. Lineage (NCBI taxonomy): Eukaryota > Viridiplantae > Streptophyta > Pinopsida > Pinales > Pinaceae > Pseudotsuga > Pseudotsuga menziesii. The sequence continues at coordinate 161,630 of LPNX010542261.1, read as the reverse complement.
ACATTCAGAGAAACGAGGGGAAGATGTTAATGTTTCCATGATTCATCTCCTTCACTAACTAGATTGTTGGCTTGCCATTACAAAGAAAAGGAAAATCCTCTAAGAAGGTTCCTCCTCTCCCCTATGATTGCGAGTGCTTCAAATAAGCTCTTTAACAATTTCAGGGGTGAGATTCTATGTGCACAATGGAAGCAAATCGTAGGTTGTTTAGCCTCCTCGTTGAGGGAAGTTGTATAAATATTAATAGTGAAACATGATAACAGAAGGAGAGCCTAAAGGGAAAAAAGTAGTAGAGTTCCAACTTGGTCTCAAACCAAGGTTGAAGAGGTAGAACATGGTGAATTCCATATCCCTCCAAAATTTGGGCTTAGATTGCTTGTGTAGAGACAAGGGTGAAGGAGAAAATAGAATTCATTAACAATGAAATGATACTATAGAGATGAAACCATGGGTTAGTGATACAAGAAATAACCATTGAAGATTCACCAAATACTTCATAATGTTGGCATTGCATTGGACTATCAAATCCTAGTTGGGGAAAATTTTGGTTGATACAAAACAGGAGCATAATGAACTCTTGTTGAAAATGGATGAGCTGAAAAACAAGGCATATTTCCTTATCAAGGAAACCATATGTAAGGAGTATGAAGCAAATTATTTGGAGAAGGTTCCTATTGTTTATGTTTCTACTGAATATTGGACTAGGGGTTTCTTATGGTCTTATGATTTTTTTGTTTTTCACTATTATCTTAGTAATGATCAGATGTCTCTCAACCTATTGGGTAGTTTTTATAGGATGTCTTAGGCATCTAATACTAACTTTGATATGCTCGAGTTATATAAGTGGTCTAATTTATCTCTAGAAAAAAATCCTTTTTTTATACCATAAGTAGTTTTTTTATCAATACAAGTATATATCCTTACAAAAAATATTATTTAAATTATTTTAAATAATAAAAAGTAAATAATATTGTAGAAATTGCAGTTCTGATACCATGTATAAATAGATCCTTGATGCAAAGAATAAGCACAAGAGGTGGATTTTTCTACAGGATAATTCTCACAAGTATGCACAAGGAAAATAGAGAGAATAATAAAGAGACTGAATCACATGAAGAAGTGAAAAATGAATAATTTATTGATGATCAATAATGAATTGATTGTTGAATCAATGACTTGATTGATTATTAAAATAGTAATACATCCTTATAAAGGAAAATTTATTTGGTGGAAGACAACTCATGCTAACTCATAAATAAGGCTTACTAAATATGATAAACCCCCATAGGTGGCTAAAGCACTTTCCAACTTTGTCAAGGACTTCACGAATTAGCTAAAGCATGAGTGAGTTGTCAAACAGTGATGGAGAAACATGTTAATACTAGAATCTGGAGAGAAAATCATGGAGGATGGGTTGGAAACAAAAGATAGCAGTTTCATATTTGACTAGCTTTACCTTATCCACTGAAAAGCTAGAATAAAGCAGAATAAAGACAGAATCTGCAGGAAGGCACAGTTACTACTTCTGGAAATCAATAAAGTGGATAGGATCAAACCAAAATCGGGATAAAGGTGCTCCTGGGGTATATATTGCAAGTATTGAACAAGTGGTGCAAGTGGATTCCAACTATGTAGGTTGGTAGGTAGGAATTTAATAAAAAATTATTAAATATTTATCCCAAGTATGGAGTGGGTTTATAATATCCCCGCACCCACATTTAATTATTACTCTATAATGATATGCCTAAAATAATCAGATGCATATGTCTGCATATAGGTGTATATAGGGCCCAACAATAAAGCTATAGTCGCCCTTTACAATTATACATGTCCAAAAACGCTGAGGAAAGAGGCAAAACCACATGGGGAAAATCCTCCCTCAAGAAAGGACAAGGCACAACATTTGAAATATGTCTTCAATAGGTATTTATATTCATTTGAATAAGTTGAATGAACTGATTCTGGTGAAATACTTTGATGAAGAACTCATGAGCTCCATGAGCATGCACTAAACTGTAGAATTTGCAAGAAGGAAGAAGAGAGACTCCTTGTATCTCATCATCTGATGAAGTAGGATAATTATCTGAATGCTTCTTTCTACTATCATACTCTAATATGCAAACACAATATGAAAAGGAAAATAGATATGTGCATACTCCTTCCCAAAGAGTACAAAAATTAATACAATTAGTTACATAATTGATTCCTTGTATAGCTAGTAAATTGTGATGTGGATCACATATCTTTCTTCCAATTTGACGTATAACCTTCCAATATCCGACGTATAACCTTCCAATATCTGATATGAGGATCAAAAGAATGATATATAAGAAATATTATCATATGGAATATAAAATACCAAAGGCTTAGAGTCTCCATGAGGATATGGGGCTATACTATGAAAATGATGAGCATCTAGGGAACACTGATGAGTGTAAAAATCTGAAAGATGGATAGACTTGATATCTAAAGCATAAGTGTTTAGAATAGATACAAACATGTGTGAGATAATTACAATAATTAATAAGTTCATATATAACCAACCAGTGAAAAATATGCAAGACTTGAAACCATTTGATACAAGTAACATTGTATAAGAAACCAATGAGGAATCAACTAGTGAACTTGGGGTTTGTATAGTCGTAGGAGTATTCAAAGGTATGGTATATGGTATGGATGGTGTCATGACATGCATATCAACCTACAAATGTGCTTCTAAATCAGAGTTATAACCATTTAAATTAAGTGAGGAAGAGAATATTAAAGACAAGTTAGGATCTAGTGAAAGATCACAATCATTGGGAGATGAATCTAGGAGACTGATAGGTGGGTTATCAAAGAAAGAAACTGATATTTATTATTTTGATATATCAAAAGGTAAATGTATATCATATATGTGAGAAAATTATTACTCTGGAACTCAAGGCATAACTTATATCACCTTGGAACTACACACTATGACAGTGTTCTAAGGAATCCGCAGGCTTCTCTAGCTCATCTGGAACTTTGATGTTGTACTTCTCAAGAAGTTGAGACATGATGTCCATATTCTTATTGAAACATTTCTTCTCGTGATGAAATACCTTTCTGCAATAAGAACACTTGGATGTACTTCCTTTTTTCTTGACTTTCTTCATTGAATCTTCATCAGTAGGCTTCGAACTTTCATCTTCATTATTTGAATTTGGCTTCTTCTCTTTCACAATTTGATTCTCTTTGTATTTGGTATTATAGCTTCCTTGAACTATGAGAGAGTGATCCTTTCCCTTAGAGGATCTAAGGGCACCCATCTAGATCAATTTATCTTTCTCTTTTGTCAGTGAAACAAAGAATGTACTCAAAGAAGGCATTTTCCAATTAGAAATAGAAATCCTAGTAGCATGAGAAGTAGACACAAAAAACTGAGTATCCAAGACTTGATTTTGATAGAATGGAAAGAATCAATTGATCTTTCTTTTTCTCAATCCAACATTGCTTGAGAAATAGAACATGTGACTTGAATTTGGTGAAGAAACCCTCAATAGGATCGAAACTTCTTGGACTCAATGAGAATAACTCATTCTCCAACTGATGTGCTCTTATCTCATCTTGTACTCCAAAGAGAGACTCAAGTTTGGTCCATACTTGGTTTGGAGTTGTCAAGCCATCTAGATGAAAGAGTAGAATAGGGGAAATAGGGAGGCAAAGCAATACATAGGCTTAATCCAACCTATTATTCCCATTAGGGATTTTTGAGGTCTAAAATGGGACTCATAACAGAAATAATAAAATAAGATTTATAATAATAAAATAAAAGTTCTAAATTTTGGAGGGAAAAAATAAAAACTACTTTTTCTTGTCGTATTTTAGGAATATATTCTTATGGGTTCACCCAAATTTTGAGTTTGGGGACTCGTTGGATGCAGAATTTAATTTCACATTCAACCCATACCCATGCTACATACTTATGAGGTACCCACGACACCCAAAAATGAAAATTTCAATAACAAAACACATTTTAATATTAAAACACGTTTTTTATTGAAATTTTCACTTTTGGGTGTCGTGGGTACCTCAAAAGTATGCAGTGTGGGTATGAGTTGAATGCGAAATTAAATTTTGCATCCAACAAGTCCTCAAACTCAAAATTTGGGTGAACTGATAAGGAGATATGTCAAAAATACGATAAGAAAAAATAGTTTTTCTTTTTCCCTCCAATTGTTTTTTACAAATTTTGCCCTTATTGTTGACATCATCATCTTGAATCCTATTGTTTCTTATAAAGTGAATTTTAATGGTACAATTTTTGTTTTGAGGCCTATTTTTTACCTCAAAACTCCCCTAATGACTTAGCTTTCTCAACAACATAATTTGGTTCATTTTCTAAATCCATAGAAACTCTATAGAGTCCCTTACTGCACAATAGAATGTCAATTTTGGAATTCCATTCATGATAGTTGAAGGGAGTCAGGATCATAGCTAAAGAGGAATCCATACTGAGATGTTGATGCACTCAAGAAGATACTCATTGCAACCTACATAAATAAAACTAGGAGAAAATCTGGTAAGCTTACTAACAAGCTCTTCTTCAGAGAGGGATACGAGATTGGATGCCCTATGATAGAGAGAACAAATAGCTCCTAAACTCTATTGAACTTGAAGAACCTCGTGCTCTGATACCATGTAGAAATTGTAGCTCTAATACCATGTAGAAATAGATCCTTGATGCAAAGAAGAAGCACAAGAGGTAGATCTTGCTACGGGATAATTCTCATGAGTATGCACAAGGAAAATAGAGAGAATAATAAATAAACTGAATCACATGAAGGGTGAAGAATGAATAATTGATTGATGATCAATAATGAATTGATTATTGAACCAATGACTTGATTTATTATTACAATAGTAATACATCCTTATAAAGTAAAATTGAGTTGGTGGAAGACAATGCATGCTATCTCATAAATCAGGCTTACTAAATATGATAAACCCCCATAGGTGGCTAAAGCACTTTCCATCTCTATCAAGGACCTCATGAATTAGATAAAGAATTAGTGAGTTGTCAAGAGTGATGAAAAAACATATTAATCATGGAGGATGGGTTGGAAGCAAAAGATAATAGTTTCCTAGTTGACTAGCTTTATCTTATCCACTAAAAAGTTGGAATAAAGCATAAGAAAGACAGAATATGCAGAAATGCGTAGTTACTAATTCTGGCAGTCAATAAAGTGGTCAAGATGAAAGCAGAATTAGAATAAAGGTGCTCCTGGAGTATATATGGCAAGTATTAACCAAGTGGTGCAAGTGGATGCCAACTATCTAGGCTAGTAGGTAAGACTTTAATAAAAAATGACTAAATATTTTATAAGTATGAAGTGGGTATATAATATCCCCGTAAATATCTATATTGTTTACGTTATTTGTATAATATAAATACTATATATTATATAGTTTATTTAAAATATAAATACTACTATATAGTTTATTTAAAATATAAATTAATAATATTATCCACTAAAAAGAGGTGCTTATGAAGTATATATGACAAGTATTAATCAAGTGGTGCAAGTGGATGCCAACTATCTAGGCTAGTAGGTAGGACTTTAATAAAAATGATTAATTATTTTATAAGTATAAAGTGGGTATATAATATCCCCATAAATATCAATAGTGTTTAGGTTATTTGTATAATATAAATACTCTATATTATATAGTTTATTTAAAATATAAATTAATAATATTAAATATTATTTTTATAACATATAATAATTGAATATGAACATTTCCACATTTTGTCCTTCTTGATGTTAATAAATGATAGAAATATTTATTATTTTAAATAATTAATATATTATTAATATAATATAATAAATTTAAATAAAATTATAAATAACAATTTATAGTTTTATTTAAAAAATATTATTATTACATCGAGAGTAGAGAGGTGCAAAATGAAAAAAATGAAAACGTGTCAGCTTGAAAAATTTACATATGTTTTAATGAAAATTAAAAGTCCAATATGAGGATATGTTGTCATGTAACTTTAAGTAATGTGACATATTTTAATAATAATAATAAATTAAAATTAAAAATAAAAAATGAAAACATGTCATCTTAAAAAAATTTACATATGTTTTAATGAAAATTGCATATATAATATGCTAATTTAATCATCATGATTATCGATATGGTGTAAATTCTTTTGGATGTGTAAAAAATTAAGATAAAAAAAACTACACCTCAAAAAATTGGACCCACTCGGTCCTTGATAGATCTGGGTTTAATATGGATCTATGCTAATTATTATTAAATTATTATTGCACCGAGAGTAGCAAGGTGCTTTACATTCCAGTATGGGAGCTCAATGTTGTCATGTAAAGCTATGTAATGCGACATATTTTAATTATATATATATATTAAAAAATAAAATTTAAAAATGAAAACATGTGGGCTTAAAAAAATTCACATATTTTTTTAAGGAAAATTAAATATATATTAAGGTTAGCTGAGATTCCGTAGTGAGGATTCATGGCATCTAATGGAGAATCTGCGGTGAGAAGATTTGTTGTCGACGTTTCGAACCAAGCGTGGTTCATCTTCAGGACAAGGCGATGCCTGGAGATTGTACCTCTTTCATTGGTGTGTATTAATATAGGAATCGTCACTTTCGCTTGAGATGGCCGACAAGGTTTGTCTTGTCCATCGAAAAATTAGGGTTAATAATTTAATGATTAATATAATTTATTGGTTTTTATTGTTTTAAGAATTTGTAAAAAAAAAAAAAAAATTTTAAAAATTTATTTATTAAGGTTTTTTAAAAAATTTTAAAATTTTTAACAATTGTTATTATAGGTTTTTTGTTTTATAAAAATGTAAACCTTTATTGATTTTAGGTTCAATAAATTTAATTTAATCATTTTATTATTTTATTTTAAATAATTTCTCTTAATTTATGTTTATGTTAATATAATGATCATAGGAATTCATGATGTGTAAAAAATTTTGGATGTGTAAAAAATTTAAGAGAAAAAAAAAATGTACACTTTAAGAAATTGAATCTGGCTCTTGGTGCTTGATAGACATGGGCTTAATATGGATCTATGCTGGTAATAATTGCATTGAGAGGAGCCAGGTGGTCTACATCCCAGTATGAGGGAGATGTTGATAAAATAAAAAAAGAAAACCATCATAGATCCATCTTAAACCAAGTACTTATTAAGCACCGAGAGGGATCAAATGCATAAAAACTTGAGATAACCAAAAAAAAAAAAAAACCCCTCAAGAAATTGGATCTCTCCCAGTGCTTGATAAATCTAGGTTTAAAATGGATCTATGTTGGTATATATTCAATTATATATTATTATTTATCTGTAATATATTAAAATAATTTATTTATATTATTATTAAAATAAGATGATGATGATGATGAGACCAACTTTGGTCTATCGAACCTTAAAAAGGATAATCCTTGGTTTACTTTAAAATATTGTTCCTATGCTCAAAAAACTTGCCAATAAGCTTTCCAAGATTACTATAGTTTTGGCAAGTTAGGAGATTATAAAGTTTTGTATTGTAGTAAATACTATGAAACTCAGATCTAATGTGAATGTAATCATAACACTCTAAGAGAAACTGATTTTCATCCTCAACGCTCATAGACTCACACAGATAGAAAACCCTTTCTTCCCATGGAATTTTAGGAAAATACCAACACCTTGTTTTCTATGGTGTTCATGAGAGTTCGTTCTAATTTTGGCTATATTAATTTTCTTATGTGAGCTAGTAACTACTGAGAGATACTTCTGATCTTCCAAATTAGGATTAATGACCTCCTTATAGTATCCTAATTTTCTCTTAACCGCTAAATTTTTCTCACACCACAATTTCTGTTTATACTTAAAAGTAATAATATTTTTGGCATTATCAATTTTCTGCAAAATGTCATTTTCATCAATGGCCCAATGGTTTAACCAAGCCATGGTATCTTTACACCAACCCCTCTTGCCAGTGTAGTTGGTTTTGACTTGAGTTTAAAGTAATTTTGGGAATTCTCTCATGTCCCATGTTATTTATATCATCCTTGTACATCATGTACCTATTCATATCCATGCTCTCAATGTGGGAAAGACCCACTTGTATTAGGATAATAGGATAAGGTGTATTGCTTTAAATTTTGAGGTTATAAGGTATAAATCGCTTCTAAATTTGCTCAATTTTCCTCCAAGATTCTCTAGAAATGTTGCACTGCCTCACAACCATACAAGATAATAGGGATAACAAGGGTTTCAAATATGAACTTTTGTTTATCCCACATGACCAAATTGGTTGATTTACAATTATTTCCAAGACCAAAATAAGCTTTCCACCCTCCATTAATCCTTTTTCTCAATGTTATATAGTTCCAAATGAGCTTGTGATGAATATCAATTCTGATGTACTTGTAAGAAGTCACTTCCTCTAGATTTATATTATCATGATTTTTGTTTTGTCGATGTTAACAGTCATACCCATGTTAGAGAATAAATCTTTAAGAATTCTTAATCTCTTATCGAGATCAGAAGGATGCCTTGCCACAAGAACAATATCATTAGAATAAAGTAAGAGGATGATAACTATGCCAGCTAATATTGTACTGACGCAACCTGCTTCTTCTAAACACCTTTCTAGATTATTAATGTAAATGCCAAAAAGGATAGGGGAGAGGGGGCATATTTGTTTCAATCCAATATTACAATTTATATATGTTTTCTACCCCTCATTATTATTAAACTTGGCAATGATCTTTTCGTATAACCTTATCGTGACAACTCTCAACTAAAAAGGAACCTTAATCTCCTATAGCCTATTCCACACATTATTTATATGTGTTGTATCAAACCTTTTCTAAAATCCACAAAGCAACAAAATAGGTCAAACTTATTATTACGATATTCCTTTGCAATGACCCTAAGTGTAACGAGGTGGTCTGTGGTTGAATGATTCCTTCTAAAACCTGCTTGGCCTTTAGCCCTCTTACCTTCCATTTCTAGCCATTCATTAATCTTCTTTCCTAAGATAACACCATATAACTTAGTTAAGACATGGCTAATCATAATTTAGTCTGATAATTATAGGGGTCATTTTTATCACCACTTTTGAAAATGAGAACAATGAGGCATTGATTCCAAGGTGTAGGAAACCCTTGCTTGAGCACTAGATTAAAGAGTTTGTGGATGTGCAAGATGAGGGCAAGCCCTCCATTTTTTTAGATTTCTGCTTGGTAGCCTTCAATGCTTTTGTGTTTTCCATTTGTTAAGTGCTTAACCCTGAAATCTGTGTCTTCTAACGAGAAAACTTAATTCATTGTAAGAAGAGTTTGAATGTTATCTCTGATACCCGGGGATTTATAAAGATTTTTAAGATAGGAATTCCAATCTTTTAAAGCAATTTTATTGTCTTCTTTTGTTTTTGTGAGTTAGAATTTGCCTCCAGAATTTCTTAGGAGCCACCTTAGAGAGGTGTACGATATTTTCCTTCCTTTTACTTAGATAATGTCTTTTTTCTTTTAATTAAGTCTTTGTAGTGATTTATCTTGTCCATTTTTATCAAATCTATAGTAGCTTGCTTAATTTATTTTCTCGCATCTTTACACTCTTGATCATACCAAGGGTTGGTTCTACTATCGCTCATGTTAGTCGAGAATTCAATAGAGAACTTGTTAATGGATGATCAGAGGGTTGTAGCAAAATTATGGTAAATATATTCTATATTCTGCATAATAGATAAAGGAAACAATTCATTTTATAGATCATGGAGAAAAATGTTATCTTTATTTCACGGGGACTTCACTTAGTGAACATCTCGCATAGCACATGCGATCATGGGATATTAAAGAATACCCTTAATTTCCAGAGATATTGACCCAAACTCTTTTTGTTGAAACCCCCTCCCAATACTTAAAACCTCCTCCCCACCCCTTTTTATACCTCAATCCTTATAAACCACCCTACCCACCCCCACCTTAAACCCCTCATCCCCCCAATACCTACAATATATTGGTTCAATTTTTAATAATTTTAAAACCCACAATATGAACTAACGTGATAGGATATTGGTCAACAAGTGAAGTCCCCGTGCTTTATTTTTATCGAAGGTCAGGTGTTTTTGGCAATGATAGTTTGCATCCTTGGGATTGATATGCATGGAAATATTGAGAGTTATAATTAAAGGTCTATGATCAGAGTTGGGCTCATGGTCGTTGAAGATGTTAATCTATTAATTTATTGTATATAGGGATATCAGACATAACATAATATACCACACTACTGCCAAGCCTATGGATACAAGTCATCCAGGTAGAGTTTGGCCATTTTGTTAGACCACTGCAAATTAGAATATCTTGAGCACTGCAAAATTTGACCAACTCATAACCGAATAAATTTTCACCTAGATCTTCAAAAATTCTTTTGTACCTATTAGCTAGCTCAATATCTTTGGCTAACCAAAGATTATTGGGGTTGGAATAATTACTTAAAAGAATAGCTTGGTTACTGGAAGTTTGAGCATTGAATTCACCCATCAAAAGGATATTTCCTTTCTTCCTTAAACTAGAAATATCATTTTCTAAACCATTATAAGGACAATTTTTATCTAAATTGGTTTTTTACAGAAGTTGGAATTAATAGGGGAAAAATATCATATGGCTATGTATATTTTTTCATCATTAATGTCTGCCATCTATAACAAAATAAATTAGTTGTAAGGGAATTTCCTATAAATCCTAACATGAGGGGATATGTTCTTCCTAATGTAACAGGCTATACCCTCAATGAGACTATGGCATGAATGTTTATTCAATATTGACCATAGGACATATCCGTCTATATGAGGGACCTTGGACTCCTCGTGTTCCAAAGTTTTAACCAATAATATAATATCAATTTCTCTAGAGATCCAACTTAACTTAGGGCCTTTTATGTTATATTTTTATCATTTAATCAATATGATCTAGGATCTTATCTGAGAGAATAACATGCACATCAATCATCACAAGAAACAAGAGACACAAATAATTTTCCTCAGGGAAATCATAAAGAAAAAAACCCCGCAACTTCCTCGGAGATAGAATGAGAAGCAATGGAAAAAGTAAAACCCAAAGAAACAAAGATGATCCCCTACAGTTGTTCTACCTCTCACTTGTGAGAGATACTTCTCTCTTAGTAATGCGCTATTGTTGAGTGAGTGTGTGTTTCAAATAGAGAGTCTCGCTCTCTATTTATACTAGTTTTCCACTTGACAATTACTCTACAGGTTCAACCTCACTAGGAGAGTCTAATAACCCTAATACCCATCAATTGTGGGGACTATTTCCTTGACTTACAATGGAGGGTTAATTTCAATGACTTTACATGAATTTAATATATTAATGACTCTCCCAATCGGAGGAATAAACATCTTCGTCGGGGTACAATGAAATACAATAAGTGAATACATTTTGAAGTTACAAATACATCAATACTCCCTCTTAAATAGGAAGGTGTTCTCTTGACATAGTTCACCAGCACAAGTTTTTGTCATTGGATCATCATCAAAGATACATCATCATCAATATCACTTTTTTTCTATCTCGAGAAATGGTGTTATCTCTCAAATCTACTCATCATAGAAAGTTCTATAGAGCCAGCCCTTTTCCATCCTAGATGTAGGCCTAGCCTCCATGTAGTTCTTCATCAATAGAGCCAAGCCTTTTTCATGTTGGATGTAGTCCTTTCCTCTACAAGGACTTCCACTACAGAGCCAGCCCTTTTTCATGTTGGATGCAATACCTTGACTCTACAAGGATTTCCACTACAGAGCCAACCCTTTTTTATGTTGGGTGCAGTACCTTTCCTCTGCAATAATTTCCACTACAGAGCCAACCCTTTTTCATGTTGGGTGCAGTACCTTGCCTTCATGAGGATTTCCACTACAGATCCAACCCTTTTTCATGATGGGTGTAGTACCTTTCCTCTGCAAGTATCTCCACTACAGAGCCAACCCTTTTTCATGTTGGGTGTAGTACCTTGCCTCTGCAATTATTTCCACTACAGAGCCAACCCTTTTTCATGTTGGGTGCAGTACCTTGCCTCCGCAAGGATTTCCACTACAGAGCCATCCCTTTTTCATGTTGGGTGTAGTACCTTTCCTTCACAAGGATTTCCTCTTCATATCATTTCGGAGCACAATCCAAATACACATAACACAACATTCCCATTCACCGGCATGGTAGGACACTCCTACTACCATCCAAGAAAGGATTTAGCACTTACATCCACTGGCATGGTAGGACACACCTACTACCATCCAGTAAGGGATCATGTGTATCACTTTCCCTTGGAGGGAACCTCGATCTGAAGAACACCAAGCTTCTCTCTGAAGTACTCAAACTTCACTCTGGCCAATGGCTTGGTCAACACATCAACTATTTGCTCGTCTGTCACAACATACTGGAGCTTCACTGCTCCTCTCTGCACCATATCCTTGATATAGTGATACTTGATCTCGATGTTCTTCAACTTGTCATGGAATATCGGGTTCTCCAAAAACTTTACACAGCTTTCGTTGTTGCAATATATACAAGTAGCTGTTGGGCTAAATGGGCAGACCCAGGATTCACCTTTAACTTCGCACCAACAAAAGACCCACAGTGTTGGCCCTTTCGTCAGCAGCCTGCGAACAGGCTACAGTCTCACCCGAAACAGCTATGGGGTGCCGCAGAATCAGGTTTCTACAAGCAGAAAAGAGAATCTTACTGTACCTTTAGTCTTTAACTATTAACAATCACTTAACACAATGCTTGTAATATCAATTATGCAGCTTCGTGATTAGATAAATAAACAGTTACTTGCACAACCCTTATCTGGGACTTCACAGCGAAGCTAGTTATTAACAGCAATCTTACTTTATCAGTTATTTACTTAACAGCACATAAAATATAATAACAAATCACACAAATGAACCACAACACCAGATGTCACGTGGTTCACCCCCAGTGTAGGGGTTACGTCCACAGAACTGCGCTTTATTTAACTCTTTACAACTAAAATGACAGTTTTGATCTACGCACTCAGCTGCAGATCCCTTCAGTTCTCAAGGCCGCACACTCAGCAGCAAGCCTCTGCGCACACAGCTACAGATCTTCCTTTTCACCCACAAAACCCCTCTGCACACACAGCTGCAGAGGTCGTCCCGCACACAGCTGGGACTTAACCTTCTTAAAAAAACCCTTATACAATCTCTTATCTTTGCATTACAATAGCTTCATAAGATAATCATTCAAGACCTAACCCTACTTTTTTACATAAGTGCCTATTTATATAGCGCACTGTTACAAAACCATGGATTTACACCATGGGCGCCCAAAACCCTAACCCTGGATTTAACCCAAGGGTTAGTTACAAAAAGGGGGTTCGACCGACCCGCGACACCCCTAAGACTATTTTAGGTTGTAACTCCACTTACACTTCTTCAAGAACTGTGGAGTTACCGAAACTAAGGATCTTTAGGGTCGGAGCCCCAACAGGCCCCTGAGACTTTCTTGTGGCCCATCCCAGGGCACTCTGCTGCTGTTCTGATGGTTGACGAAACCTAGTGCACTGCTTACTGACGCCCTCCCTACTGCTTTCGGCTGCTCACTTCCGCCCTTCATACTTTTTATGCTGAGGAAGGTCATCCGGATCCATCTGCAACCCCACTTGTTACTCTGTCTGTCGAACACTTGACCATCCACAACTAAGGGTCCCAAAAACTGTGTGTCAAGCTGCATAAGACAAACAGCCGCCTTGGCTCTGTCAGACCAGGCAGAGACATAGCGGGATCCTCCAGAGTCTTTTTATGAGGCCTTGTTCCTTTCGTCGCTCCTCATTAGAGAAAACTTCTGCCTGCTTCATCCAAATTAGAGCAAACTTCTGCCTTCCTTTGTACCTTAGTCGGATAGGACTGTATTGGCGAATTACTCAGAAGGTTCTGCAACCTCCTCTCTTTGAACTCTTGTACTAACTCCTGGACTTCACAATTGTTTGGCATGGTTCCAACTGAGCAACTCAAAGAAGTGCTTAATGCAGGAATCGCATGCCGATGCAATGGTTTATAGAATCCTGTAACAGAATCTGTCATCATGGTGCATTAATGACACCAAATCTAACGAGATGCCAGAAATCTTGTCCACACGGTGCCAAGATTTCTCCTGAAATCTCATTATTACAGGTATGGAGAGCGGTGCTTGTGTTGGCGCCGCCAAATTTATTTTGTCCCATCCATCGCATTTTAAGCTGCAACGCACCTTGGACCTTCGACATAACAACTACCCACAACTACGGCACAATGTTAACCCTTTCTCCTTACTACCCCATGTGGTATCCTCATTTCAACTGTTCATGGGGTTCATACTGTCCTTCTTAGATCTACTGCTGATTAGGGGGTCCCGGCCTGTCCCTATACTTCTTCAGATGACTGTCATTTACCATCGAGGGTAAAATTTCTCCATTCAACTTAGCTAGCTGCACTGCGCCACCATCAGTAACTTTCTGTACTATGTATGGTCCTTTCCAATGTGTCTTGAACTTACCTGGGAATTTCATGAATTTACTGTCATATAAGAGCACAAGGTCACCTATCTGGAATTGCTTCTTTTTAATATGCTTGTCGTGCCATGCTTTTTCTCTAGCCTTCTGCACTTGCTGCTGGAACCCTGCAATGAATCTTTCTTCTTCTAGTTCTATTATCTGGGCTAGCCTTTTATTCAACATACCTGGGTCATCCATTTCTGTGAAAGTAGCTATTCTGAGACTGGGAACAATATACTCCATTGGCATTACTACTTCTTACCCGTAAACCAGCCGAAAAGGTGTGTGACCTGTCAATTTCTTGCAAGTGGTTCTATAAGCCCATAACACTGCCGGGATTCTGAGATCCCAATCATTTCTATTAATATTACAAACCTTGGTCAGATCCTGCTCAATAATTTTATTGAAGGCTTCCACAGTTCCATTTGCTTGAGGATGGTATGCAATACTCTTCTGGTGATATACTTGAAATTCTTCGGTCAATGCTGCAATAGTTTTATTCAAAAAGTGTGACCCTTGGTCACTCATAAGAATTCTAGTACATCCAAACCTTGTTAAAATATTGTCAAAGATGAACTTCGCAGCTATAGCAGCGCTACAATATTTGACTGGTTGAGCTTCAGCCCAACGAGTAAGGTATTCAGTTGCTGTAATAATATACCTTGCGCCCAATTTATTTGCAGGGGGATTTATAGGTCCGACAAAATCAATAGCCCACTTGTCAAAGGCCTATAGGGTTACCTATGGAACGAGAGGCATCTCATCCCTCCTTGATGGTTTTCCTTTCCTCTGACAGATGTCGCAGCTGTGGCAGTAATCCCTTGTATCCTTATGAAGTGTAGGCCACCATAACCCTGCTGCCAGAATCTTCTGTGCTGTAGCTTTCCCTGCATAATGTCCTCTCGCTGCGCCAGAATGTGCCTCAGCCAAAATCAAGGGTTTTTCATGCTCCAAGACACATCTATGCAGGATTTCATCTAGTCCCATCTTGTACAGTTGTCCTTCTATCAGTGTAAAATCAGCAGCCCGAACCACCAACTGCTTCTTCTGCTGTGTTGTCATCTCCAAGGGTGCAAACCCTGTAGCCAAATACTAAACAATGTCCTGAAAGTATTCATCGACCATCTGGATAGCAAATAATTGAGCATCAGGAAGATCGTCATCTAAGCTAGTAGGCTCTTCCCCTGATTCGAGCCTTGACAGATGGTCAGGTCCCGAGTTAAGTCTTCCTGGCTTAACTATAATCTCAAAGTCATATTCCATGAACAATATTATCCATCGACATATTCTTCCTCCCAACACAGGCTTTTTAACCAAGTATTTCAAAGCAGAGTGGTTAGTGAACATTTTAAAGTGAGAACCTAACACATAATGTCGGAACTTTTGCAAAGCATATACCATAGCTAAAACTTCCCTTTCTGTTGTAGTATAGTTTCTTTCTGCTGTGGATAATTTGCAACTTGCAAAGGAAATAGGGTGGTCAATATTACCTTCGCCTGTCTGAGCCAGTACTATGCCCAAAGCAATCGAGGAAGCATCGACGCGCACATGAAACTCCTTATTCCAATCAGGAAACACTAGGATAGGGGCCGTTACCATCTTTTTTTTTAGGATGTCCAAGCTTTCTTGACACTCAGGTGTCCATTCAAACTTATTTTCTTTCTTCAACTGTTTCTCCATCGGGGCTGTGATCTGGGCGTAACCTTTAATAAACTTCCTGTAGTACCCAGTGTGACCAAGTGTAGTGCGCAGTTGCTTGACTGACTTCAGAGGTGGCAAGTTCACTATAATTGCTATCTTCATTGGATCCACCATCAATCCTTGCTTACAAACAATATGACCTAACAGGATTCCAAAGGGTGCATAGAAGATGCACTTTTTTAAGTTCAAGGAAATCTGATGCTGTCTACACTTGTCCAGCATAAGTCTTAAACTAGTTATGTGGTCTTTTAGTAACCCAAAAATAGTCCAGTCATCAAAATACACTTCTAATAATTTATGTATAAAGTCTTTAAATGCACAAATTACGACTCAGGAAAACATGGCAGGTGCATTCTTTAATCCAAAAGGCATAACTGTGTACTGAAAGGATCCCATTTCTGTAGCAAATGTTGTCTTATGTCGATCCTCTGGGGCAATTCTGATCTGATGGTAACCTGAAAATCCATCAGTAAAAGAGTATACTTCTTGACCTCCAACATTATCAAGAAATTCATCTGTAAATGGAGTAGGAAAGGGATCATGTAGGCAAGCATCGTTCAGCTTCCTTAAATCAACACAGATTCGGATTTCACCCTTAGTCTTCTTTTCTTGGACTACCATCGGACTGACCCATTCGGACTCTTCAACAGGCTCAATAATTCCTGCGGCAAGCATCTTATCTAACTCCAGTCTAACTTTTTCCTTATACTTGGGGTTCAGCCTATACGGGCGCTGTTTCACAGGCTTCGCATCAGGTTTCAATGGGATCTTTATGACTCCTATATCACCAAGGATACCCTTCATCTCAGAAAACTTTGTCGGAAATAGGTCTTGATACTCGTGGAGAAGTTGGGTCACTTTGCTGACCATTTCATCATCCCAATAATCTCTAATTGTAGCATACTTGGGGTTTTATTCTGACCCAATGTTTACGGTCCGCATCTTCAGAGGCTGAGTCACTTCAGGTGTTTATACCATCGGTCCACATACTTCGCAGTTTCCTTCTGACTCCGTAATATTGATGTTACACGGATCGTCATCCTTGTCAATTGCGAGGTTGTAACATTCAACTGCATTAGCTTCTTATGCTGCCCAATCGGTTTGGTATTCCCCTATTTCTTGGTCATCAAATATCTTAGTATGGATCAATCTAACAGCTACATCTAAAGCATGACAAACTTCGTTAACATAAAATGTAAGTATAAAACTATCAACAAGATCATCCCAACTTACAGTACCGTGTCGAAGCTCGACCTCCGTATACCAGTTTTTTGCTATAGGTTCCAACGTGTGCACAAACTTATGCACCCATTCCTCGCGAGGTACATGTTCCCATGCTGCATAACATTGCTTCAAATGTTCCTGGGGACTGTTCTGCCCATTGAACTTGCTTCGCACCTCTTGATATTGGTCTATGAATCTGAGGCGTAGAAATTTCTGGCAAGCTTCCCAATTGTGAATATACTTCATGTGGCCTTTCCACCATCTCGCTGCTGTAGCTCTTAATGCTGCTTCCAGAGTTTGCATTCTCTATGATTCTGGTACTTGTTCTGAGAACTGCCCAATGAATTCTCCTGGATCTGTCAACCCATCATATGTAGGCAAGTCTATGACCTGTGCACTAAGGCATCTAAGAGATTTGGTAATTCGTGCGCACCAATGGACATGTAGCTCGTATAATCGATTCTGCCAACTCTCTAGACCATCATCTGAGTCAAACATGTAGGAGCTATCACATTTCCAATCCATTACGCCTTCGGCATTAGGCTCGACATAATCTTCTTCTTTTGCTGTGATATTATAGATGTGGTCCAGAATATCCTAATCTTCCTCTATGATTGGCTCCGTATATCTTTCTCCTTGAGAAGGATCCAATGGTAGTATAGCTCTCAATCCCTTCCCTTCAAAAGTCATTTGTCTCTTTTTAAGATTGATAACTGCATCACTATCTATTTCCCACTCAATTCCTAGCAAAGCTGGATAGGGGTTACTGTCATCAATGATCTCAATAACTTCAAAATATGCTACAGTACTGACTCCATCTATATCTACTGGTACCCGAGGAAGTATTCCTAAGGGTACAATCCTCTGCTGATTGGCTAGTCTCAACTGTATAGGTGACCAATCAAGGGTAGGTTTTCCCATTTGTTCCCATGTTTGCTTAGTTAAAATATTGACTTCAGAACCTAGATCTAAAATAATATCCTTCATGTCATACTCTCCTACCTGAGCATGTAGTCTCATCTCTCATCCAGTTCTTCTAACTCTACTAACAGCTCTATCACTATCAGGACTTTGATGAGGTTCACAAGACTGTATAACCTTTTGTAATTCATTTAAGGCATTCTGATTTCTTAACAATTTGATGCAACTCTGTAAAAACAATGACAGAGTACTTACTTAGCCTTGTGAGTCTTCCTGGGATTGCAGCTGCTGATGCTGCTTGTTTGGTGCTGGTAAATCTGAATCAACAAAGTCTTGTCTGGCCTCCAAAAAAGTTTCTTTTTCTCATCGAACATCAAATGCTGGGGTTTTCTCTACGGCCTTACGAACCCAAGCTTCGTCAGGCTGCTTTTCCTGACACCGCGCCTTTGTCGTAGCTCCACTTCTTGTAACAACATTGACAGCTGGGATCGGTCGTGGTTCGACAGCAATCAACTGGACACTCGGACTAGGTTTGCTGTTTCTTTCTTGGATTTTAGCTAGTAACTGTGGGCACTGCTCGATGACATGATCAACTGATCTGCAGTATCGGCATGTCGTGGTTGGGTTTTGACAGTCTCGAGCTAGATGTCTTGCCTGATTGCAGTTATAGAAAATAACTTGACCTCGACCTCCGCCAGGCATACCTCGACCACGGCCTCTAAAACTTCCTCGACCACCTCGGTAACCATATCCATCATTGCCTTGTGCATCCGGGTATATCCTATAAGTGTCGTAGGTCCGCTCCCTCATAAGGTCAAAACTGCGACATTCATCTTCATTGTGGCCAACGGACTTACAGAATTTACAGTAAGGGTTCTTCGGGACTTGAACATACCTCTGTAACAGATAATAGTCTTCCAGTCGATGTTGGCCAGTAGTTCGACAGATCTCACAGTACAGAACACTAGGATTCAGCGGGTTCGGTGCGCCAGTATTCAAATAGTTTCTCAGTGTCGGGCACTGGTCCTTGTCGTGGCCTTCTGTTCGACAACGTATACACCATACCTCTTCACGGGTGGACTTCCCTTTCTTCATGTCACAAAGCTCTAAATCCATCTCCGCGAGCTGCGCTTGAATTTGAGCTATACCAAAATTATCTTTGACAGGTGCAGTTTCAAGCTTTATGGCAATCTCTAAGGCCTCTTGCTGATCAGCAACCTTCTGTTGCATGAGTGGAGCTCTGATGTGGGGTAATAATGCTGCAATAAACCACTCCTTATGTTGTGTTGGTCCAATCGTGAAGCTAACTTGGTCAAGCAGAACTTTGAATCTCTGATCAAAGTCCCACACAGATTCGCCTCGCCGCTGCTGAATCTCTTTTAACTCAGTGATGCACTGTGACTCTGATTTAGGTTTCTTAAATTCTCGGATTAGTGCTGCTTTGATGTCAGCCAAGACAGGATTTTGCGTGCTAGAAAACTTCATAAACCAAGTCAGGGCTTGGTCTCTGAAAGAAGTGATCAGCTGCGCTCGTCGAACATCTATGTCCGTAATGTTCTTCGCGGTCCACACAGTTTTGCACAAAAACCAGAACTGCTCGGGGTCTTCTGACCCAGTTCCTTTAAAAACCGGTAGTTTGATGTCATCATGAACTTGGGCCATCTAGGATCTATGGGAGGAGGAAGGGTTTGAACTAGCCGGGGAAGACTGACCTGCGATAGGGATACTCGGGCTAGGGTTACTTTCAGACTGTGACAGGTTCTCAGGGATAATAGGTCTTTGCTACGGGGTTATCAGAGGGTTTCTAATAGAGGGGACCTCGGTGGACTCAAAGGCTTCAAAGCTTAAAGGGGTATACTCAGTGGAGGAGCCGAGATCTCGCTTATATCTTTTTCCATTTCGCAGTAAACCACTTTGCTCATCGCAGTCCCAGTCACTTCCAATCATAGGTTAGCAATGCTAGATCTAACAATCTGATTCGATAAGCAAGATTCCTTTTTCAGCCAATAGTATTTTAATATTCAAACTAAATAGGTTCAAGTACTTACCCCTTGGTCCTTTGAAAAATTGTCATTCAGCTTCGCTAAAGGAGGTACTTGTGTCGATGGCGAACTCCGTCACAAATGCCTCGAGAGTTCGCGCAGTCCAAAAATCCACGGCTCGCGAGAACGCGTTGTTCACTCTTTTCAAGATCGTGATTCTTGCGGGGATCCAGGGGGGAAACTGATTTTATTGGAAGTTCGTCCTCCTTTCTGTTAACTTGGATAACCACTGGTGCAACTCTATGTGTATAGAACCAAAGAAAATTTCATGAACATCAGAAAAAACGTACCTTTGCAGAAATTGTTCCATGCTACGACGGGGATCTTTATTTTCCTATTCTACAAACTTGAAATAGGTCACTTCGATCCAATCACCAATTTCTTTTATAGAGGGCCTCCAAAACATAGCCCTCGAGGTATGACGTAGATCTCTCTTCAACAGATACTGAGTTCAACCGGCAACGGAACCAATTTGTTGGGCTAAATGGGCAGACCCGGGTTTCACCTTTAACTTCGCACCAACAAAAGACCCGCAGTGTTGGCTCTTTCGGCAGCAGCCTGCGAACAGGCTACAGTCTCACCCGAAATAGCTATGGGGTGCCGCAGAATCAGGTTTCTGCAAGCAGAAGAGAGAATCTTACTGTACCTTTAGTCTTTAACTATTAACAATCACTTAACACAATGCTTGTAATATCAATTATGCAGCTTCGCGATTAGATAAATAAACAGTTACTTGCACAACCCTTATCTGGGAATTCACAGCGAAGCTAGTTATTAACAGCAATCTTACTTTACCAGTTATTTACTTAACAGCACATAAAATATAATAACAAATCACACAAATGAACCACAACACCAGATGTCACGTGGTTCACCCCCAGTGTAGGGGTTACGTCCACAGAACTGCACTTTATTTAACTCTTTACAACTAAAACGACAGTTTTGATCTGCGCACTCAGCTGCATATCCCTTCAGTTCTCAAGGCCGCGCACTCAGCAACAAGCCTCTGTGCACACAGCTGCAGATCTTCCTTTTCACCCACAAAACCCCTCTGCGCACACAGCTACAAAGGTCGTCCCGCACACAGCTGGGAATTAACCTTCTTACAAAAACCCTTATACAATCTCTTATCTTCACATTACAATAGCTTCATAAGATAATCATTCAAGACCTAACCCTACTTCTTTACATAAGTGCCTATTTATATAGTGCACTGTTACAAAACCATGGATTTAAACCATGGGTGCCCAAAACCCTAACCCTGGATTTAACCCAAGGGTTAGTTACAAAAAGGGGGTTCGACCCACCCGCGACACCCCTAAGACTATTTTAGGTTGTAACTCTACTTACACTTCTTCAAGAACTGCGGAGTTACCGAAACTAAGGATCTTTAGGGTCGGAGCCCCAACAGTAGCATTCAACTAGAGATCAAACAGGTCAGATAGTAGCTTCCTAGGCCAAATTTCCTCACAACTAGTTGAACAAGCTGTGACATACTCTTCTTCAGCTATACTTAGTGCCACGCAGGACTAATTCATGCTAAACCAAGATACCACACATGATCCCATACTAAAGCAACACCCCGAAGTGCTCTTCCTATCAATGGCATTGCTTTCCCAATCTGAATCCACATAACCCTCCAGGTTAACCTTCTGATTCGCCTCATACTTGAGCCCATAATCAACTATACCCTTTAGGTACCTCACTACATGTCAAGTGAGCATTTCTTGGATCCGTCAGGAACTAGCTCAGTTTGTTCACAGCAAAACAAATCATCTGACGTTATATCATGGCATCAATCGTCTCTGATGAAGCATCCCTCAATAGCTTCAGGTTCGATGCCATAGGTGTGGCCATGGCCTTGCAATCCATCATCCCAAACCTCATCAGGATCTCCACTGCATACTTTCCCTTGTTCAAGGGAGATTCCATCCGCACTTTGCCACACCTCCATTTCCTAGAAAGTAGTGCATCATACCCAAGTCTTTTATCTCAAACTCGGTAACAAGTCTGCTTGCATCTTTAATGAGTTCTTCTTTTCTTGTTAGGAACAGGTCATCAACATATAACAGGAGCATCATTGGTCTTCTTCCTTTAACCCAGTGAAGAAAACGTTGGAATCTTATTTACTCTCAATAAATCCTAGAGTCATCAATAATCTGTCCATCCTGTCGTACCATGTCGAACCTCAGGATCTTCTGTAGTCACTCCCTTTGAAGTGGAGCATCATTCTCCCTTTGTGTTTCGTACTATATGTATTGAAACATTATGTACTGGAGTGACAAGTAGCTTCCTCTACTACTAATATTCTATGTATCCATCTAGGGTCACTGGATACTAAGATCCTCTATCTTGAACCTGTTGTTGCCGCAACCACTCTCCCCAAATTTATTTTTTTTAAATTCTGGGCCCATCCTCATCGTTTTGCCTATTTGATCGTTAAACTTTTAATCCTCTTGGGCGTATCTTCTTTTCATTTTACCTTCAATATTGGATGTCAGCTGGTCTATCTGTGCCTTGTTTAGTTCCGTTTTGAGTCATGGATGTCTGGTTTACTGGTCGAAGAAAAGGAAAATCTTTGTTCTTCAGAATTGTCATTCCGAAGAAGGAATCAATCTAGCTGCGGCTGATTTTTTAAAGCCGTCTGATACTTGAATGTTCCTGTGAATCGGGCATCTTTTTGATGTCAGATCGGAAGCTATGAGTTTCTGCTCTGCCGCCGTTGTGGCTCTCAGATCATTCTAGCTTCCGACTCCCTAATCTCTCCGACGCCTGATTCGTATGAGCTGCGGAGTCTCTTGCCCGTAGTTTTACCCTTCCACCGTTTCGGCTAAGAAAGCTATTAAGCTTCCGATTCAAATGACTCCCGATCACCGATTAAGCGTTCCTCCCCGCATCGCTTGGATCCAGTATTCCCTTTTCCGCTGCTGCGGCTTGCGAAGTCATTAGCCTGCCGATTTAAAAGCCTTCTGACGTCCGATTAAAGTCTTTTGCCAGCGTTTCGCTTACCCCTAACTTACAACCCTTCTGCCGTTGTGGCCCCTAAAGTCTTGTCCCATCCGATGTAGAAACCTTTCAACCACCGATCTATAGATTCCCACCCAGGGCTTGATCTTTTCCCGCTCAGAACCGGAGATGCACTAGGCCGTTTCCTTGAGGCATAGTCGTTCGATTGTTAGAGTTAGATGTTGCTTGTAACGCCTTTCGATAAATGATACTTGTCGATTGATTGCAAGTTGGTTCGAGGAAGCGGTCAGACCACTGTGGCGTGGAGAAAGTCGAACCTATTGGAAGAAGCATAATTGAAGCCAGGGGAATCATCGAGGAGATCAATGGCAGAAAAAAGATGAAATATGGAACAATGAATAGGCAGATTCAAGGAACAGATCAGTCGCCAAGTGGGTTCATGATTGCATACAGACAAAAGATCAGAGTATGAAGCGTTTGAGAAAATGAAAGGTCATGGGTCTGGGGGGAAAATGAAGCACTCTGTAAGGGTAGTTTAAATATTGAAAGGGGGAACTAAAAAAGGGCTTTTTCCCTGGAAAATTTTGTAAAGGTTTGCTTGTAAGAGGAACTACTTCGTTTTGCAAAGGAAAATGCAATTTTGCCTGTTGGAGAGAGTGAGAAGTGGGATGTATCAATACAACTCAATGAATAATGTTGAAGAGGAACTATTTCGTTTTCTGTTGGTTTCATTTACCGTAAGAGTGTTTAATTTCCTGAGCCTATGTTCTTGTTAAATGCTTTTTGGTATCTTTTGGGATATTTTCCACTGTGAGTAATAAAGTTTGTTTTCTAGAATGATCGGCTATCTGGTTATTTAAATATCTGTAATTGTTCATGTGTCTTGAAAGAAGTATCAGCTATCTATGATTCTTCATTATGCATGTGCAAAATGTATTACTCACCAATAAATGCTAATTCTGCTCCCTAGGGATAGTTTAGATAGTCAGTTTGCTTTTGTTGTATGCGATTGGGATGCCTATGAGCTATAAGATGAGAGGTAAGAACCTGCGCATCACATTGTGACTGCTCCTGGCATCTTTGTCATCCAGCATTTAGTTAGGCACTTGCATTTCATATCTTAATTCAAAACACAAAAACTCGGTGGACCGGGCCGCAACCGGTAAAGCCTTTATTTTGTTACGTGACCTACGGTAGCCGGACCACAAACCGGATGGATTCCCTATACCAAAGAATCAACGAGCTAGTTGGGAACGTTGATTGGGGAGAATCCCTTACTGTTTTCGCCTGCGATTTTCCAGGCCTCAATAGTTTTGGCGCTAGAAGGAGGGCCGCCAGTGCATGGCTGGCCGAGGAAACCCGTTTTCCCGAGATTTTTCCACTGGTTACAGTTCTGAAAGTAGTGGACCGCATAATCCAATTCCAGAAGAAGAAAAAAGAGAACATCTATATGTTTTTGGTAATGAAGTAGTTAATGACCTAAGAAGACACACCTGGGCATACATAAAGAATCTTGGAGGGTTGCCAATTATCCCGGACTTACCTAGAAGAGAGTACAAGAAGAAAGACCGCCCTATAGCAGAAGATTCATTGTTGGTTGGAGACTGGGAAGAACTTGTAGAGACTGCTTTGCAAGAATTTGAGCTACCTTTGAATCAAGAAGGCCCAGAAACCCCTTACATTTCTCCTATTCACACCCCTGTTGGTTCACCTCCTCACTCTCCACCTCAACTCATGGCCGGTGTTAACACTAATCAACCTCCTCCCAATCCACCAAATCCACCACCTGCATGGAAATCCAGGTCACCCCTAAACCTGACTCCCCCTTTGCATGACCTACCTCAAGCCTTTGAGAAGTTACTGCCTAAATTTGACCCCAATGAGAAGATCCTAGTGGACAATCACCTACAAAGTTTCTACTTGGAAATAGAAGGTCTAAGGGCTGGGGAACATGAAGATGTAGTGTGCAGACTTTTCCCGCATACCCTCAAAGGAGCTGCTGCATCTTGGTACTTTGGGTTGCCTGCTAATTCTATCCCGGATTGGGATACTTTCGAGAGAATTTTTAGAAGTAAGTATGCAGTTCAAAAGACTCACGCAGCCCTTATGAAAGGACTATGTGCACTGAAGAAAGAAAAAAAAGGAGAAAGTGCACAGTTTCACACAAAGGTTCGCAGCATATCTTAAGAACTTTTCTGAAACAAACAAGCCTTCAGACAAAGTACTAATCGAGTACTATACTTTAGCTTTGGGTCCTGATCTGGCCATGTTTGCGAAAGGTAGGCCAAGCCTACTCTGACAGAAACCTATGAAGAAGCAAAAGTGGTGGAGGCT
This sequence comes from Pseudotsuga menziesii, assembly GCA_001517045.1. NCBI lineage: Eukaryota > Viridiplantae > Streptophyta > Pinopsida > Pinales > Pinaceae > Pseudotsuga > Pseudotsuga menziesii. Next base: position 135,880 of record LPNX010542261.1, on the reverse strand, counting down.
GAAAGAGAGAGTATTGAAGATTACCCCGAACAATCAGGAGAGAGAAGGAAAACTTTATTTTTCACTAAGCCTAAAGAGGAGAAAGCACCAGATTATGAAAGTATGGCCAAAATGATGCAAAAGCTGTCTAATAAGATCATAGACTTGGAGAAAGAGAAGGAAACACAGAAGTCCTACAGGCCTTATTATAAGAAAAGGGAGGAAAACAATCAGTCCCAACCTCCTCCTCACAATACTGCATCTATGAATCTGACAGAGATAGGGATGGAAAATTTCTGCACCTTTCACCAGCAGCCTCACTCCGAAAGGAACTGTCCACAATGGATAAATTCAATGACGTTAGTTATGAATCAGATGTTGGATTCGAGACTAACGGAAGAAGATGATGATGAAAAGAAAGAAAATGTTGCTTCTACTTCTACAAAGGAACAGGAAGAAGAGACTATGGCACTATGAAGTTCTGTCTCCTTACTCGATGGAGAAGAAGATATAACTAAAAAACACAAAGATATCAGGGAGGATAATGTGACAACTAGAAGTCAAGGGACGGTTAGCAATGACAGTCTTTTACTCCCAAAGATCAGAAGGCTGCAAAGAAATATCAGGAAGAAATTTCAAGATAAATCTGTGGCTGATAAGACTCCGGAATTCACTATTACCAGCCAAGGTCCTAAGCAGAACAGAATGCTACCTGAACTAAACAAAGAAAAGGTGAATGCTGATAAATCTCAGTCCATTAAACAACAAATAGAATATGACGTTGTTGAAGATTTAAAAAAGATAAAGGTAAACGTCCCTCTGTTTGAAATGTGCAAAGTACCTCAACAAAAAGAAAGGTTGTTGAAAGCACTGGAAACATCAGAAGAGGAGCAGCCTGCTGACAATCAACCTCTGGACGAAGAATAAATTGGAGAAGCTAGCACTGGAGGTAAGTCTAAAACTAAACAGCCACCCTTCCTCCTGACGTTCAAAATTTTTAATCATAACATTCACAATTGTCTAGTAGACTCAGGGGTGTCAATTAATGTCATGCCCGCATCAGTATGTAAGAAAATCAATGGGCAGTTTAAGCCAACCACGTGGAGGGTGGTGCAATTGGATAGGACAGACGTTAAGGTAATGGGTGAGATGGAGGACATTCTAATCCGTCTGGCATCAAATGACAAAGTATGCCAGGTTATTAACATCGTGGTGGCTGATATACCAGACGCATATGGCCTGGTCCTGAGCAGAGATTGGTCAGCTAAATTGAATGGATATTTCGCCTCAGATTGGTCGCACCTGTGGTTGCCGTACAAAGGAAGTCCCACTCAGATAAAGGTTTTGAGAGAACCTCACATGAAGTACAATGTTACTCAACTGGATGAGAAGAATATATCGGTCGAACCTGTGTTGGGAAACTATTTTCTCGAACTGGAACCAGGGAACTATCAAGCAGAGGAGGCCAGCGACACATCTGACACCCAGCCTGATCTCCTTCGATTTTCTCAGGCTGATGAGATTGACTGTAACATAGTAGACTTAGCAGTAGGAATAGATTCATTTTCAGTAGTTAATGATTTTTGGACTTTATTTTTTGATGGCTCAAAGACATTAGAAGGGTCGGGGGCTGGATGTGTCCTTATTGATCCACAAAAGAATAAACATTTCCTGTCATGTAGATTAGAGTTTGAATGTACTAACAATACAGCTGAATATGAAGCACTGGTGCAGAGACTCAAGAAAGCGATTGAATTGAAGGTAAGTAATTTAAAATTTTTTGGGGACTCAGAAATAGTTGTAAAGAAAATAAGAAATCAAATACATTGTGTTTCCCCCCACTTGAAATATTACCAAAACGAGGTATGGGATTTGCTTAAATGTTTTCATGCATTCAATATTATTTCAATCCCAAGAATGAAAAATGTGGCCGCTGATCTTTTGGCCACATCAGCCGCCAGGATGGTACCCACTAATAACAAATGTTCTGTTGAATTATTTTCAGGCCTTCAATACCTGACATGATCACCAACTTGCGAGTATTTGACAATGACCGACAAATAATCGAGTGTTTGACAAATGATGAGATCTTTAAAGGAGCCATTATCGATGATGAAAAACACCAAGCCGAGATGAAATTTGACAATTTCATCCCTAAAGGGGTCAGAACGTTAGAGAAGATGTTTGACTTGGATGAAAAATTCAGAAGACCCGCTAACGTAAAGACGCACAGCTCAACTCTACAGTTCGAACTGGTAAACTTAGGGACTGAAACGAATCCTAAGTTTGTGAACCTCGGCAAATGTTGTTCACCAGTCGAGAGGGATAGGTTCATCAGTTTGTTTAAACAGTACAAAGATTTCTTTGCCTGGACGTACCAAGATTTGAAAACCTACGACACTAGCATCATCAAGCATATCATCCCTATTAAAGCGGGAGTCAAGCCATATCAGCAGCCGTTAAGGAAGATGCACCTGAAGTTGGAGCCACTAATCCAGAGCGAAGTAAAGAAACTGTTAGATGCTAGAATTATTTTTAAAGTCAGACACTCTAAGTGGGTGTCAAATTTAGTGCCAGTTAGAAAAAAATCGGGAGAAATCAGACTGTGCGTGGACTTCAGAAACTTAAACCACGCCTCAGATAAAGACAACTATCCGGTGCCTCCCATGGAGCAGTTGTTACAGATGGTTTCCGGTTCTGAATTGTTTTCATTGTTAGACGGGTTCTCTGGTTACAACCAAGTGTTAGTAGCCGAGGAAGATAGATTGAAGACAACGTTCAGAACTAAATTGGGGAATTTTTCCTATAGAAGGATGCCTTTTGGACTGATTAACGCTGGAGCGACATTTCAGAGAGCTATGGACATAGCTTTCCGTGGACTGATTGGACGAAGTGTTGTGGTATACCTTGATGACATCACAATATTTTCCAAGAAAAGAGGGGAGCATGCGTTCCACCTAAAGCAAATTTTCGAACGCTGCCGAAAATATGGCATTTCCCTCAATCCTAAGAAGTGCGTTTTTGCGGTCACAGAGGGCAAGTTACTAGGGCATATAGTTTCAAAGAGAGGCATATCTATAGACCTGGAAAGAATTAAGGCCATTGAACAAATACCTATGCCCCATAATAAAAAGGGAATGCAATCTTTCATGGGAACAATAAATTTCGTACGAAGGTTTGTGCCTGATTTTGCCCAGACTGTTAAGCCACTGCAGCAGATGGTCAAGCAAAATGCACAGTTTAAGTGGACTAAAACTGAAAAGAATGCTTTCAGCAAAATCAAGACTGATGTTGCACATGCTCCCTCCCTGAAAAGTCCATACTTTGGTAAAGACTTTATTATGTACACATTTGCATCCGATGATTCATTGGCAGTCGTGCTTACACAAAAAGAGGACGGGGGTGATGAATTCCCAATCTCTTTCATGAGCACTGGGCTTCACGGGGCTGAATTAAACTACCCAGCCACTGATAAGCAAGCTTACGCAGTATTTAAGGCAGTAAAGCAATTCATGCCTTACATATTAAAAAATCGAACCAAGGTAATAGTCCCTTACCCAGCTATAAGATCCCTTCTCATTCAGAAAGAGTTAGGAGAAAGAAGGGGCAACTGGGTAATAGCTCTTCAAGAATACGACCTTGAATTCAAACCAGCCTCTATAGTGAAAGGTCAAGGATTATGCAAATTGATGACTGGAAGCAGAAACAACGAAGAACAAGCATGGGAAGATGAAGTCAAATTGCATGTAATGGATGTATGTCCTTTGTTCACAGCTCCTGAGGCCTGGTATAGGGACCTTGTGCATTACTTGTAGTCAGGGCTGTTGCCAGAACATTGGAGTTCAAAACAAAGGAGAGCTCTTCGTTTGAAATCAGCTTCCTTCCAAATCATAGAAGGCGTATTATTCAGAAAGAACTACAATGGAGTCCTCCTGAGATGCTTGGAGAAAGAGGATGCTGAGAAAGTAATGTCTGAATTACATGATGGTTCGGCTGGGGGACATTATTCAGGGGACACTACAGCCCACAAAATCCTTAGAGCTGGTTACTATTGGCCGACACTCTTTAAAGATGCACATGCACATGTCAGGACATGTGATATTTGTCAAAGGTGTGGTGGGAGACAGCCTAAAGCAGCAGCGCCCTTAAAGCCTATGATGATTACGGAACCATTTGAACAGTGGGGGCTGGACATTATTGGAGAAATAAAACCGAATTCTTCCCTGCTGCACAAGTACATTCTTACTGCTACTGATTATTTCACTCGCTGGGTCAAGGCTATCCCACTATGCAAAATAAACGAAGACGAAGTCATCAGCTTCCTATAAGATCATATCATGACCAGGTTTGGAGTTCCAATTTCGTTAGTTTTTGACAATGCTAAATAATTTTCATCAATTAATTTGACTGCATTCGCTCATGATAAAGGGATAAAATTACATTATTCTGCTAACTACTATCCGCAAGGGAATGGCCTGGCTGAATCCTCTAATAAAAACCTTATTAGAATTCTAAAGAAGACTGTCATAGAAAACCAGAGAAGTTGGCACTCAGCTTTACCCAATTCCCTGTGGGCTGACAGAGTCACCCCCAAGTCTGCAATAGGAGTGTCACCCTACACCCTTGTGTATGGTAAGGAAGCCATCCTGCCCCCCAATATCATGCTACCGTCCTCTATTTTAGCTCAGGAGTCTAGTGGGTCGGAGAGTGAATTCTTACAAGTAAGAATACATAATCTCCTAAAAGCAGAGGAGGCCAGATCCAAGGCCAGAGAATGTTTCAAACAGCAGCAGGAGGTAGTAAAAAGATGGTTTGACAAACATAAAGCTGGAAAAAAGGACTTGGAAGTGGGAGACCTAGTTCTCAGGTGGGATCACCCCCATGATGAGAATGGAAAGCATACTAAGTTCCAAAAACTGTGAGTAGGCCTGTTTCAAATCACAGCAAAACTTGGCCCTGCTACTTATAAGCTGCAAGATTTACAGGGATGGGAGGAGAACTTGCCAGTTAATGGTTTGGTTCTCAAGCCTTACTTTTCTTGAAGTTGTCTTTGGGTTTTCTGTCTTGTATATAAATAAGATGTTTGGTGGTTTTTGAGTCATGTGTTCATTTTGTTTGAATTTAAGTCTATTGGTTTCAATAAAGGGAGTTAGCTCGTGGTTATTTGGGAAACACCAAAATTTCTGGGAATGGTAGACATGTTTGAGTAGTCAGACTATGTGTTGCTGTTTGAATTTCTTCCAGTTTAGCAGTTTTCTCGAAATCTCTGTGTACATTGAAGTCCTGCTTAACCCCTCTGAAATAAACCAGACTCGAGGGGTCTGGAGCACTATGTTGGGGCTCCATCCACGTCACATCTAAAATGTTCTAAGGAGCAACAGCAAAAGACCCATGGAAAGAAGCAAGGTGAACAGTGTATTAAATTTAAATGATCCCATGCCAAGAAACGAATGCCAAAAGGCAAATAAAGAGTCAAAAGACTTCTATAAAAGCATCGTATATCAAAGCGGGTGCTGAATCATAAGCACCAAATTGCCAAAAGATCCTCTCCGTCCGTGAGTGGAAACTTGAAGCACACCACTCACACAAAAGGACACTATGGCATAGAGGATCCTGAATTAAAATTCAGTAAGAAAGGCGTACAGAAGGACTCAGATGAAAGGGACAAAAGTCCAAAAGCACTAAAGTGTTAAAATGGCATGGGAATGAGGAACAAACGAATATTGTTGTTCACTGTCTTCCACCATCCTTTGGTGTTTACGCTGGTAGCTACCTGAAAACAAAGGTAATAACGAAACTCATAATCTAGCCTCAACAGAGTTATCTGGACTTGAAGGTCTCGGTTTCCACTTTCCCAGTTGGACTAGTATCAATGATTAAGGTACACACTTGGGCCATTTGAGAAATCCAGATAGCTAGAAGAATTCAATAGATGCATTTTTTTTGAAACAGTCTGTCACTCAAAGAAAGGTCACCCAGAGATCTAGGTTCACCAGGTAATCGCCAGTTGTTGCTGCCGCAACCACTCTCCCCAAATTTATTTTTTTTAAATTCTGGGCCCCTCCTCATCGTTTTGCCTGTTTGATCGTTAAACTCTTAAGCCTCTTGGGCGTATCTTCTTTACATTTTACCTTGAATATTGGATGCCAGCTGGTCTATCTATGCCTTATTTAGTTCCGTTTTGAGTCATGGATGGCTGGTTTACTGGTCGAAGAAAAGGAAAATCTTTGTTCGTCAGAATTGTCATTCCGAAGAAGGAATCAATCTAGCTGCGGCTGATTTTTTAAAGCCGTCTGATACTTGAATTTTCCTGTGAATCGGGCCTCTTTTTGATGTCAGATCGGAAGCTATGAGTTTCTGCTCTGCCACCGTTGTGGCTCTCAGATCATTCTAGCTTCCGACGCCCTAATCTCTCTGACGCCCGATTCGTATGAGCTGCGGAGTCTCTTGCCCGTAGTTTTACCCTTCCGCCATTTCGGCTAGGAAAGCTATTAAGCTTCCAATTCAAATGACTCCCGATCATCGATTAAGGATTCTCCCCGCGTCGCTTGGATCCAGTCTTCCCTTTTCCGCTGCTGCGGCTTGCGAAGTCATTAGTCTGCCAATTTAAAAGCCTTCTGATGTCCGATTAAAGTCTTTTGCCAGCGTTTCGCTTACCCCTAACTTACAGCCCTTCTGTCGTTGCGGCCCCTGAAGTCTTGTCCCATCCGATGTAGAAACCTTTCAACCACAGATCTATAGATTCCCACCCAGGGCTCGATCTTTTCCCGCTCAGAACCCGAGATGCACCAGGCCGTTTCCTTGAGGCATAGTCGTTCAATTGTTAGAGTCAGATGTTGCTCGTAACGCCTTTCGATAAATGATACTTGTCAATTGATTCCAGGTTGGTTCGAGGAAGCGGTCAAACCATTGTGGCGTGGAGAAAGTCGAACCTATTAGAAGAAGCATAATTGAAGCCAGGGGAATCATCGAGGAGATCATTGGCAGAAAAAATATGAAATATGGAACAATGAATAGGCAGATTCAAGGAACGGATCAGTCGCCAAGTGGGTTCATGATTGCATACAAACAAAAGATCAGAGTATGAAGCGTTTGAGAAAATGAAAGGTCATGGGTCTGGGGGGAAAACAAAGCACTCTGTAAGGGTAGTTTAAATATTGAAAGGGGGAACTAAAAAAGGGCTTTTTCCCTGGAAAATTTTGTAAAGGTTTGCTTGTAAGAGGAACTACTTCGTTTTGCAAAGGAAACTGCAATTTTGCCTGTTGGAGAGAGTGAGAAGTGGGATGTATCAATACAAATCAATGAATAATGTTGAAGAGGAACTATTTCATTTTCTGTTGGTTTCATTTACCGTAAGAGTGTTTAATTTCCTGAGCCTATGTTCTTGTTAAATGTTTTTCGGTATCTTTTGGGATATTTTCCACTGTGAGTAATAAAGTTTGTTTTCTGGAATGATCGGCTATCTGGTTATTTAAATATCTGTAAGTGTTCATGTGTCTTGAAAGAAGTATCAGCTATCTGTGATTCTTCATTATGCATGTGCAAAATGTATTACTCACCAATAAATGCTAATTCTGCTCCCTAGGGATAGTTTAGATAGTCAGCTTGCTTTTGTTGTATGCGATTGGGATGCCTATGAGCTATAAGATGAGAGGTAAGAACCTGCGCATCACATTGTGGCTTCTCCTGGCATCTTTATCATCCTGCATTTAGTTAGGCACTTGCATTTCATATCTTAAGTCAAAACACAAAAACTCGGTGGACCGGGCCGCAACCGGTAAAGCCTTTGTTTTGTTACGTGACCTACGGTAGCCGGACCGCAAACCGGATGGATTCCCTATACCAAACAATCAACTAGCTAGTTGGGAACGTTGATTGGGGAGAATCCCTTACTGTTGCCACCTGTGATTTTCCAGGCCTCAACAGAACCTTTTGAAAATTTATTCTCGCACCCATCTGTGAGCTTGTCATCCTCTATAGGATTTCATCTTCAACCTTGTAGCAAAGGTTAAGATCTTCATCACCTTAGGTTATCTTCAAGCTCCTCATGTATGTGTTATCCCAAGGGTGACTTCTTAGCTCGTACAAGGCCTTCTTTAATTTTCACACATGAGTCTTCTTGTCATGTGTCTCAACTCCCACTGACTACTCTAAGTATACTTGACTCGTCACTCGTGTAAATGTCTCTTCATAGTCTATGCCTTCTTTCTGTAAGAAGCCTCGTGCTACGAATTTTTCCTTATATCCCGTGATGTTTCCATCTACTTGCATGATGGATCTCGTAGATCCATATGGAAGACACTATGGACTTCCCTTAGACATCATTTTTCTTGAACTGTCGTCACTTGTTCTTCGGAACAAGTCTCATCCTTCTTTTCTTGTAGGCGATTGTACACTATCTTTCCTACAAGTCAAATTCACCAGTTGTATGGTTAGAATCATTTCATAAGGCATGTTCATAATGGAAAATTCTTATGCATAAAATCATGCAACTATTTTAGCCAATGCAACATTCATCCATATCTCGTATACACAAAAAATTTCCAAATGCCTTCCATCTCTACCATAACATTATTGATATTGTGCACTAATCCCAATATGTCAGCAAAGAGGTTTCATCCTAGATAAGTAGCAATGGAGTGTTGTATTGCACTATATGCTACTTACCCATAACATGCATATTAGTAGTATATTGTTCATTAATGCAGACATTCTATCATGCATAATGTATTTCACAACTAAACAATGTCATATAAACAACTAGATATATAGGAAAAGACAATTCAAATACTAATCTTTATTTATTTCGTGGGTAGACTCCTTCTTGAGCCTTCAGCTTCATCATCTTCTTCATTTATAACAGCATCATTTCTTATCCAAATGCTAAGATGGATAAGAGGTTATTCAATAATTGAGTCCTCCATATTCCTCATTGCTTGAGGGATCTTCTTTGAATCGTGAGAGCTTGATCTTCAGTTGCTCACAACTTCTCTTCTCTTATTATGAGTCGAGCTTCTTCTTGTGTGTAATCTTCCCAAAGTCTACTGAAAGTAATCACTTTCTTCTGGAACACATTCCTCTAATTTCAAGGTGGTTATAACAATATCTTATTCTTCTTTGATTGCTTCATCATAGTATAGAACACTTCCTTTTCGTGTCTTCAGGGATAACAATGAGGGATGAGATGATCTTTAATATAATCTACAATGGTTCTCTTGGCTTTAGCCTTAGCCTCATCTCCCTCTGGATCCTATAAATTTCTTACTGAAGTACTGATCCAAAGCAATTTTTTCAAGGATCACGGAGGCCCAATTTGAGGTGTGTGTCCTAGTTCTGGAGCTGGTTGATTTAAGGTTTGTCAGAGAAACCCTAAATTTCAAAATTTGGAATTTGAAACTTCTGATTGGATAGAAATATGGGTCTCTTCAAGGAGAGCTATCCAATGTACTCATTTTCTGAAAATGGTGGAGGAAATCTCCTGGAACAAGAAGCCCTAGTTTTCCAATTTCTTCGCCATAAATTATTGATATTGGTTAGGTTGTATCTCTGAAGTTTTGGATCCTTTAGGTATGAAACTTCTCACTGTGATATCTTGATGATTCCTATTTCCAACCCCACGGGTTAGAGTAGAACTGGATTCTCCAAGTGGGACTTATTCGGATTTTCCCAAGGTGACTATTTTTGGCACTGTTCAGGATAGGGAACTTGTACGGACTTCCACGTGTCACTGTTTCACAGTCTGGGGCTGAAAATATTACCACAGAAACTACAGTCCGTGCCCTAGCTGTAACATCTTGTG
>LPNX010542261.1:92562-115022 GCA_001517045.1 Pseudotsuga menziesii | reverse complement strand
TGCAAAGAGCACCCTCAAGAAGACGTGCATTTTCTTATGGACGAATATGAGCCTTCTTAATCATACCTTTTAAACGTGTTTATAACAAGCATGTGAAATTGTTAAATATATATAATGTTCATTGTTAATAAACTGATCTTCTTCACGGGTGGGTCAGCATGGACAACAATTGCATTCTTGATTCGCAGGAAAAATGATTGATATAGAAGCTTCACTGAAGTACATCAAAATTTACATTAGCACAAGATGAGAGGTGAACTCTTGCATGTTAAAACTCCCTGTGCGAATCAAACATCCTCTTGTTAAGGGCGCTTCCACAATATAATTCTAGCACTCTGCAAGTACCAAGCCCAACAACAATTTAACTTTATGCGCATGCAATGTGTGTGGGGTACCACCATCTATGTTACTGGATCAGATTGAAGAATAGTGCTTCTGTGGATCTGGATCCAGATCTGACCCAGACACATTTCTAGAAGGACCCACTCGAGATCTGTTCCTGGCTTGTCAAACATGTCCAGCTAGCACATACCCCAAAAATACATATTTAAAAAAAACATAAAATTAAAATTAAAATTTGCTATGTGCATGGCCCTTTTACCCTATCCAAAAACACATAAAATTTAAGTTCTTCATTGCAGTCTGCATTTCTGAGTTTATGAGAACAATTTCGAGCATAAAAATGCAGAGACCTAAAATTTCTATGTCTATAAATATGTCATTTTCGCACATTTAGATATAGACTTTCCAAAGAGTCTAGCAAACCCATATCCATTTCCATGCAAGTTAGACAACTATTTTTCTTTATATGTTGCCTTTTAATTTGATTTTAATTTTGAGCTGCAAAGCTTAGGGCTCAAGCAGAACACCATGCATTTTCTTTTACACTCATTTACAGAACTAATAGGCAGATTTATTCGCAACACATAAGTCCAGGTGCAGAGCTACTACTTATAGCAGGAGAAGACCAACTTCCACAACACAATGCAAAGGTAATAAATGGTTAAGACCACTCTAAACCATAAACACTCCGCATCTTAGCCTCCTCTTCAGATTTTCCATTTTTCCAATAGGCCTAGCATTCAATCAACTTGGGAAGGTCAGTTAGATACATAACTGGAAGAATTTAAGATGTCTTGTAATAACAAATTCAAGTGCGTGATATAAATGTGTGTATATAAACAAATTCACCAACCTGATATAAATGTGTGCAATCCAAACAATGATGTGATTTGGACAAACAACTAACTTGTAATAACAATTTGAATAAGCTTGATATAAATGTGTGTAACCCATACAGTGATCTGATGTGGACAAACAACTAACTTGTAATAACAATTTGAACCAATTTTAAAAAATTGTAACTTCAAAATATACAAGAGCCATTGTAAATTTTTTGCATTCCTTGTATTGATCAATTGAATTGCCTCTAGCTTCTCCTCTCCTCTGGATTATATTTCATGTTTTAATAAGAAAAACAAATTATCCTCTAGTTTTAGATTATATTATGTGTTAATATAAATAAATTTTAAAAAAAAACAACAACAACATCATGTCAATTAATTTTAAGTTTGACCCATCTTTTCTAAGAGCTGTTAAATAGCTTATCTCCTTTGGTTTTGGTTTTAGATCTAGCATCCCCTTTCCTCTGGTTTTAGATTATATTTCATGTTTGAATAAATAAATAAATAAAATTTAAAAAAAAAAGCTATTCTCTAGTTTTAGATCATATTTCATGTTTTAATAGAAAAAAAAACATCATGTTAATTAAGTTTAAGTTTGACCCAGTTCCTAAATCGCCTATCTCCTCTAGTTTTAGATTATATTTCATGTTAAAAATAAAAAAACAAATATCAATTATGTTTAAGTTTGACCCAACTTGAGACTAGTCACTATATTGTAACTTATAGTTGAAACTTAAATATAAGTACACATTCTTTCAGCCTATTTACCATATTGGAAAATGAACTTCCAGTCAAAACTTAAATATATGCACACAAATTCTTTTAACTTAAAAACAAGACACAAATTCTTTTAGGTGATAGTTTCTTCATTTTTCAAGAACCATTTGAGATATCCACTAATAAGTTATTAATGGTATATATTTTTAAAATCCTGTTATATACCATTAAATCTTGTTTTAATGCTATATAAGCACACATTCTTAAAAAACCATTTGTGCTTTATGTTATAAGCACACAAAATCTTGTTTTAGGCTATTTTGTGCCATTAATTATGCTATATAATAAATTTGAAAGCATTTAAAATAATGTGAGCAAATTAACCATGTTTGTTAGTTTGTTTAAATAAAAAAATGCAGATAACGTGGATTTGTCATCAACAAAAATCTTTGAAGCCTTTCCACATCTGAGATACAATTTACAAAGCAACCAATCTTCATCATTTAAATTTCCAGCTGACACATTTAGTATTATGTCTCTTCTTTGATGAATAGGGATCATATATTTTCAATGGGACATGATTATTTTGTTACAACATTAGAATTTTCTAAAAAAGCTTAGGACTTCAAGCTGACTTCCATAAAAAGTCTCAGACTTACGACAGCATGAATATCTTGAGCTCATCATAACCTTTTAATACACTTTTCCGAGTCAGTTTAGACTTCAAAAAGTCAAAATTGCTGTAATATTATTAACACTTCAATACTAAGAATCAAAAACTTACAAGGTAACTTCAGATTTTACTAAAGATAGCATTAAGTTGAAAGACCGTTATGGATTAATAAGCTGTCACTTGTCATTAAAGTTTGATTTTCTAAACCATAGTAATCAGACTTTGCACTAAGATAATTCTTAACTTTTAAATAGCTAAAACCTTAAAGCCACTTAAAATTGTTGTTCTAATAATGCTAAAATCTACAAATGCATACTCGAGAGAAATTAGAACAAAAATTCACAAGTCTGTCTTAAATCACATCACTGTTTGTAAGCAGGAAAAAAACAAAATTATAAACATACTCGCTAACCCACTGTTTAAGGCAAAAGCAAAAACTCAGTAGATGGAGTGTCAAAACCTGTTACAGCTTTCTCATTAATTCTGAACTGAAATGTGCTACAGGAAAAACGGCAACCTAATTTACTGAACTCAATGCCACTGAACCCTGTTTCCTGAACCAAAAAATCAATCCTGAACTCAAACTTGTATCTCCTGCCCTGTCAAAATTAATGAATCCATGCAACATCAACACACCATATCCTACATATCTCAGACCATTGTAGACTATGGCCTTCAAATATCAGAGTACATATTTTGAAACTATCAAGTGAATCTGCCTTGGCTCAAGTTTCAACCATGAACCGGCTCAAGGTGTTCACTGCAAAATATATTTTAGGTCTGGTGTTAACTAGATATATGAAGGATCCAATCAACTATCTACACCAAAGGATCTACCAAATCTAAATCCAAATCAGCATGCAACTTGATATGCGGCACCATATGAGTGGTCATGAATTTACATCTAGAATCTTTTCCAGATCTCAACTGTGTATTTTCCTTACCCAAGGTAAATTTCACCTATATTTTGCCACTCCTCTAGACCCAAAAAATAGTGCGTCAATTCATGAACCAACTCAAGGTGTTCACTGCAAAACATATTTCACCTATATTCTGCCACTCCTCTAGACCCAAAAAATAGTGCGTCAATCCATGAACCAGCTCAAGGTGTTCACTGCAAAACATATTTTAGGTCTGGTGTTAACTAGATACATGAAGGATCCAATCAATTGTCTACACAAAGGATCTACCAAATCTGAATCCAAATCAACATGCAACTTCATATGCAGCACCATAGGAGTGGTCATGAATTTACAATCCTTCATCTAGAATCTTTTCAAAATCTCAACTGTGTATTTTCCTTGCCCAAGGTAAATTTCACCTATATTCTACCACTCCTCTAGACCCAAAATGAAAAAATAGTGCATCAATCCAATATCCTTCATGTCAATTTCTCTTGCCAACTCAGCCTTACAACCTAAAATGAGTTTCTCTAAACCCCAAATAAATATTAAGTCATCTACATACAAGATCCAAACAAACAAATCAGATCTATCAAATAAATATAAAAATTAGGATCCACAGTAGTTTTGGTGAACCCCAAACCTAAAAAGAACTCACCAATCCTAGAGAACCAAGCACAATGTGCCGACTTCAACCCATAAATGGCTATCTTCAATTTTCATACATGGCCATCATAGTCATGCACCTGAAACCCTCTCAACTAATAATGTATACTTCTTCCTACCAGGTCTTAAAGAGAAAATTTTGAGACAGTTCAACAAGGGGATGCAACTAAATGGAAAAAATCAAAACCCTTATTTGGAAGTAATAATCACCTTCCGAGTATAGCCAACGAGACTTTTGAACAGAAATATTTGAAGCCACTTCTAAGATACAATTTACAAAGCAACCAATCTAGATAATTTAAATGTTACTGAAAATTTGTGCACAACATGAAGTAAAGTCAAAATAAAAGCATACTAGGTGCTTTATAATGAAAAGCTACATTGATTGATGCTCCTCTACCAAAAATTCTTCACCATTTCATATTCCAGGAATTTATAATTTTATGTTTACCTAGAGAGAAAACTGTTTTAACTGTTAGAACTCATGAACTTCACAAGTGATGCTTTACAAAAAGTTCATGTTACTAAGCATTATGCAAATGCCGGTAAACAGGAGGGATAATTTTCTGTTTACCCAGAGAGAAAACGGTTTTAACTGTTAGAACTCATCAGCTTCATGAGTGATGCTTTACAAAAATTTCATGTTACTAAGCATTATGCAAATTCCGGTAAACAGGAGGGATAATTTTCTGTTTACCAAGAGAGAAAACTATTTTTAACTGTTAGAACTCATGAACTTCACAAGTGATGCTTTACAAAAAATTTGATGTTACTAAGCATTACACAACATTACACAGCATTATGCAAATGTCGGTGAAAAGGAGGGTCAACCATCCCACTGAATCTCTCCCTCGATAACATCATAATACTCGAATGCCCAAACCTTATTGTTATTCAAATGCACCCATTGGTGTATTATAGTTTGATCTCATGTATGAACCATAAACATCATATTTCTGGCTCACTTCACTAGGATCAGAAGTTACTCCAATGGAAACCTTCCAGTAGTAGTTGATCCTGTCTCACCTTCAAAGAACTTATGACGATTTCATCATGTCCAAACAGAGGCTTTGCTGCACAACAAATACGCACAAAACTGTAGTTTCGTCCAATTAAATCTATGAAACATCTAGCTTTGCTCTTCATTCTGAAAGATCAAATCAAGTTAACTTCTACATAATGATATTTTACTACAAACATTACAATTTATTTTAAATCTTGAACTTATAAGAAACTTGTGAATTTCCTGTAGATGAGGAGGCAAAGCTAACATGGATTTCTCAATATCATCATTCAGGTCTCCTAACAGCTCAATGAACTTCTCCCTTTCAGGAATCAATTTCAAACCTACCTGCTATACATAACTTTTCGGATCAATATACAGCACAGTAATATCTTTAACTTTGGTAAAATCTGGAAAAATAGAAAGAACATTGTAGTAAGCTCACATTGAAGGCTGCTGCAGAAATCCAACCATGCCATCTCTTTAATGTGATATTATATGCGTGTTCAACGGCCTGCCTCATACTCCACTCATTAACAAGGATCAATATGTCAATATTAACTTCATATGAATATGGCACACATGGCACATATTGAAGAATAACTTCATGTTTGAATATATGCCAAAACTCTATTGGATTTAAACTGCAGCTTTTAAGTAGAGAGTGTCTTACCTTGTTCAGTGCAGTTATGTACTTTGGATCTGAGAGTTGAAGCTCTATCTTGATCTTCTCCTTTTCTTTCTGTATTTCTCCTAAGTGTTCTTGAATTGCTTCAATTCTGTGAAGAACACTTGGCTCATTCTTCATGATGAAGGGGAAGAAAATAGATTCATCCTGTATTGTAAAATGATGACTAAACTTTCCTTTTTGTCTCGTTAATCCATTTGGCCATAGTCTTGCTAGGAAAGGAGATCCTAGGATCATGCCATGATCTATCTTGAACAAGACTGCTGTGATTATTATCCATTTGTCTTTTGAAAGATAAAGCTTCATTGTGCACTGCCATGGAGTATCTACTCTGTCTGTTGTCGTGTTTATAGCTGCAAGAGTACTTGGTTCTGTGCAGTTATGTGGTACCAGGATACGATTGATGATATTCATCCTTGCACCAGAGTCTACTAAAGCTTTATATTTCTTTATTGATGTAGTCTTTTGTTTTTCATAGATGAGACCAGGTATCCTAATGATGTAAGAAATCAGTTCATCTGTAATAGAAAAACTATTCAAGGTCATGTCTCCTAAGGATTCTTCTAATGGTGGTATTGGAGATAATTCTCTTTTGGGAGAGGTAGGAAAGGATTGACAGGAGGTTTCAGGTTTGAGGCTGAAATTTGGATTTATAGGAATATATACAAATGGTGTTTTTTCAGATGGTTTTTTTTGAGTTGAAAACTTGAATTTTTCTGGAAAAAATTAAAATATCTTTAGATGTAGATGGTTGGGATTGAATTTTTCTGGAAAAAGATCACATTATTGACTAAGCATCAAGAATAGGTCTCTGAGACTGTAGATATGAGACTAATTTGGAAATCATACAGATGTTACGAGGAAAATGATTTCATATACTCAAAACAGATCCAGAAATAGAAACTTAAAATCAAAGCTGGTCCAGCCTATCCGCTGATTTTCTAGATCATACACAAAAACTTTGTCTTTTAGAACAAGATCTGCAAGGTAAAAGAAATATTTCAGTTCATGATACTATCAAGAAATTTATAGGAATTTAATCCAGTTAATATTAAGATTTAAGTTTTAACGAAATCATCACATATGACCCAATTATGTATGGACAATACTTGAGATTTGTTGCAACAACAGCATAATTGAAGATAATATAAGGAAATGGAGAGATCCTCAAGAGAGCAACAGCTCGAAACTGATGGAACCAGTTTCCCTCTCCTGCTAGCCTCACCACAGCAGCTTTTTTAGGCCATCTTTCAAGCCATTTCTGCATCATAAAAATTAACAGTTAAAGTAAGAGGGTGATAACTGTGCCAGCTAATATTGTACTGACGCAACCTGCTTCTTCTAAGCACCTTTCTACATTATTAATGTAAATTCCAAAAAGGATAGGGGAGAGGGGGCATCTTTGTTTAAATCCAATATTAAAATTTATATATGTTTTCTACCCCTCATTATTATTAAACTTGGCAATGATCTTTTCATATAACCTTATCGTGACGACTCTCAACTAAAAAGGAACCTTAATCTCCTATAGCCTATTCCACACAATATAGTATATGCGTTGTATCAAACCTTTTCTAAAATCCACAAAGCAACAAAATAGGTCAAACTTATTATTACGATATTCCTTTGCAATGACCCTAAGTGTAATGAGGTGGTCTATGGTTGAATGATTCCTTCTAAAACCTGCTTGGCCTTTAGCCCTCTTACCTTCCATTTCTAGCCATTCATTGATCTTGTTTCCTAAGATAACACCATATAACTTAGTTAAGAGATGGCTAATCATAATTTAGTCTGATAATTATAGGGGTCATTTTTATCACCACTTTTGAAAATGAGAACAATGAGGCATTGATTCCAAGGTGTAGGAAACCCTTGCTTGAGCACTAGATTAAAGAGTTTGTGGATGTGCAAGATGAGGGCAAGCCCTCCATTTTTTTAGATTCCTGCTTGGTAGCCTTCAATGCTTTTGTGTTTTCCATTTGTTAAGTGCTTAACCCTGAAATCTTTGTCTTCTAACGAGAAAACTTAATTCATTGTAAGAAGAGTTTGAATGTTATCTCTGATACCCGAGGATTTATAAAGATTTTTAAGATAGGAATTCCAATATTTTAAAGCAATTTTATTGTCTTCTTTTGTTTTTACGAGTTAGAATTTGCCTCCAAAATTTCTTAGGAGCCACCTTAGAGAGGTGTACGATATTTTCCTTCCTTTTACTTAGATAATGTCTTTTTTCTTTTAATTAAGTCTTTGTAGTGATTTATCTTGTCCATTTTTATCAAATCTATAGTAGCTTGCTTAATTTCTTTTCTCACATCTTTACACTCTTGATCATACCAAGGGTTGGTTCTACTATCGCTCATGTTAGTCGAGAATTCAATAGAGAACTTGTTAATGGATGATGAGAGGGTTGTAGCAAAATTATGGTAAATATATTCTATATTCTGCATAATAGATAAAGGAAACAATTCATTTTATAGATCATGGAGAAAAATGTTAGCTTTATTTCATGGGGACTTCACTTAGTGAACATCTCGCATAGCACATGCGATTGTGGGATATTAAAGAATGCTCTTAATTTCCAGAGATATTGACCCAAACTCTTTTTGTTGAAAACCCCTCCCAATACTTAAAACCTCCTCCCCACCCTTTTTATACCTCAATCCTTATAAACCACCCTACCCACCCCCACCTTAAACCAATCATCCCCCCAATACCTGCAATATATTGGTTCAATTTTTAATAATTTTAAAACCCACAATATGAACTAACGTGATAGGATATTGGTCAACAAGTGAAGCCCCCGTGCTTTATTTTTATCGAAGGTCAGGTGTTTTCGGCAATGATAGTTTGCATCCTTGGGATTGATATGCATGGAAATATTGAGAGTTATAATTAAAGGTCTATGATCAGAGTTGGGCTCATGGTCGTTGAAGATGTTAATCTATTAATTTATTGTATATAGGGATATCAGATATAACATAATATACCGCACTACTACCAAGCCTATGGATACAAGTCATCCAGCTAGAGTTTGGCCATTTTGTTAGACCGTTGCAAATTAGAATATCTTGAGCACTGCAAAATTTGACCAACTCATAACCAAATAAATTTTCACCTAGATCTTCAGAACTTCTTTTGTACCTATTAGCTAGCTCAATATCTTCGTCTAACCAAAGATTATTGGGGTTGGAATAATTACTTAAAAGAATAGCTCGGTTACTGGAAGTTTGAGCATTGAATTCGCCCATCAAAAGGATATTTCCTTTCTTCCTTAAACTAGAAATATCATGTTCTAAACCATTATAAGGACAATTTTTATCTAAATTGGTTTTTTATAGAAGTTGGAATTAATAGGGGAAAAATATCATATGGCTATGTATATTTTTTCATCATTAATGTCTGTGATCTATAACCAAATAAATTAGTTGTAAGGGACTTTCCTATAAATCCTAACATGAGGGGATATGTTCTTCCTAATGTAACAGGATATACCCCCAATGAGATTATGGCATGAATTTTTATTCAATATTGACCATAGGACAAATCCGTCTATATGAGGGACCTTGGACTCCTCGTGTTCCAAAGTTTTAACCAATAATATAATATCAATTTCGCTCGAGATCCAACTTAACTTAGGGCCTTTTCTGTTAGATTTTTATCATTTAATCAATATGCTCTAGGATCTTATCTGAGAGAATAACATGCACATCAATCATCACAAGAAACAAGAGACACAAATAATTTTCCTCAAGGAAACCATAAAGGAAAAAACACCGCAACTTCCTCGGAGATAGAATGAGAAGCAATGGAAAAAGTAAAACCCAAAGAAACAAAGATGATCTCCGATAGTTGTTCTCCCTCTCACTTGTGAGAGCTACTTCTCTCTTAGTAATGCGCTATTGTTGAGTGAGTGTGTGTTTCAATTAGAGAGTCTCGCTCTCTATTTATACTAGTTTTCCACTTGACAATTACTCTACAGGGTCAACCTCACTAGGAGAGTCTAATAACCCTAATACCCCTCAATTGTGGGGACTATTTCCCCGACTTACAATGGAGGGTTAACCTCAATGACTTTATATGAATTTAATATATTAATGACTCTCCCGATTGGAGGAATAAACATCTTCGTCGGGGTACAATGAAATACAATAAGTGAATACATTATGAAGTTACAAATACATCAATACTCCCTCTTAACTAGGAAGGTGTTCTCTTGACATAGTTCACCAGCACAACATTTTGTCATTGGATCATCATCAAAGATATATCATCATCAATATCACTTTTTTGCTATCTCGAGAAATGGTGTTATCTCTCAAATCTACTCATCATAGAAAGTTCTACAGAGACAGCCCTTTTCCATCCTAGATGTAGGCCTAGCCTCCATGTAGTTCTTCATCAACAAAGCCAAGCCTTTTTCATGTTGGATGTAGTCCTTTCCTCTACAAGGACTTCCACTACAGAGCCAACCCTTTTTCATGTTGGATGCAATACCTTGACTCTACAAGGATTTCCACTACATAGCCAACCCTTTTTTTATGTTGGGTGCAGTACCTTTCCTCTGCAATAATTTCCACTATAGAGCCAACCCTTTTTCATGTTGGGTGTAGTACCTTGCCTTCATGAGGATTTCCACTACAGAGCCAACCCTTTTTCATGATGGGTGTAGTACCTTTCCTCTGCAAGTATCTCCACTACAGAGCCAGCCCTTTTTCATGTTGGGTGTAGTACCTTGCCTCTGCAATTATTTCCACTACAGAGCCAACCCTTTTTCATGTTGGGTGCAGTACCTTGCCTCCGTAAGGATTTCCACTATAGAGCCATCCCTTTTTCATGTTGGGTGTAGTACCTTGCCTTCGCAAGGATTTCCTCTTCATATCATCTCGGAGCACAATCCAAATACACATAACACAACATTCCCATTCACCGGCATGGTAGGACACTCCTACTACCATCCAAGAAAGGATTTAGCACTTACATCCACTGGCATGGTAGGACACACCTACTACCATCCGGTAAGGGACCATGTGTATCACTTTCCCTTGGAGGGAACCTCGATCTGAAGAACACCAAGCTTCTCTCTAAAGTACTCAAACTTCACTTTGGCCAATGGCTTGGTCAACACATCAACTATTTGCTCGTCTGTCGCAACATACTGGAGCTTCACTACTCCTCTCTGCACCATATCCCTGATATAGTGATACTTGATCTTGATGTTCTTCAACTTGTCATGGAATATCGGGTTCTCCAAAAACTTTACACAGCTTTCGTTGTTGCAATATATACAAGTAGCTGTTGGGCTAAATGGGCAGACCCAGGTTTCACCTTTAACTTCGCACCAACAAAAGACCCACAGTGTTGGCCCTTTCGGCAGCAGCCTGCGAACAGGCTACAGTCTCACCCGAAACAGCTATGGGGTGCCGCAGAATCAGGTTTCTGCAAGTAGAAGAGAGAATCTTACTGTACCTTTAGTCTTTAACTATTAACAATCACTTAACACAATGCTTGTAATATCAATTATGCAGCTTTGCGATTAGATAAATAAACAGTTACTTACACAACCCTTATCTGGGAATTCACAGCGAAGCTAGTTATTAACAGCAATCTTAATTTATCAGTTATTTACTTAACAGCACATAAAATATAATAACAAATCACACAAATGAACCACAACACCAGATGTCACGTGGTTCACCCCCAGTGTAGGGGTTACGTCCACAGAACTGCGCTTTATTTAACTCTTTACAACTAAAATGATAGTTTTGATCTCTACACTCAGCTGCAGATCCCTTCAGTTCTCAAGGCCGCACACTCAGCAGCAAGCCTCTGTGCACACAGCTGCAGATCTTCCTTTTCACCCACAAAACCCCTCTGCGCACACAGCTGCAGAGGTCGTCCCGCACACAGCTGGGACTTAACCTTCTTACAAAAACCCTTATACAATCTCTTATCTTCGCATTACAATAGCTTCATAAGATAATCATTCAAGACATAACCCTACTTCTTTACATAAGTGCCTATTTATATAGCGCACTGTTACAAAACCATGGATTTACACCATGGGCGCCCAAAACCCTAACCCTGGATTTAACCCAAGGGTTAATTACAAAAAGCGGGTTCGACCCACCCGCGACACCCCTAAGACTATTTTAGGCTGTAACTCCGCTTACACTTCTTCAAGAACTGTGGAGTTACCGAAACTAAGGATCTTTAGGGTCAGAGCCCCAACAGGCCCCTAAGACTTTCTTGTGGCCCATCCCAGGGCACTCTGTTGCTGTTCTGATGGTTGGCGAAACCTAGTGCACTACTTACTGACGCCCTCCCTACTGCTGTCGGCTGCTCGCTTCCTCCCTTCATACTTTTTATGCTGAGAAAGGTCATCTGGATCCATCTGCAACCCCACTTGTAACTCTGTCTGCGGAACACTTGACCATCCACAACTAAGGGTTCCAAAAATTGTGTGTCAAGATGCATAAGACAAACAGCCGCCTTGGCTCTGTCAGACCAGGAAGAGACATAGCGGGATCCTCTAGATTCTTTTTATGAGGCCTTGTGCCTTTCGTCGCTCCTCGTTAGAGAAAACTTCTGCCTGCCTTCGTCCAAATTAGAGCAAACTTCTGCCTTCCTTTGTACCTTAGTCGGATAGGACTGTACTGGCGAATTACTCAGAAGGTTCTGCAACCTCCTCTCTTTGAACTCTCGTACTAACTCCTGGACTTCACAATTGTTTGGCATGGTTCCAACTGAGCAACTCAAAGAAGTGCTTAATGCGGGAGTCGCAGGCCGATGCAGTAGTTTATAGAATCCTGTAACAGAATCTGTCATCATGGTGCATTAATGACACCAAATCTAACGAGATGCCGGAAATCTTGTCCACATGGCGCCAAGATTTCCCCCGAAATCTCATTATTATAGGTATGGAGAGCGGTGCTCGTGCCGGCGCCGCCAAATTTATTTTGTTCCATCCATCGCATTTTAAGCTGCGATGCACCTTGGACCTTCGACATAACAACTACCCGCGACTGTGGCACAATGTTAACCCTTTCTCCTTACTACCGCATGCGGTATCCTCATTTCATCTGTTCATGGGGTTCAGACTATCCTTCTTAGATCTACTGCTGATTAGGAGGTCCCGGCCTGTCCCTATACTTCTTCAGATGACTGCCATTTACCATCGAGGGTAAAATTTCTCCATTCAACTTAGCTAGCTGCACTGCGCCACCATCAGTAACTTTCTGTACTATGTATGGTCCTTTCCAATTTGTCTTGAAATTACCTGGGAATTTCATGAATTTGCTGTCGTATAAGAGCACAAGGTCACCTATCTGGAATTGCTTCTTTTTAATATTCCTGTCATGCCATGCTTTTTCTCTAGCCTTCTGCACTTGCTGCTGGAACCCTGCAATGAATCTGTCTTCTTCTAGTTCTATTATCTGGGCTAGCCTTTTATTCAACATACCTGGGTCATCCATTTCTGTGAAAGCAGCTATTCTGAGACTGGGAACAACATACTCCATTGGCATTACTACTTCTTTCCCGTAAACCAGCCGAAAAGGTGTGTGACCTGTCAATTTCTTGCAAGTGGTTCTATAAGCCCATAACACTGCCAGGATTCTGAGATCCCAATCATTTCTATTAATATTACAAACCTTGGTCAGATCCTCCTCAAGAATTTTATTGAAGGCTTCCACAGTTCCATTTGCTTGAGGATGGTACGCAATACTCTTCTGGTGATATACCTGAAATTCTTCGGTCAATGCTGCAATAGTTTTATTCAAAAAGTGTGACCCTTGGTCACTCATAAGAATTCTAGGACATCCAAACCTTGTTAAAATATTGTCAAAGATGAAATTCGCAGCTGTAGCAGCGCTACAATCTTTGACTGGTTGAGCTTCAGCCCAACGAGTAAGGTATTCAGTTGCTGTAATAATATACCTTGTGCCCAATTTCTTTGCAGGGGGATTTATAGGTCCGACAAAATCAATAGCCCACTTGTCAAAGGCCTATAGGGTTACCTGTGGAACGAGAGGCATCTCATCCCTCTTGGATGGTTTTCCTATCCTCTGACAGATGTTGCAGCTATGGCAATACTCCCTGGCATCCTTATGAAGTGTAGGCCACCATAACCCTACTGCCAGAATCTTATGTGCTGTAGCTTTCCCTGCATAATGTCCTCTCGCTGCGCCAGAATGTGCCTCAGCCAAAATCAAGGGTTTTTCATGCTCCAAGACACATCTACGCAGGATTTCATCTGGTCCCATCTTGTACAGTTGTCCTGCTATCAGTGTAAAATCAGCAGCCCGAACCACCAACTGCATCTTCTGCTGTGTTGTCATCTCCAAGGGTGCAAACCCTATAGCCAAATACTGAACAATGTCCTGAAAGTAGTCATCGACCATCTGGATAGTGAATAATTAAGCATCAGGAAGACCGTCATCTAAGCTAGTAGGCTCTTCCCCTGATTCGAGCCTCGACAGATGTGCACTACACCATGCACACATGAGTCCAACCATCCCATGCTTCCACATTCACTCCCCACTGGAGCTAGTTCCAAAACCCTTTCCTCCACGTCAACCCTAACACCCATATCCCTCCATTATTTAAGCCTCCTCTGCATTTGCAGGACTAGAATAGACGCCCCCAATATCCCTCACATTATATCTTATGCCTCCCCTCCACCTGCATAATCCCTTATGCCTTCACTCCCCATCTTCCTCCATTGCCACACTATGGCTCCTCACCTGTGTCCTCCTCTATTTATCTGCTAACGACTCTCATCTCCTCACACCCACACTACAACTACACACTCCACCTAACTTTTCCCCAAATCCTCCCCCTTCTTGATTTCCATTTACCCAGCCTTTAGCTCCATTTCCCTATGTTTTGCCTCCACCTCACCCCTCCTACTCAATCCCAACTGTTTCCTCCCTCCATGCCCAGTATTCTCCTCATACCACATCCCCTCTAAGCTCCACCTACTCACTCTCCTACCTCCCCACACTGCAACACCATTTCCCTACAACCACACCACCCCTCCGCTCATGTGTTCATTCGGAACCCCTCCACTTGAACTTCCCTTCCACAACAATTGTTCCCTCCTACGCACACTCCTTCGTCCAAACCACCTACTACTTCGAATCCACCCCATTTCCATTCACATCAATCCACCAATTATGTTCCT
This sequence comes from Pseudotsuga menziesii, assembly GCA_001517045.1. Classification (NCBI taxonomy): domain Eukaryota; kingdom Viridiplantae; phylum Streptophyta; class Pinopsida; order Pinales; family Pinaceae; genus Pseudotsuga; species Pseudotsuga menziesii. Next base: position 100,008 of record LPNX010542261.1, on the reverse strand, counting down.
CTTCCACGCTAGCCCTAACTTCATTTGCCTCCTCGCTAGCCAACCTAAATTTAATAAAATAACAGTTAATAAAAATTATTATATAATGATAATATATTTATTATTACAAATTTATTTTTTATAACATTTCTCTAACCCTAGTTCCATTTCACGCTCCCGCCAAATTATTATTATTATTATTATAACCGTAAATTTTCCAATTCAAAGGAACCTACCTTCCTTCTTTACCTTTTCCTCTCATCCAAACCCATAATATTATCATTATTGTTATTAAATTTTTAATAATAGTAATAATTATTATTATTTAATAATTATGATTATTATAATTATTATTATAAAAAGCGAAAAGAATACAAAAGTCAATTCTAAAGGAAGATTCATTTAACGAAATTATTGGGATTTGTTGCACCATTTTGGTTTAAGAATTTTTGAAGAAGAGAAGAATTCCAAGTCGAAGACAATGGAATTACAATTACAATTACAGTAGAAAAATTAGAAGCTAAATTAAGGCATTATCAAAGAGACAATAAAGAATTTCAAGTCATGAATGAACGTTTGGAAACAATGATTAAAATACAAGAATTTCAAATAGAATATAAAGAAGAGACATTTCTAACCAAAAAAATAAGATAGAAAAGTTGTCCGCACAAATTGATGATTTAAAGGATGTAAAGGATATCAATAAGAGACTACAAAACCAAGATATAAAGAAAGAATTTGGTGCTAATAAAGCATAAATAATGTGACTGAACAAATTCCTTAAAGACAAGGATGAAGAAATTGCATAAATCCATGGAAAATTAGAATGTCGAGAATCAAAGATCTGCTGACATCAACAACAAATAAAATAACACTAACTGAAAAATGACAATGCTAAAAAGGTGCACAATTTAGAGATCACAAATATCAATAACACGTTATCAGTCAATGTTGAAGAAATATTTCAGCTAGGAAACCATAATAATATATTAGTTACAAAAATTAAGAAATTGAAAAATATTCGGAAGACAGAGGACTCTAATGAAGACATCGAAGGAAAACTTCTTGAAAGGCAAAAAGAAAATCGACATCTCAAGAATCATAATGAAGATCTTAAGGAACATCCTAAGAAGTTAAAAGATGAAGAAAATTTGCACAAAGAAATGATTAATAATATTTATAATGCTAATAAGTTGTTAGAAAAAAAATAGCAGAAATATAGAATGAGACATCAAAATATTCAAAAAAACAATCTGCAAAAAAAGGCACCATTACAAATCCACTTCAAGTCACTACTCAAGATGTCGACCTAGTTGAAGGCAAGCATACATGAAAGTTAAAATAAGAAAACACTAAATATTTGATCAAGTAAAATAATGTTATAAGAATTCCCTTTAGATATCCAAATCATAGAAGAAAATTTCCTAAAAATCATGAACAACTTGGAAGCAAATAGTGAAACATGATAACAGAAGGAGAGCCTAAAGGGGAAAAAGTAGTAGAGTTCCAACTTGGTCTCAAACCAATGTTGAAGAGGTAGAAGATGGTGAATTCCATATCCCTCCAAAATTTGGGCTTAGATTGCTTGTGTAGAGACAAGGGTGAAGGAGAAAATAGAATTCATTAACAATGAATTGATACTATAGAGATGAAACCATGGGTTAGTGATACAGGAAATAACCATTGAAGATTCACCAAATACTTCATAATGTTGGCATTGCATTGGACTATCAATTCCTAGTTGGAAAATTTCGATTGATACAAAACAGGAGCATAATGAACTCTTGTTGAAAATGGATGAGCTGAAAAACAAGGCATATTTCCTTATCAAGGAAACCATATGTAAGGAGTATGAAGCAAATTATTTGGAGAAGGTTCCTGTTGTTTATGTTTCTACTGAAGATTGGACTAGGGGTTTCTTATGGTCTTATGATTTTTTTGTTTTTCACTATTATCTTAGTAATGATCAGATGTCTCTCAACCTATTGGGTAGTTTTTATAGGATGTCTTAGACATCTAATACTAACTTTGATATACTCGAGTTCTATAAGTGGTCTAATTTCTCTCTAGAAAAAAACCCTTTTTTTATACCATAAGTAGTTTTTTTATCAATACAAGTATCTATCCTTACAAAAACTATTATTTAAATTATTTTAAATAATAAAAAGTAAATAATATTGTAGAAATTGCAGTTCGTATACCATGTATAAATAGATCCTTGATGCAAAGAATAAGCACAAGAGGTGGATTTTTCAACAGGATAATTCTCACAAGTATGCACAAGGAAAATAGAGAGAATAATAAAGAGACTGAATCACATGAAGAAGTGAAAAATGAATAATTTATTGATGATCAATAATGAATTGATTGTTGAATCAATGACTTGATTGATTATTAAAATAGTAATACATCCTTATAAAGGAAAATTGATTTGGTGGAAGACAACTCATGCTAACTCATAAATAAGGCTTACTAAATATGATAAACTCCCATAGGTGGCTAAAGCACTTTCCAACTTTGTCAAGGACCTCACGAATTGGCTAAAGCATGAGTAAGTTGTCAAACGGTGATGGAGAAACATGTTAATACTGGAATCTGGAGAGAAAATCATGGAGGATGGGTTGGAAACAAAAGATAGTAGTTTCATAGTTGACTAGCTTTACCTTATCCACTGAAAAGCTAGAATAAAGCAGAATAAAGACAGAATCTGTAGGAAGGCACAGTTACTAATTTTGGAAATCAATAAAGTGGATAGGATCAAACCAGAATCGAGATAAAGGTGCTCCTGGGGTATATATCGCAAGTATTGACCTAGTGGTGCAAGTGGATTCCAACTATGTAGGCTGGTAGGTAGGAATTTAATAAAAAATTATTAAATATTTATCCCAAGTATGGAGTGGGTTTATAATATCCCGCACCCACATTTAATTATTACTCTATGATGATATGCCTAAAATAATCAGATGCATATGTCTGCATATAGGTGTATATAGGGCCCAACAATAAAGCTATAGTCACCCTTTACAATTATACATGTCCAAAAAAGCTGAGGAAAGAGGCAAAACCACATGGGGAAAATCCTCCCTCAAAAAAGGACAAGGCACAAAATTTGAAATATCTCTTCAATAGGTACTTATATTCATTTCAATAAGTTGAATGAACTACTTCTGGTGAAATACTTTGATGAAGAACTCATGAGCTCCATGAGCATGCACTAGACTGTAGAATTTGCAAGAAGGAAGAAGAGAGACTCCTTGTATCTCATCATCTGATGAAGTAGGATAATTATCTGAATGCTTCTTTCTACTATCATACTCTAATCTGCAAACACAATATGAAAAGGAAAAGAGATATGTGCATACTCCTTCCCAAAGAGTACAAAAATTAATACAATCAGTTACATAATTGATTCCTTGTATAGCTAGTAAATTGTTGTGGATCACATATCTTTCTTCCAATCTGATGTATAACCTTCCAATATCTGATATGAGGATGAAAAGAATGATATATAAGAAATATTATCATATGGAATATAAAATACCAAAGGCTTAGAGTCTCCATGAGGATATGGGGCTATACTATGAAAATGATGAGCATCTAGGGAAAACTGATGAGTGTACAAATCTGAATGATGGATGGACTTGATATCTAAAGCATAAGTGTTTAGAACAGATACAAACATGTGTGAGATAATTCCAATAATTAATAAGGTCATATATAACCAACTAGTGAAAAATATGCAAGACTTGAAACCATTTGATACAAGTAACATTGTATAAGAAACCAATGAGGAATCAACTAGTGAACTTGGGGTTTGTATAGTCGTAGGAGTATTCAGAGGTATGGTATATGGTATGGATGGTGTCATGACATGCATATCAACCTACAAATGTGCTTCTAAATCATAGTTATGACCATTTAAATTAAGTGAGGAAGAGAATATTAAAGACAAGTCAGGATCTAGTGAAAGATCACAATCATTGGGAGATGAATCTAGGAGAATGATAGGTGGATTATCAAAGAAAGAAACTGATATTTATTATTTTGATATATCAAAAGGTAAATGTATATCATATATGTGAGAAAAATATTACTCTGGAACTCAAGGCATAACTTATATCACCTTGGAACTACACACTATGACAGTGTTCTAAGGAATCGGTAAGCTTCTCTAGCTCATCTGGAACTTTGATGTTGTACTTCTCAAGAAGTTGAGACGTGATGTCCATATTCTTATTGAAACATTTCTTCTTGTGATGAAATACTAAGAACACTTGGATGTACTTCCTTTTTTCTTGACTTTGTTCATTGAATCTTCATCAGTAGGCTTCGAACTTTCATCTTCATTATTTGAATTTGGCTTCTTCTCTTTCACAATTTGCTTCTCTTTGTATTTGCTATTATTGCTTCCTTGAACTATGAGAGAATGATCCTTTCCCTTAGAGGATCTAAGGGCACCCATATGGATCAATTTATCTTTCTCTTTTGTTAGTGAATCAAAGAATGTACTCAAAGAAGGCATTTTCCAATTAGAAATAGAAATCCTAGTAGCATGAGAAGTAGACACAAAAAACTGAGTATCCAAGACTCTATTTTGATAGAATGGAAAGAATCAATTGATCTTTATTTTTCTCAATCCAACATTGCTTGAGAAATAGAACATGTGACTTGAATTTGGTGCAGAAACCCTCAATAGAATCGAAACTTCTTGGACTCAATGAGAATAACTCATTCTCCAACTGATGTGCTCTTATCTCATCTTGTACTCCAAAGAGAGACTCAAGTTTGGTCCATACTTGGTTTGGAGTTGTCAAGCCATCTAGATGAAAGAGTAGAATAGGGGAAATAGGGAGGCAAAGCAATCCATAGGCTTAATCCAACCTATTATTCCCATTAGGGATTTTTGAGGTCTAAAATGGGCCTCATAACAGAAATAATAAAATAAGATTTATAATAATAAAATAAAAGTTCTAAATTTTGGAGGGGAAAAATAAAAACTACTTTTTCTTGTCGTATTTTAGGCATATCTTCTTATGGGTTCACCCAAATTTTGAGTTTGGGGACTCGTTGGATGCATAATTTTATTTCGCATTCAACCCATACCCATGCTACATACTTATGAGGTACCCACAACACCCAAAAATGAAAATTTCAATAACAAAACACATTTTAATATTAAAATACGTTTTTTATTGAAATTTTCACTTTTGGGTGTCGTGGGTAACTCAAAAGTATGCAGTGTGGGTATGGGTTGAATGCGAAATTAAATTTTGCATCCAACAAGTCCTCAAACTCAAAATTTGGGTGAACTGACAAGGAGATATGTCAAAAATACGATAAGAAAAAATAGTTTTTATTTTTCCCTCCAATTGTTTTTTACAAATTTTGCCCTTATTGTTAACATCATCATCTTGAATCCTATTGTTTCTTATAAAGTGAATTTTAATGGTACAGTTTTTGTTTTGAGGCCTATTTTTTACCTCAAAACTCCCCTAATGACTTAGCTTTCTCAACAACATAATTTGGTTCATTTTCTAAATCCATAGAAACTCTATAGAGTCCCTTACTGCACAATAGAATGTCAATTTTGGAATTCCATTCATGATAGTTGAAGGGAGTCAAGATCATAGCTGAAGAGGAATCCATACTGAGATGTTGATGCACTCAAGAAGATACTCATTGCAACCTACACAAATAAAACTAGGAGAAAATCTGGTAAGCTTACTAACAAGCTCTTCTTCAGAGAGGGATAGGAGATTGGATGCCCTATGATAGAGAGAACAAATAGCTCCTAAACTCTATTGAACTTGAAGAACCTTGCGCTCTAATACCATGTAGAAATTGTAGCTCTGATACCATGTAGAAATAGATCCTTGATGCAAATAAGAAGCACAAGAGGTAGATCTTGCTACAGGATAATTCTCATGAGTATGCACAAGGAAAATACAGAGAATAATAAATAAACTGAATCACATGAAGGGTGAAGAATGAATAATTGATTGATGATCAATAATGAATTGATTGTTGAACCAATGACTTAATTTATTATTACAATAGTAATACATCATTATAAAGTAAAATTGAGTTGGTGGAAGACAACGCATGCTATCTCATAAATCAGGCTTACTAAATATGATAAACCCCCATAGGTGGCTAAAGCACTTTTCATCTCTATCAAGGACCTCATGAATTAGATAAAGAATTAGTGATTTGTCAAGAGTGATGAAAAAACATATTTATCATGGAGGATGGGTTGGAAACAAAAGATAATAGTTTCCTAGTTGACTAGCTTTATCTTATCCACTAAAAAGTTGGAATAAAGCATAAGAAAGACAGAATCTGCAGGAATTGGTAGTTACTAATTCTGGCAGTCAATGAAGCGGTCAAGATGAAAGCAGAATTAGGATAAAGGTGCTCCTGGAGTATTTATGGCAAGTATTAACCAAGTGGTGCAAGTGGATGCCAACTATCTAGGCTAGTAGGTAAGACTTTAATAAAAAATGATTAAATATTTTATAGTATGAAGTGGGTATATAATATACTCGCAAATATCTATATTGTTTACGTTATTTGTATAATATAAATACTATATATTATATAGTTTATTTAAAATATAAATACTATTATATAGTTTATTTAAAATATAAATTAATAATATTATCCACTAAAAAGAGATGCTTATGAAGTATATATGACAAGTATTAATCAAGTGGTACAAGTGGATGCCAACTATCTAGGCTAGTAGGTAGGACTTTCATAAAAATGATTAATTATTTTATAAGTATAAAGTGGGTATATAATATCCCCATAAATATCAATAGTGTTTAGGTTATTTGTATAATATAAATACTCTATATTATATAGTTTATTTAAAATATAAATTAATAATATTAAATATTATTTTTATAACATATAATAAGTGAATATGAACATTTCCACATTTTGTCCTTCTTGATGTTAATAAATGATAGCAATGTTTATTATTTTAAATAATTAATATATTATTAATATAATATAATAATTTTAAATAAAATTATAAATAACAATTTATAGTTTTATTTAAAAAATATTATTATTAGATCGAGAGTAGTGAGGTGCAAAATGAAAAAAATGAAAAAAATGAAAACGTGTCAACTTGAAAAATTTACATATGTTTTTATGAAAATTAAAAGTCCAATATGAGGATATGTTGTCATGTAACTTTAAGTAATGTGACATATTTTAATAATAATAATAAATTAAAATGAAAACATGTCATCTTAAAAACATTTACATATGTTTTAATGAAAATTGCATATATAATATGTTAATTTAATCATCATGATTATTGATATGGTGTAAATTCTTTTGGATGTGTAAAAAATTAAGATAAAAAAAAAACTACACGTCAAAAAATTGGACCCACTCGGTGCTTGATAGATCTAGGTTTAATATGGATCTATGCTAATTATTATTAAATTATTATTG
>LPNX010542261.1:82358-92425 GCA_001517045.1 Pseudotsuga menziesii | reverse complement strand
ATTAAAAAATAAAATTTAAAAATGAAAACATGTGGGCTTAAAAAAATTCACATATTTTTTTAAGGAAAATTAAATATATATTTATATGTTAATATAATGATCATAGGAATTCATGATGTGTAAAATTTTTTGGATGTGTAAAAAATTTAAGAGAAAAAAAAATGTACACTTTAAGAAATTGAATTTGGCTCTTGGTGCTTGATAGACATGGGCTTAATATGGATCTATGGTGGTAATAATTGCATTGAGAGGAGCTAGGTGGTCTACATCCTAGTATGAGGGAGATGTTGATAAAATAAAAAATCAAAACCATCATATATCCATCTTAAACCAAGTACGTATTAAGCACCGAGAGGGATCAAATGCATAAAAACTTGAGATAACCCAAACAAAACAAAAAAAACCTCAAGAAATTGGATCTCTCCCAGTGCTTGATAAATCTAGGTTTAAAATGGATCTATGTTGGTATATATTCAATTATATATTATTATTTAACTGTAATATATTAAAATAATTTATTTGTATTATTATTAAAATAAGATGATGATGATGATGATTAACGTCCATTGAGACCAACTTTGGTCTATCGAACCTTAAAAAGGATAATCCTTGGTTTACTTTAAAATATTGTTCCTATGCTCAAAAAACTTGCCAATAAGCTTTCCAATATCACTATAGTTTTGGCAAGTTAGGAGATTATAAAGTTTTGTATTGTAGTAAATACTATGAAACTCAGATCTAATGTGAATGTAAGTAGAACACTCTAAGAGAAAATGATTTTCATCCTCAACGCTCATAGACTCACACAGATAGAAAACCCTTTCTTCCCATGGAGTTTTAGGAATAGACCAACACCTTGTTTTCTATGGTGTTCATGAGAGTTCGTTCTAATCTTGGCTATATTAATTTTCTTATGTGAGCTAGTAACTACTGAGAGATAGTTCTGATCTTCCAAATTAGGATTAATGACCTCCTTATAGTATCCTAATTTTCTCTTAACTGCTAAATTTTTCTCACAACACAATTTCTGTTTATACTTAAAAGTAATAATATTTTTGGCATTATCAATGTTCTGCAAAATGTCATTTTCATCAATGGCCCAATGGTTTAACCAAGCCATGGTATCTTTACACCAACCCTGCTTGCCAGTGTAGTTGGTTTTGACTTGAGTTTAAAGTAATTTTGGGAATTCTCTCATTTCCCATGTTATTTATATTATTCTTGTACATCATGTACCTATTCATATCCATGCTCTCAATGTGGGAAAGACCCACTTGTATTAGGATAATAGGATAAGGTGTATTGCTTTAAATTTTGAGGTTATAAGGTATAAATAGCTTCTATATTTGCTCAATTTTCCTCCAAGATTCTCTAGAAATGTTGCACCGCCTCACAACCATACAAGATAATAGGGATAACAAGGGTTTCAAATATGAACTTTTGTTTATCCCACATGACCAAATTGGTTCATTTACAGTTATTTCCAAGACCAAAATAAGCTTTCCACCCTTCATTAATCCTTTTTCTCAATGTTATATAGTTCCAAATGAGCTTGTGATGAATATCAATTCTGATGTACTTGTAAGAAGTCACTTCCTCTAGATTTATATTATCATAAATAAAATTTCCATAGGTTTCTTTCTTAGATTTATTAATCATGATTTTTGTCTTGTCGATGTTAACAGTCATACCCATGTTAGAGAATAAATCTTTAAGAATTCTTAATTTCTTATCGAGATCAGAAGGATGCCTTGCCACAAGAACAATATCATTAGAATAAAGTAAGAGGATGATAACTATGCCAGCTAAGATTGTACTGACGCAACCTGCTTCTCCTAAACACCTTTCTAGATTATTAATGTAAATGCCAAAAAGGATAGGGGAGAGGGGGCATCTTTGTTTAAATCCAATATTACAATTTATATATGTTTTCTACCCCTCATTATTATTAAACTTGGCAATGATCTTTTCATATAACCTTATCGTGACAACTCTCAACTAAAAAGGAACCTTAATCTCCTATAGCCTATTCCACACATTATTTATATGCGTTGTATCAAACCTTTTCTAAAATCCACAAAGCAACAAAATAGGTCAAACTTATTATTACGATATTCCTTTGCAATGACCCTAAGTGTAATGAGGTGGTCTGTGGTTGAATAATTCCTTCTAAAACCTGCTTGGCCTTTAGCCCTCTTACCTTCCATTTCTAGCCATTCATTGATCTTGTTTCCTAAGATAACACCATAGAACTTAGTTAAGAGATGGCTAATCATAATTTAGTCTGATAATTATAGGGGTCATTTTTATCACCACTTTTGAAAATGAGAACAATGAGGCATTGATTCCAAGGTGTAGGAAACCCTTGCTTGAGCGCTAGATTAAAGAGTTTGTGGATGTGCAAGATGAGGGCAAGCCCTCCATTTTTTAGATTTATGCTTGGTAGCCTTCAATGCTTTTGCGTTTTCCATTTGTTAAGTGCTTAACCCTGAAATCTTTGTCTTCTAACGAGAAAACTTAATTCATTGTAGGAAGAGTTTGAATGTTATCTCTGATACCCGGGGATTTATAAAGCTTTTTAATATAGGAATTCCAATCTTTTAAAGCAATTTTATTGTCTTCTTTTGTTTTTGCAAGTTAGAATTTGCCTCCAGAATTTCTTAGGAGCCACCTTAGAGAGGCGTACGATATTTTCCTTCCTTTTACTTAGATAATGTCTTTTTTCTTTTAATTAAGTCTTTGTAGTGATTTATCTTGTCCATTTTTATCAAATCTATAGTAACTTGCTTAATTTATTTTCTCGCATCTTTACACTCTTGATCATACCAAGGGTTGGTTCTACTATCGCTCATGTTAGTCAAGAATTCAATAGAGAACTTGTTAATGGATGATGAGAGGGTTGTAGCAAAATTATGGTAAATATATTCTATATTCTGCATAATAGATAAAGGAAACAATTCATTTTATAGATCATGGAGAAAAATGTTAGCTTTATTTCATGGGGACTTCACTTAGTGAACATCTCGCATAGCACATGCGATCATGGGATATTAAAGAATACCCTTAATTTCCAGAGATATTGACCCAAACTCCTTTTGTTGAAACCCCCTCCCAATACTTAAAACCTCCTCCCCACCCCTTTTTATACCTCAATCCTTATAAACCACCCTACCCACCCCCACCTTAAACCCCTCATCCCCCCAATACCTGCAATATATTGGTTCAATTTTTAATAATTTTAAAACCCACAATATGAACTAACGTGATAGAATATTGGTCAAAAAGTGAAGCCCCCGTGCTTTATTTTTATCGAAGGTCAGGTGTTTTTGGCAATGATAGTTTGCATCCTTGGGATTGACATGCATGGAAATATTGAGAGTTATAATTAAAGGTCTATGATCAGAGTTGGGCTCATGTTCGTTGAAGATGTTAATCTATTAATTTATTGTATATAGGGATATCAAATATAACATAATATACCGCACTACTGCCAAGCCTATGGATACAAGTCATCCAGCTAGATTTTGGCCATTTTGTTAGACCGCTGCAAATTAGAATATCTTGAGCACTGCAAAATTTGACCAACTCATAACCGAATAAATTTTCACCTAGATCTTCAGAACTTCTTTTGTACCTATTAGCTAGCTCAATATCTTCGTCTAACCAAAGATTATTGGGGTTGGAATAATTACTTAAAAGAATAGCTTGGTTACTGGAAGTTTGAGCATTGAATTCACCCATCAAAAGGATATTTCCTTTCTTCCTTAAACTAGAAATATCATGTTCTAAACCATTATAAGGACAATTTTTATCTAAATTGGTTTTTTATAGAAGTTGGAATTAATAGGGGAAAAATATCATATGGCTATGTATATTTTTTCATCATTAATGTCTGTGATCTATAACCAAATAAATTAGTTTGTAGGAACTTTCCTATAAATCCTAACATGAGGGGATATGTTCTTTCTAATGTAACAGGCTATACCCCCAATGAGACTATGGCATGAATGTTTATTCAATATTGACCATAGGACATATTCGTCTATATGAGGGACCTTGGACTCCTCATGTTCCAAAGTTTTAACCAATAATATAATATCAATTTCGCTCGAGATCCAACTTAACTTAGGGCCTTTTATGTTAGATTTTTATCATTTAATCAATATGATCTAGGATCTTATCTGAGAGAATAACATGCACATCAATCATCACAAGAAACAAGAGACACAAATAATTTTCCTCAGGGAAACCATAAAGGAAAAAACCCCACAACTTCCTCGGAGATAGAATGAGAAGCAATGGAAAAAGTAAAACCCAAAGAAACAAAGATGATCTCTGACAGTTGTTCTCCCTCTCACTTGTGAGAGCTACTTCTCTCTTAGTAATGCGCTATTGTTGAGTGAGTGTGTGTTTCAAATAGAGAGTCTCGCTCTCTATTTATACTAGTTTTCCACTTGACAATTACTCTACAGGGTCAACCTCACTAGGAGAGTCTAATAACCCTAATACCCCTCAATTGTGGGGACTATTTCCGTGACTTACAACGGAGGGTTAACCTCAATGACTTTACATGACTTTAATATATTAATGACTCTCCCGATCAGAGGAATAAACATCTTCATTGGGGTACAATGAAATACAATAAATGAATACATTCTGAAGTTACAAATACATCAATACTCCCTCTTAACTAGGAAGGTGTTCTCTTGGCATAGTTCACCAGCACAATTTTTTGTCACTGGATCATCATCAAAGATATATCATCATCAATATCACTTTTTTTCTATCTCGAGAAATGGTGTTATCTCTCAAATCTACTCATCATAGGAAGTTCTACAGAGCCAGCCCTTTTTCATCCTCGATGTAGGCCTAGCCTCCATGTAGTTCTTCATCAACAGAGCCAGCCCTTTTTCATGTTGGATGTAGTCCTTTCCTCTACAAGGACTTCCACTACAGAGCCAGCCATTTTTCATGTTGGATGCAATACCTTGAATCTACAAGGATTTCCACTACAGAGCCAACCCTTTTTTATGCTGGGTGCAGTACCTTGCCTCTGCAATAATTTCCACTACAGAGTGAGCCCTTTTTCATGTTGGGTGCAGTACCTTGCCTTCGTGAGTATTTCCACTACAGAGCCAACCCTTTTTCATGATGGGTGTAGTACCTTTCCTCTGCAAGTATTTCCACTACAGAGCCAGCCCTTTTTCATGTTGGGTGTAGTACCTTGCCTCTGCAATTATTTCCACTACAGAGCCAGCCCTTTTTCATGTTGGGTGCAGTACCTTGCCTCTGCAAGGATTTCCACTACAGAGCCAACCCTTTTTCATGTTGGGTGTAGTACCTTGCCTTCGCTAGGATTTCCTCTTCATATCATCTCAAAGCACAATCCAAATACACATAACACAACATTCCCATTCACCGGCATGGTAGGACACTCCTACTACCATCCAAGAAAGGATTTAGCACTTACATCCACTGGCATGGTAGGACACACCTGCTACCATCCGGTAAGGGATCATGTGTATCACTTTCCCTTGGAGGGAACCTCAATCTGAAGAACACCAAGCTTCTCTCTAAAGTACTCAAACTTCACTCTAGCCAATGGCTTGGTCAACACATCAGCTATTTGCTCATCCGTCGTAACATACTGGAGCTTCACTGCTCCTCTCTGCACCATATCCCTGATATAGTGATACTTGATCTCGATGTTCTTCAACTTGTCATGGAACATCGAGTTCTCCAAAAACTTTACATAGCTTTCGTTGTTGCAATATATACAAGTAGCATCCAACTAGAGATCAAACAGGTCAGATAGTAGCTTCCTAGGCCAAATTTCCTCACAACTAGTTGAACAAGCTGTGACATACTCTTATTCGGCTATACTCAGTGCCACGCAGGACTACTTCATGCTAAACCAAGATATCACACATGATCCCATACTGAAGAAACACCCCAAAGTGCTCTTCCTATCAATGGCACTGCTTTCCCAATCTGAATCCACATAACCCTCCAGTTTAACCTTCTGATTCACCTCATAATTGAGCCCATAATCAACTATACCCTTTAGGTACATCACTACATTTCAGGTGAGCATGTCTTGGATCCGTCAGGAACTAGCTCAGGTTGTTCACAGCAAAACAAATCATCTTACGATATATCATGGCATCAACTGTCTCTGATGAAGCATCCCTCAATAGCTTCAGGTTCGATGCCATAGGTGTGCCCATGGCCTTTCAATCCATCATCCCAAACCTCATCAGGATCTCCACTGCATACTTCCCTTGTTCAAGGGAGATTCCATCCGCACTTTGCCACACCTCCATTTCCTAGAAAGTAGTGCATCATACCCAAGTCCTTTATCTCGAACTCGGTAACAAGTCTGCTTCTTGCATCTTTAATGAGTTCTTCTTTTCTTGTCAGGAACAGGTCATCAACATATAACAGGAGCATCATTGGTCTTCTACCTTTAATCCAGTGAAGTAAAGATTGGAATCTTCTTTACTCTCAATAAATCCTAGAGTCATCAATAATTTGTCCATCCTGTCGTACCATGTCGAACCTCGGGATCTTCTGTAGTCACTCCCTTTGAAGTGGAGCATCATTCTCCCTCTATGTTTCGTACTATATGTATTGAAACATTATGTACTGGAGTGACAAGTAGCTTCCTCTACTACTAATATTCTATGTATCCATCTAGGGTCATTGGATACTAAGATCCTCTATCTTGAACCTTTTCAAAAATTATTCTCGCACCCATCTGTGAGCTTGTCATCCTCTATAGGATTTCATCTTCAACCTTGTAGCAAAGCTTAAGATCTTCATCACTTTAGGTTATCTTCAAGCTCCTCATGTATGTGTTATCCCATGGGTGACTTCTTAGCTCGTACAAGGCCTTCTTTAATTTTCACACATGAGTCTTCTTGTCATGTGTCTCAACTCCCACTAACTACTCTAAGTATACTTGACTCATCACTCATGTAAATGTCTCTTCATATTCTATGCCTTCTTTCTGTAAGAATCCTCATGCTATGAATATTTCCTTGTATCTCGCGATGTTTCCATCTACTTGCATGATGGATCTTGTAGATCCATATGGAAGGCACTACGGACTTCCCTTAGACATCATTTTTCTTGAACTTCCATCACTTGTTCTTTGGAACAAGTCTCATCCTTCTTTTCTTGTAGGTAATTGTACACTATCTTTCCTACAAGTCAAATTCACCACTTGTATGGTTAGAAACATTTCATAAGGCATGTTCATAATGGAAAATTCTTATGCATAAAATCATGCAACTATTTTAGCCAATGCAACATTCATACATATCTCGTATACACAAAAACTCTCCAAATGCCTTCCATCTCTACCATAACATTATTGATATTGTGCACTAATCCCAATATGTCAACAAAGAGGTTTCATCCTAGATAAGTAGCAATGGAGTGTTGTATTGCACTATATGCTACTTACCCATAACATGCATATTAGTAGTATATTGTTCATTAATGCAGACATTCTATCATGCATAATGTATTTCACAACTAAACAATGTCATATAAACAACTAGATATATAGGAAAAGACAATTCAAATACTAATCTTTATTTATTTCGTGGGTAGACTCCTTCTTGAGCCTTCAGCTTCATCATCTTCTTCATTTATAACAGCATCATTTCTTATCCAAATGCTAATATGGATAAGAGGTTATTCAATAATTGAGTCCTCCATATTCCTCATTGCTTGAGGGATCTTCTTTGAATCGTGAGAGCTTGATCTTCAGTTGCTCACAACTTCTCTTCTCTTATTATGAGTCGAGCTTCTTCTTGTGTGTAATCTTCCCAAAGTCTACTGAAAGTAATCACTTTCTTCTGGGACACATTCCTCGAATTTCAAGGTGGTTATAACAATATCTTATTCTTCTTTGATTGCTTCATCATAGCATAGAACACTTTTGGTGTCTTCAGGGATAACAATGAGGGATGAGATGATATTTAATATAATTTGAAATGGTTCTCTTGGCTCTAGCCTTAGCCTCATCTCCCTCTGGATCCTATAAATTTCTTACTGAAGTACTGATCCAATGCAATTTTTTCAAGGATCACGGAGGCCCGATCTAAGGTGTGTGTCCTAGTTCTAGAGATGGTTGATTTAACGTTTGTCAAAGAAACCCTAAATTTCAAAACTTGGAATTTGAAACTTCTGATTGGATAGAAAGATGGGTCTCTTCAAGGAGAGCTATCCAATGTACTCATTTTCTGAAAATGGTGGAGGGAATCTCCTAGAACAAGAAGCCCTAGTTTTCCAATTTCTTCTACATAAATTATTGATATTGCTTATGTTGTATCTCTAAAGTTTTGGATCCTTTAGGTATGAAACTTCTCACTGTGATATCTTGATGATTCCTCTTTCCAACCCCATGGGTTAGAGCAGAACTGGATTCTCCAAGTGGGACTTATTCGGATTTTCCTAAGGTGACTATTTTTGGCACTATTTAGGATAGGGAACTTGTACGGACTTCCATGTGTCACTGTTTCACAGTCTGGGGCTGAAAATATTACCATAGAAACTACAGTATGTGCCCTAGCTGCAACATCTTGTGAAATTTCATTTGGATATTCCTAGCCCGAGATATGGAAAATATCCCTAGGTCACATGTTTATGACTATATTCTGGAGGAGGCTGGAACCCTACTTTGGAGGAACCATATCTTCTGCATTATAGAGAATCTCAGGCTAAAATTTTTACACATTGTACAGCACAAATTTATCTTCGGTCTGTAAACATTTCGCCTTATGAGCCTTCTCCAATATCGAATTATAGCGAAAGTGCTAGGATTACTACATTCAATCTTCTAGGGTTTTCAGGCATGAAACCCTAATTTCCATTAGATGCCATTGCAGCTGTATTTCAGCTGTACACTAAAAATTCTCTTATTCATATTTAATGAGAACCTAAAATGGAAATACAAAATATTTATATCTTACCAATTTGAGATGCCTGAACTAGATCTGGAACTGATCTTTTGCAGTGTTGATTTTCTAGTCCACGTCAAATTAGGGTTTGACTTTCCTGAAGTTTTACCCAACCAAAAATTTTGATCTTGGTCTCTAAATTTCGATTTTGATTAGGAGATAAATCTTATGTTGGGCTCACTCAAAAATTCATCTTCTTTGAAAAGCCCTAATTTCCCGCAATAGTGATAGGTCAAGAACTGAAAATGCCCAGAATCAAATTCTACTTCAACATAAAGGTGTGCCCTTTAATGGAGAGTTAGACTAGCCTCCTTTTGCTCATGATCTGTGGAGAGAGACCTAAAAAGTAAGGATCCCTAGCTTCTACAGCTGCATAGTGTCTTTTTCTCAGGTTAACTCTGATACCATATTATATTTTTATCATTTAATCAATATGATCTAGGACCTTATCTGAGAGAATAACATGCACAACAATAATCACAAGAGACAAGAGACACAAAGAATTTTCCTCGAGGAAACCATAAAGGAAAAAACCTCGCAACTTCCTCGAAGATAGAATGAGCACCAATGGAAAAAATAAAACCCAAAGAAACAAAGATGATCTCCAACAATTTTTCTCCCTCTCACTTGTGCGAGCTACTTCTCTCTCACTCATGCACTACTGTTGAGTGAGTGTGTGCTTCAAATAGAGAGTCTCACTCTCTATTTATACTAGTTTTCCACTGGACAATTACTCTGCAGGGCCGACCTTGGTAGGAGAGTCTAATAACCCTAATACCCCTCAATTGTGGGGACTATTGCCCTGATTTGCAATGGAGGGTTAACCTCAATGACTTTACATGACTTTAATATATTAATGACTCTCTCGATCGGAGGAATAAACATATTCATCGAGGTACAATGAAATACAATAAGTGAATACATTCCAAAGTTACAAATACATCAACGTTTTCTCCATGGAAAGCTTCAACTATTCCAAGACAAGATCTGGAGTGTGTCAAAATGCTATTTATTACTATCATTTATGTTTTTATCACTCATAACAACTTTCTTGTTTCTGAGTAATGCCCATTGTCCCTCCTTCCTAGCTTCTTTTAC
>LPNX010542261.1:68582-82091 GCA_001517045.1 Pseudotsuga menziesii | reverse complement strand
CAACAAAATTCAACAATATTTTTATATTAATATCATGTATATTTTGATTTAAAGTATAACAACAAGATTCAACCATATTTTCACTTAGCATATGGAAATTAGTTTTGGGATTTTACATTTGAATTTAATTTATAGGGAAAGGAAAAAAACTGTTGACACTTGACGTCATCTATATACATGGTGTCCCATACATGACAATGATCCACAGTTTTATAGGATTTTGAAAAAATCAAAATCGTGAAAATATATATAAACGGAATAATATATAAATCTCCTAAAAGAAAACATAAAAAAAATAAAAAAAACTTTGTAGATTATGACTAATTCTTAAGATGTTACCCCAGATGTATTATTTATTTATTTTTAAACTTTGTAGATTATGACTAATTCTTAAGATGTTACCCGAGATTTTTTTTTTCTTTGTAGAAGTCAAACTTTTACAGGCGGTTTTAGCAAACTTTTTTTCTGAGTTTGGAAGTTCATGAAATTTGAAAATTGGTAAGTAATGTTTCGAATTTATTAAAAACTGTTCAAGATACTTGGAAACTAAGTGAGAACTTTTACTTTTTATAATTGGGAAATTTGAAATTTGAAAATTGAAAATTCTTTAAAATGGTTGAGAAGTAACTGACAACTTTTATTTTTTATAATTAAGAAATTTGAGAATTAGTAAATAATGTTTCAAATCTATTGAAAACTCTTCAAAATGGTTGGGAACTAGATGAAAATTTTTACTTTTTACAATTGAATATTTACTTTTTATAATTGATAAATTTGAAAATTGATAAAGTAATTTTTTGAATTTATTGAAAAATTGGTTGAGAAGTAAGTAACAACTTTTACATTTTATAATTAAGAAATATGGGAAATAGTAAATAATGTTCCAAATCTATTGAAAACACTTCAAAATGGTTGGGAACTTGATGAAAACTTTTACTTTTTACAATTGAGAACTTAAGGATGTGTTAATGGAAGCGTCCATTTATTTAGGAAAGATAATAAGAAGATGCCAAGATGCAAGTGAGGTATTTAGCAACCCTTATTTTTTTATGAATAATTATTGAATTAAATATATGTCTTACTTATCCATCATCATCTATGAGATCATTCTATCTTTATCTATTTTTGTGACTTTTTTATTTTTTTCACAATTTTTTCTCTAAAAAACTAAGTTGCATAAAAAGTAGAAAACTACCTTATTGAGTTGGTACACTTCTTTATGTATATTGCTTATGCTAAAGTATTCATTTGGAATTTCATTTACTACTAATCAATAATAAATATAAATTTATTTTATTTTTTATATATTAAAAAAATTAATTTTAATATATATATTCTAATCAATAGTTATAGCCATTAATATAAAGACAAAAACTTCAAAAAGTCTCACGATGTGAAAGAAAATTAAGAACGTTTAAGAAACTTGTGGAACATAGCATTTTTATTTTACTTTATTAAAGATTCGATTGCGTAGTGGAGAATTATGAAGACCTGGTATTATTTACCATTTCTGTTGCTGTTTGACGTATAAGTGTAGGAGGTCTGGATTAGGTATAACGGTATTCGATAAACACGAAGGTTACGTAGATCATGATTCGATAATCCAACGGTCGGGTCGGGTCGGGTCGGGTGTCTAATGATCAAATGCCTTTGCAATCTTTCTTGCTGGATTATCAAAGATTAACAATTGTCACCGTCCATTCACTCATTTTCTCGTCGATATCGCTAAACACGAAACACGCTTCGTGAATAAATCGAAACAACCAATTTTTTTTAGGGGGCATTTTACTGTTAAATATTTATAAATATTTTGAGAGAACTTTCTATTGAACATTAATTTGTTTGCTAGTTTTTTTAAAAATTGAATTTGAAACATGAGAACTTTCTATTGAGTAGTTTTTTATTTAAATTGACTTTGAAACATGTTTCTAAACCCAAATTTTAATTGTATATGATGATGGATGTATACTATATAATGTTAATGAGTGTTATTTTATTAGTTTGTGTTATTTTTTTTTTAGGTAATTTTGTTAAAAAAATTTAAATATGTAATTAAAAAATAATGTTTTCATTGCTTAAAGTTTTTAATAAATTTGTATTTATGAAAGAATTTTATTTTTACAATTACAAATAACTTTTTAATTTAAATAATAAAATCCTAACACTGGATAGCAGGACAATAAAACTGCTAAACAAAACTCATAATTAAATCACATAAATAAAATCTAATAATTCAACTTATAAACTTAATATGGGAAGGAAAACCTACCAACTCTACGACAATAAATGGCCTGTAACAAGCTAGTTATTATTTACCCAAGTTTTAATTTAGGTAAAAATAATAAATTTATCGACAATAAGTACCCAAATAGCTGTCGTGCACAGAACTGAAATCTGATCTCATCGTGCACATGAAATCTGGATTTTAATTACTGTAGGCGACCCATTGACCTTGAAAACCTTCAGAAAATTCATAAATGATGCAAAAATTAGAAAGAGACGCATATATGCCTAATTATCACGAATGATGAGCCACAGGTCTAAATCACTGCATTATTTTAAATGGAGGGACGAAACTACGCATAATATGTTAGATGCAAGAGGATCACAAAGGATAAACATGATTGTCCAAAAATATAGCAATGTGATTACTAAATTTTTCCTATGCAATCTTCTTAGGATGGTTAAGGGAAATGAATGAATTATTTTTATAAAAAAATGATTTAAGATATTTTATTCCATTCTATAACTTCGATTTTTATAAGAAATTGGTTTTTTATAAAGAAGTAATTGGTTTTTATTTTATGATGATGATGGTGGTGGTGGTGGTTAACTTCCATTCATATCAACTTTGGTATATTGAATTGGATTGATACAAAGCCTTATTGCTATGCTCAAAAAGCTTTCAAAGAAGTGCTCCTAGGTAGCCATAGTTTTGACATGTAAGAAGGTTATCTAGAGATTTGTTATGTAACAAAGATTATGAAACTACTATCTAATGTGGTTGTACACATGTCATATTAAGAGAGACTAGTCCTTTCATTCTCAACTCTCTCTAGAGAGGTGACAATTTCTTTCCACCCATTGTGTTTGAGGAATTGTGTCATGTTTCACTATGAAGCTCATGACAGCTCATTCTTATCTTGGCTATATTAATTTTCCTCTTATAACTATTTAAAACATAGAAATACATTTAATCTTCTATATTAGGTTAATGACCTACTTATACTATATTAGTTTTCTTAACCTCTAAATTTCTCTGGCCCCATATTTTCTTTTTAAACATAGACTTGTTAATATTTTAATGTAACTATTAATATTTTGCAATGGTTTTCTGGTCAACCTTCCAATGGTTAAACTGTTAGCCAAAACCAAGCCGACTAAAGTTGAATTTAAGGCTCAGTCGATATTAAAATTTAATTTTCACTTTTCACGTCGACCTATTTTTCTTTTTCAGTCTATCTTCCGACTAGACAAGTCTATCAACTTTGGTCGGCCTTTCCACCCGACTGACTTACTTCGACTTATTTGTCAGTTGACTTCGTTGACTTCTCAAGTCGGCTCACCTCTTCCACCACTCAAGTCGACTGACTTAACGACCTCTCAAGTGGGTTCACTTTGGTCGAAATCTACAAAGTATGTTTCTTAGTCTAAAGACTTAAGAAATTACAAATGCTTTTCACCTGTGAGTAAGATAGAGTAAAAATGGACACATTAACAAATCCAAAGAACTTATAAAACATATGCCCAAATATGTAGGAAGACTTGAGTCGACCAATGTGCGATAAAACCCTGGAACTGGAACTTTCACGCGGTGAGAAATTTATGGGTTCTTTGATCTTTCACTTAACAGTAATTGTAAAAGACATTTACCCAAGTAAATCTAGAAATATGTGCAACCAAATAATCATGCATTCAACCATTAACTATTTCATATATTTAACTATGCTGAAATAACAAAGTATTACAAACTTGTCGGTAGGTCCAGACTTGTCCTTCTAAACTTATCGATCCAGACTTGTCCTTTTACAGAGCTTGTCCTTCTAAACTTGTCCGTCCAGACTTGTCCTTTTACAGAGCTTCAGCTCTTCGACTGCTTCACTTACACAGAAGCTTGAGCTTCGACTTCTCTTTTCTCACCCTGAGTTCCTCTATCTCTCTATTGTGTCTCTAATGTCTGTAATCTCTCTGTCTGTAAACTTACACAGAAGCTTGAGCTTCGACTTCTCTTTTCTCACCCTGAGTTCCTCTATCTCTCTATTGTGTCTCTAATGTCTGTAATCTCTCTGTCTGTAAACTGATTTACAAATTTCTTCTTCTATTTATACGCAACCTGAAGATTGCTTCTACATGGGTAGGCTAACTCACCATTAAAGACTGTAATAACTATCTACCTAACAACTTAGCTTCAGAAATAAATTCGACTCATTTACATTACCAAATCCTAGACTCTTCCCTCTTGTCAGACTGATCGACAAGATCTGGTACAGACTCTAACAGAGTCCGCTAAGAATTACATTTTTCCAACATAAACCATCCCATGTTGTCTTTATACCAACCTCTCTTGATTCTTTGGTTGTCTTGAACATTTAGCCCAAGTTGTTATTGTCATATACAAATTAAGCTAAATAACCTTTTTGAACTAATAATCATAAAGTTTGTTATGTCACTCATACACGTTCTTAGAATCACAATGTTTGTTTTGTCATAACCATTTCATAAGTACAAAGAAGAAAGATAATCACCGTCACACTCAAAGAAATAGTGTTACCACAGCCTACTTTCCAACTTTTGAATATGTATGTGTGAAAATAGTGTTACCTCAGCTTACTCTTCCAAACTCTTATAAATGTATATACCAAAGATTAAAATTAAGAATTACACTGAATCCTTATAATCTCTTCTTCTTTCTCAATGAAAGAGCCATTAAAACAAATAAAAAATCATTAACAAGGAAAGAAAAGTCTCTTCAATTTGTAACATCAAATTTGTGCATAATTCACTTTCCTTCAATCTTTCAAGATATTCTGCGCGCTTTGCAGTCAACTGCACTATAGTGCCATAACCTCCCCTCACCTCCAACTGCTCCGATTCCATTACCTTGGCCTTTTTTATACCCTCCCCTCACCTCCACCTGCTCCCTTTTTCATAACCTTCGTATTTTTTGATGTATTTGCAGAACCCAATTTTCTGAAGTTTGTTGTGATTCGCCTCCTCTTGTGTTGAAGCCACCTCTTATTAATTTTCATTTCCAACAGAAGACCAGAGCGTGTGTGTTCTTCTTCTTCCCGATTCAATGCCTCTCACTGTTAATCTCTTCCTTGTTATTGCATCTTCCCTTCTTCTACTTCTCTGCTCAACATCATGTCTCGGAGGTAATTACAACGACTGTTCCAATGCAGAAATATGTGGGAGCATTGAAATGGCTTATCCTTTCGCGAAAAATGGCAGCGGCTGCGGTGACCCTGATTTTCAGATACACACATGTGATCCAGTCAACAATCCTGTGATTAATATTGGTGGAAACGACTATCACATATTGCAGTCTTCTTACTTGGGAGGCTCTAGCGACTTTAAAACAATGTCTATTGTTAACGACAATCTATGGAAAAACCCTTGCAATTTTTCAGGTAACTACTTTCAATTCTGGAGCTCCGACTCTCCTTTTCAGATCACCGATGCATACACTAATCTCACGCTTTGGAAGGCTCACTGCGATCAAGTTCCTGGCAACATTACTATACAGAATTTCAGTTCATGTGGAAATGATTGGCTCTACGTTCTACAGGGGACAGCTTTGATCTGCAACGGATTTCAACTACCAATTAATAAGAATCAGTCCGCTAACATCACGGCTTTACTAGCGAAGGGGTTCGAGGTGAAATGGCATGTCAACCCAAACAGCGAACGAAGATGCAACGTTTGTAACAAGAGTCACGGGAGATGTGGTTATAACATTTCAGATCAGAATTCAACATTTCTTTGCTATTGTCCCAATGGCACATCGAAGCCCTTCAAATGCCACGGTAATGGTAGCTTTCCCACTGCCATCTACAAATTTAATTACAGAACTCAGTCTTTTAATCTTCTAAATCTGCAAAGCTAGATTAAATCTGTGTTTATGTTTTTTGGATTGCACGGTGTGAAAGTTTAGAATACCGAAGAGGTTTTGGGTGGACACTCCACCTATCTTCAGGTTCGGAGAGCATAAAGAGAGGAGTGTCATAAGAAAAGTTGAGAGCATAAAGAGAGGAGTGTTACAAGAAAAGTTGAAGAGTGTGGAAGTTTAGAATACTTAAAGTCTTTTTTTTAACTATGGGAATAGCAATCTTTCAAGAGTATATCCAACAGCTGGCAAGCTAGATATACCAGTAACTTGTGACTTAGCAGGGGCTCAAAACCCACCTAGGTGAGCCTCTATCCCAGGGGTCCCTTACCATTGGAACCTTGTCACAACTGGCCAATGAGCAACCCTATCATGACAGTTTGGAACCTGTGATCTCTAGGGAGTAGAATACCCAAAGTTTTGGGTGAACACTCCAACCATCTTCAGGGTAGACTTCCACACCCTTCAACCTTTGCTGTGGACACTTCATGTTAGATATAATGCAGCAAATATATTAGTAATAATTTTCTATATCTAGATATCTTGTTTGAACAACTTCTATGCTGTAAGATTTGATCCACATTTATTGGATCTAGCTTAGGTTATCTTTTTGCTATATACTTAACCTTTAATCCTTAATACAATTGAGTTGAGTGTTTCTCCTCCTGTGTGTCTGAGCCAGCTTTTGTGCTCTGCTGGTTTCCTTCTTGATTTCTTTAATTTGGTATCACAGTCTCAGACTTTTCACTTTACTCTCTCTACCCTTGAAGATTCGGTAAAGTCATAGAATGTCCACCAAAAAAAAGTTAGAATATTCTAAACTTCCACACTGTGCAATCCAAAAACATAAACACAATGAAAAATCATTCTGAAAGCCTGAATTCTTAAATTAGATCTTCCATTTTATCATTACTGTTAAATCATATTATGTACATGTGTTTGGCGATCTGTATGCATTCTCTTACCTGTGGACCCTTGCAGGTACTCGCAAAATTTCGAAGATTATAGCAGGTGAATATTATTTTTTTGGTTACTTATAATGCTTATAATTTATCACCTTACGTTTGAATCTGTTCGGATTTGAATTTGGGTAAGGAGATTAACCATTTTTTCTTTCCAAATAATGTGAATTTGACCTAATCTGAACTAAACCTAATTGACAAGTAAATATGTTTATCACATTGACATCAATCTGTTCATTCCACGGCAGGTTGCTTGGTCGGTGGAGTTGGGTTGGTAGCAATAGCAGTAGTACTGTTGAAGTTTTATGAAAAGCGAAGAAGCCCTCCTCCCGGTAGTTCTACATCAAAGGTGGAAAATTTTCTGAAGGAATATGCTAATGAAATGCCAACCAGATATTCACTCTCTCGCCTGAAGAAGATCACAAACAACTTTACAGAAAAGTTGGGAGAAGGAGGCTTTGGTGTTGTGTATAAAGGAAAATTTCGTTACAGCGAAGTTCTAGTGGCTGTTAAGATTCTTGACAGGCACAAACACGGCGAGGCTCAGTTCATGAGCGAAGTGGCCACCATTGGACGGGTTCATCATGTCAATTTGGTTCGGCTGTTGGGGTATTGTTTTGAAAGCCCTACAAGCGCACTGGTTTATGAATACATGGTCAATGGATCTCTGGATAAATTTTTATTCGCTGGAAAAGAGAAGGGGCGAGTCTTAAGATGGGAACAAATGTATTCAATAGCTGTGGGCGCTGCTCGTGGAATTTCATATTTACACCATGATTGCGAGAAACGCATCATACACTTCGACATCAAACCTCACAATATATTGCTGGACGCCGAGTTCACACCAAAAGTTTCAGATTTTGGTCTGGCAAAATTTTGTGAAAGGGAAGACGACCATATATCAATGACGGCCGGGAGAGGCACGCCGGGATATGTTGCGCCAGAGTTGTGTGACTTGAATCTGGGTCCTGTTACAGAAAAATCAGATGTATATAGCTTTGGAATGCTTTTGCTGGAGATTGTTGGAAGAAGAAAGAACATCAATTGGAAGGTGAGCCGTTCAAGCCAGTTTTACTTTCCTGACTGGGCTTTCAAGATGCTTGAGAATGGGGAGTTGGGGATGAGATTGAGAGAAGAAATGGAAAGTACAGCAGAGGAGGAGGAGAAGTTAAGATTACTGACAAAAGTTGCATTGTGGTGCATACAATACAACTATTTAGATCGTCCTTGTATGAGCAGGGTTGTTCAAATGTTAGAAGGAAAGGGAGAAGCTGTGCCCAATCCTCCCCCTTCTTTCAATTCCTCCTCCGCTACATCTGACGAACTTGTACTATTTGCGCTGGAAAGATCTCGCTCAATTTAGACTGAATATTGTTAGATAGCGGTTATATCATACAATCAAGACGACGAGGAAGTTGAAAAAATATATGGATTGAAAGCAAGTTGAAAAAATATATGGATTGAAAGCAGGATGAAACTTTCAGTTAGTTGGAAAGCACATAATTTAAGGAGGCCATCAAGAACCAGTTTGTCAGTTTGTTTGTTGTGCAGTTGATTGGATTTCAAGCAATTTAAGATTCAACTACTTGCTATATATATAGCTGCTGTTTTATTTAAAGTTTGCTTAACAGGCTAGTTAACTTGCTATATAGCCTCTATCTTATTTAAAGTCTGTTTAGCAGGCTAGTTAGCCACAACTTACTACTTATCAAAAATGAAAAGTGAATTAAAATTTTGTATCAATTTTCATTCAAGGTTCCCTTATTATCCTTTGTGGATGGAGCAAATGAAAAGTGAATTAAAATTTTGTATCAATTTTCATTGAAGGTTCCCTTATTATCCTTTGTGGATGGAGCAAAGCAGGCTGGTTAACTTTAGCCACAACTTACTACTTCTCAAAAGTGAAAAGTGAATTAAATTTATGAATCAATTTTCATTTAGGGTTTTTTTCGGTAGATGAAATTTTTGATGGTTTGTTTGTGTTTTCAACATTATACTACTGTAATATAAGTTGATTATTTTGGTTTGTGTTTTGATGGTTTTAGTTATTTGTGTTTGTGTTCAACATTATATTAATAAGTTGATTATTTTGGTTTTTGTTTATGACATCAAATTTTTAGAGATATAAATATTTTTTTAAAGCCTAAACATTTTATTAAAATTTTATACTTTAAAAATTTAATCTTTATCAAAAACATAACATAAATGTATACTATTTTTTTAAATTTTTTTTAATTTACATTTTTATAAAAAAAATAAAGTAAGTAGTATAATTTATTGGACATAGTCAGATTTACACTAATATTAATTAATAAATTAAATAACATACCTTGTAAATTATTTTAAATATTATCTAAATTATTTTTCTTAATATGTTATTATTTTATAAAAATATTATGTATAAACTTTATGATAAACACTAATTATATTTCTTCATATTAAATTATAAAAAGAACCTCTCCACATAATAAATATTAAGAAAGCCAATCCAAGTGGGTGAGTAAACAATCATATATTCTCGTTCTCTCACCTCACCAAAGGAAGGTGAGGCAATATATTAAAACATATAAAAAAAACAAAGGTTAAACAAGTTTCTTTGTAAATACTTGTTAAACAATCGTTTCTTTGTAATTTCCGTCGTTGTAGGTGGAATTCGCCAACGATGGAGTTGAAGGTAGGTTGTTTGATAGAATAGAATTTCTTGTTTTTAAGACTTCTATATTTTCGTGTGTCCTCCGGATGAGATGAGATGAGATGAGAACCTTCTTTGTAAAATCGTAAGAGTCTTACGACTGTGAGGATTTATCCTTTTCGGGTTATATGAATGAATTTTTGTTATGTTTATAAATATATAGAATGGTGTTGAAATTCTTATGATAATCATTTTCATTCTTTAATTAGTTATTAATCAAGTTAAAATCGTTCTTTCTGTTTGAATGTATTACAAATATAAAATAAGGTGGCACTAGGTGGGAAGAGTATTTATACTCTCTAATTGTGTAGAAGTCTTGATTCTTTGTTTATTATTTATTGGAATTATTATTAAATTTTTTAACTAGTTCAAAGTATCTTTCGGTTTTAACTAGTTTAAAGAAAAAAATTAATATAGTCAAGATAAGAACGAACTTTCATGAGCTTTATAATGAAACTGGTCATTGGGAAATTCCTAAAACACCATGGGTAGGAAGGATATGCCATCTATGTGAGAATATGAACATTGAGGATGAAAAACACTTCATCATAGAATGCTCTGCGTACACCCACATTAGATCTTAGTTTCATAATCTTTGTTGCAATCCCGACCTTCCTAGCCTTTTAACTTGTCAAAATTATAGTGAGCTCGGGAAGCTTCTCTCCAAGCTCTTTGAGCATAGAAATACAATTTTAAAACAAACTAAGTAATTTGTTTCTTTGGGTCTGATAGACCAAAGTTTGGTCTGAATGGACGTTAACCATCATTATCTACATTGGTTTGTGAGTTTTAATTTGGGAAAATGTTCTATCTTTAGATGTGATTATTGTGTATTTCAATTTGTTGTTCCAAGTTATCTATGGCCGTAAAGGTGGCCTGTCTTAGTAGAATAGTGTTGAATTGAACTCTCGAATATTATTGTCGAGACCAATATAAAAATCCTTTAATGATTAAAATCTCTATTGAAATTTATAAAATTAACATGTGTGGGTTTTTGAATGAAATGTTAATAACAAATTACATATATCGTGTCGGCGAATATATCGTCGGGGGTCCGGAATGAAACTTATCGGCAGCAACGGCGAAAATATCAGAAAATATCGACAAATGTCGTTTTGCATTAAAAAATACAAAAATAAACATTTTTTTCAATTTTTTTAACATCTAAAGCAACAACAACATCAAATAAACACATTTCCACATAAATATTAAAATTTAAAATACAACTCATATATAAGATGCATAATATGTCAAATGGTGGATCATGATCAAATATCGAGTTCGACTATATAGTATAAAGTATCAAAATACTGAAAATACTGAAATGTGTTCTTGATGGAATGATAGAAAATCACATCAAATGATCAAAATAAATGTCTCTCAAGAGATGAATCATCATGACTCATGAGGCATGTAGATAGGGTATAGAGTCTAGACATAGGACACCAACATAGTATGATAGTACAATGATAAATAATAGGAATCAAGTCATCAACTCCCTGAGGATGATCCTCTAATCAATCTACCCCTTTTATGGGTCAAGGGAACTAGCACCACTCTTCCTCTAGAAGCAGTAGGTGGTCATGGAGGTGGTCCAGATGAGCCTGGGGTGGAACTAGAACCTCCAACTGCTCGAGTAGATGTTGTGGATGAGGGGGAGGTGAATGTGAGCTGTCTCCTCCGAGTCCCAACTGTATGACTCTGTGGAGGTGGTGGCATTGAGTTGCTCAGCGCTGCAAATGAGTATCAACCTCCTCCTCAATGTCCTCATAGTCATAGTCATCCTCTGGAAGTGGAACATCAACATCCCCCTCTTCCCCCTCCTCCTTCGATGGATCTGCATCATCATCCTCCTCTTCCTCTAACCATTTAGGTGCCTCATCCATCACAGGATCCTCTGTCTCCACCCTCCATTTGCTGGTAGTGTCAATGTCATCCAATGAAATGGCATCTGAATTGGGCACTTTCTCAATTTGTTTCACCTGCAACCTTAGATTGTAGTAGACATAAACCATGTCATTAAGGTGCTGAGAAAGTAACCTGCATTAGTATGAGATCCATAGTTAGGGGGTGATAAATGATGATAAATTCAAATTCAAAATTGTAGTAAATTATATTTAAAATTAATAAAATTATAAAGAAGCAAAGATTATAAGTTTAAGTTTAAACTCTAACATTTCTAAATTGAAAATTCTAACCTTTTGCGCTTCTTGGAGTGTATCTTCTCAAAGACACTCCAATTGCGCTCACACCCTGATGAGCTACAACTTTGACTTAGCACTCTAATGGCAAGTTTTTGCAACTCTGGGACTCTGCAACCATAGTTAGTCCACCAAACATCTACAAAGAAAATAAGGAAGGTAAACGGTAAGACAAAATTCAAATTACAAATTACAATGTATTAAATTTTTACCAAGTAAAAAACATAGAAATGAAAGGGTAATTAATTAAGAATCTAAGAGATCAAAATTTGAAAGTTTTAAACAAATTGTACCTGGCATCCTTGTGGTTCTATCCTGGACATCCATGTCATAGCCAAAAGTGCCACCTGACATCCTATAGATCTCCATCTGTCTAGAAATCTCTGTGTGCTTAGAGGGAGTTAACACCATCCTCTGAACACACTGGAGAAAGCCATCCATGACCTTAGCATCAAACTGAAAGCCACATGCATAAGAGAAATCAGGGTTGAGGTGGAGCCCTACTGCATGAATGGGACAATGGAGAGTATTATTCCATCGTTCATCAAATACACTCCATAGTTCAGCTCATCTTGTGAGTCCCACCTCCCCCTTGTCCTCATAGTAGTGATGGATAGCTTCCTTGGACCTATCCATGGCCTCATACAAGTAGCCCATTGCGGGATTTTCACCATCAACCAAATGAAGAACCTTTACCAAAGGTTCACTGATGGCACATACCTCCTCCAATTGTGCCCAAAAAGTCAAATCAAATTGCACCATTCAAGCAATGGCTTGCCCATCTTGTTTGGTTCTATAGACACAAGATTCCCACTCATCAAAAAGAAACATCCGCTACAACTCCATCATAACCTTATGCATAGACTGAAGAGAAATGAAGGAAGTGGTGAGTCGTGTGATTGCAGGACACATCAACTCCTTGTTTCTCGTGAAGCGTCTCATGAGTGAAAGAACATATGTATGATTGTATATATATTTTGTCACACTCCAAGCTGAATCAATGAATTTCTTAATCCAAGGAATTTTTCCCATGTCCTCTAGCATCAAATCAATGCAATGGGAAGCACAAGGAGTCCAATACAAGCTTGCATACCTCTCCATAAGCATCCTCCCAGTAGCAACATAATTGACAGCGTTGTCCGTAATGACTTGGACAACATATTGTGGGCCTATCTCTTGGATAAACTTATCCAGTAAATCACATAATAAGTGTGCATCTTTAACATAGGGAGATGCATCGACAGATTTTATAAAAACTGTCCCCCTGGGACAATTGACCAAGAAATTGATAATGGATCTACCCTTCCCATCAGTCCATCCCTCTGACATAACACTGTAACCGGTGGCCACCCATGACTGTCTGAGCTCATCTAATCTCCGGGTGCAATAAACCTTCTCCTCATCAAGGAGTCTCCCTCTCAAATCATTATAGGAAGGCCCCCTATAATCTGGACCAACAGCGCCAGCAACTTGAAACACGGCATGATAGTAGGGGTTGTTTTTGGCGATGTTGAAAGGCACATCTCCCCATAGAAAACATTTTGTCGC
>LPNX010542261.1:20717-68198 GCA_001517045.1 Pseudotsuga menziesii | reverse complement strand
CATTCAAAGAAATGGAGGGTGGCCTACCTAAAAGGATAAAACCCTATAGGCTATGATTGTAATGGAAAATCTACACCCTACACTAAATCTAAACCTAAATCCTACACTAAATCTACATTAACCAACAAATCTCAAGCAAAAAGAAAAAGAATGAAAGTTCAAAAAATACATACCTGATTAGATGGAAATGGAAGCTTGATGGTTTGCCCCCTTCCTCTCTTGTAGAAAATCACCCAAGACGTCAGTGCTCCACTTCCTCCAAGCCGCAAAGTGCAAATGAACTAGAAAAACCCGTCCGCGGCCTCTTTATGGCGAAAAAAATTAATTTTTTGTCAGTAGGCCGATATTTTCCATCGAATCGCAATATATATTCGGAATTTATCGCGATATTTTAAAGTGTCGCGATATATTAAAAAATCAGGAATTTATTGTGATATTTTGGTGGCGATATATCTCCGGCTCCTTTGACTCGTGATATATCGCAATGTCGGCGATATATTGCCGATATATGTAACTATGGTTAATAATGTTGGTTGCAAACTCTCTTTCTGCATAGTTCTATCTTATAATCCTGTAGTTTTCAATTCTCTTTATTTTTATATATCCATTCTAACAAGGATTTAATATGGAAGACTAGTTTTAGTTTACAATTCATATTTAATTTAGTGAACTCCTTCCTTACAAATATGTTATATGTGTTTAACTCCTTATTTGTGTACATAGGGTTTTATGACTTAAATCAAAGGTTTTAACCGTTATCTTATGACGGTCAGGACATAATCCAAGAGCTTTCTCTTTGTGAGATCTATGTAAAATAAATGTTAAAATTACTTTAAATCATAAGTATGTAAAAAAATTTAATGTTAATTTATGAGTTCTACCAATAATCCAAGTTAATTTCTTACATAGATAAAAACTAATGTTTAAAGTTGTAAATAAACTAATATGTGCAAATGTACAATATTTGGAAGGAATTGAGATATTGAAAAGAAAACTATATAACCCTAGATGCATAATAACAAGGTAATCTTCTAATATTTTATTTGCATACCAAAGAACTGCCCGATAAATAAAGCTTAATACAAAAAAAAAAACTGATAGTTAGTCTATAAACAATTTTTCTTTTCCATAACCTCCTAGTTAACCCATTCGATATGAACAATAAATTATTAATAAAACTTTTTGAGTACAAGAAAAAAAAGGCTTAAATCATCTTATCTAAAACTTCTGGAAACTTGATATGGGACTATTTGGTTCCACCCTACCGTAGATATATTCAATTGTTCATAGAACTTTCAACCCTTGTAGAAATCACCCCCAAGCTCTACCAAGCTTACTAGTAATTTAGACTTGGGGTTGTTTGGATGTGAAAATATATCCTTATGTAGATGATGCCATTAGGTTCCTTTTACTCAGTATTATAGATTCCCTAGTATGCAAATACTTATCCTTTCAGGAGTTCACCTCCTAGTCCACACAACTAGATTGAAATGACTCTGAGTACTCAAAATAGAAATCCATACCAGAACTTTTTGTGGTAATATTGGTAGCACTGCCTCTGCATGCTCCCTCATCTATTATCATTTCTTATTGTTTAGATCCATTTTAAAAAGAATGGCTTACTCTCTATTTCTAGTTCAGAAATTGTTAGCAGAGAAGAAATTCGAAGAAGGAAATTACTTGTAGTTAGAGAAAAAGAGAGGGGGAGAGAGAGAGAGAGAGAGAGAGAGAGAGAAATGAAGAGCTTCCTTTCATTTGTATGATCTTGGATTAGAAATCACTTCTAGGTTTTCTTTTAGTTTCCTCATAATTCTTTAAATTCATAATTTGCATTATTCTTATCTATCATTTCTCTTTTTAAATTTTAATTACTCTCATAAGTCTTAAACATGTAGCAAGCTCGGTACCCCTTTTTTTAAACTAGTTGTCCCATATCAAGTTGGTAAAAGTATTATTCAAATAAACTTTCACTTTATTTACATGAAGTATTATTGTCCATGATGCATTGCATCACTCATAGCTTCAAATCCTATGACTTAGTCAAAACATAGTTTTATATACAAAATATGTATAAGGGTAAGCTTTTAGGATGTCACATCCCACCCCTATTAAAAATAGCATCGCCTTGGTGTTTACTTCTTAGGATAGAAAGGGATAGGCCTCTCTCATAGCCTCCTCCTTTTCCCATGTATTCTCTTCAGGTCCAAAGTGCTTCCATTTTACCTTCACCTGGGTGATAATTATGTTCCTTAGCCATGTTTTCCTTAGGTCTAGTATACATTGTGGTTATGGCATAAATTCTCCTCCTGGTTCCATCGGCAATAGATTCCAATCAATAACATGTTTAGGATCATATACATATTTCTTTAGAAGATATATATGGAACACATCATCTAGACTTTAATGTTAGCTGGTAAGGCTAGTTGGTATGCAACTGGACCTATTTTTACCAGAATTTCAAAGGGTCCACAATATCTTGGGGCCAACTTGCTACATTTACCCAATCTGAGTGTGCTTATTTTTTATTTAAATTTTAGGTACATGTGGTCACCTACCTTATAATCTGTATCTCTACGAATTTATCGGCATAACATTGTTTCCAATCCTAAGATTCTTTTAAATTATGTTTTACCTTGTTAACCAATTTTTCAAATCTTTGAGTAAGTCAGTTCCTAACATGATCCTGTCCACTTCCCAAGTAACCGAGGTTATACACTTTCTACCATATAGAACTTCAAAAGGTGACATCTTAGGAATGATAGTCATTGTGGTAGGCAAACTCACCTAAATGCATATAGTCCTCCCATTTTGAAGGGTTCTGCATAACGTACATCCTTAACATGTCTTCAAGGATTTGGTTGATTTGTTATGCTTGTCCATTAGTTTGTAGATGATAGGTTCTGCTAAAGTTTAGTTGAGTATATAAGACAGAAAATAAAGTACTCCAAAAGTTGGTTGTGAATTTAGAATCTCTATCTGATATGATCACCTTTGGAATTCCATGCAACCTAAAATATCTCGCAAAACAATTTTAGCGATATTAATTTATTCGTAAGTTTACTTTACCGGAATGAAATGTGTAGATTTTGATAGCTTATCTACAACTACCATTATCATTTTGTTTTCTAGTTTTTGGTAAACATGTTATGAAATCCATATTGATTATTTCCCACTTCCACTCAGGTATAGGTAAGGGTTGTAGTAAACCAGCAGGATGTTAATGTTCGTTTTTAATTTGTTGAAATTCTAAACATCTGGCAATGAAAATTTTGTCTACTCTCAATTTTTTTCCAAAAATAATGTTTCTTCATTGTTGTAGTCAGTTTTTGATATCCAAGATTCCCCAAGTAAGGCTTCTTATGAAATTCCGTTAAAATATGATGTCTGATATTTGATGTTTCAGGAATATACAGCCTACCTTTTGACCAGAGATACCCTTTTTCATCAATTATGTACCCTTGCTGTTGTTGTTCCATACTGTTTTTCTACAATATTTTTCTAATTTCAGCATAAAATGGATCATTTTACATTGTTGTTCTAATTTCTTGCTTTAAAATTTCTTCTAGTTTACTTAAAAATATTTCATGGAGCAAGTGGACTCGCCTACTCAAGGCATATGCAACTTTATTTTCCCTGCCATTTATATGTTTTAGTTCAAAATAATACTCATTGATAAAGGCTAACCAATGTGCTTTCCTAGCATTTAAGTTAGGTTGTTCGAAAAATAATGTTAGGCTCACATTAGAAATTGTTAGTATAAATTTATTTCCCATAAGGTAGTGTCTCCACATCCTTAAGGAATGTATGATTGTTGCTAACTCCAGGTCATGAGTTGCGTATTTTTTCTCACTATCTTTTAGTTTTCAGGACTCATAGGCAATTACATGGTCATCTTGTAGCAATACACCCCCTAGACCTTCCTTGCATGCATCGGTGCAACTACAAAATCCTTATCCATGTCAGCAACTGTTAACATGGGTGCTTGTGTCAACGGTTCTTTAAGTCTTCGAAAACTAACCTCAAGGCTTATCACTCCAAGTAAAATTAACTTCTTCTTCTGTAAAGAAGTGATAGGATAGGCTATTCTAGAAAACAAAACTATGAACTTTTTGTAGTAACTTGCTAACACTGTGAAGGATCTTACATATGAAACATTTTAAGGGGTAGGACATTCCACTATTGCCTTGATATTTTATGAATCTATTGTGATGCCCTCTTCAAATATAATGTGTCCAAGGTACTAAATCTCTTTCTTGAAGAAATCACATTTAGACAACTTGGCATAAAATTGATGTTCTCATAGGGTTTGTAAAACTATCCTCAGATGATCTATGTCACGTACCCATACCCCATCATCATGCAGAAATAAAATTTTATTTGAGACCCTTCACTGTTCATCGAAACAAAGGGCATGGTCGTGAACCACATCTCAACATTTCCAACACTGTCATGCTCCCTCCCGTCTTCCATAGATCAGTTCGACAATCTGCAAGGAAATATCTCATAGGAGATCGGATGGCGAAGAGAAACGCGATGGAAATCAATGATCATAAACGATCCCACGGACTGGATCCAAATCAATGGTTCATAATTCAATCTCAAAGCTCAACAGTGTGGAAATCCTGAGTTGCAAGGTCGAAAAGTTACAAAACTTGTAATATCACTTCCCGCAACCCGCATCCCGCATCGAAAACGGATCAACGGTGGAGGATCATCCCGCAAAGATATACAGCACAAAGATTTGAATGGCGGGATTGGGGATTGCGAAAATCACAAAACCGCGATCCCGCATCCCGTAGCTTGCAAGTTGCAGAGAGGAATTTGCGAAAACCAAAATCTGTGAAATGGCATTCCGTATCTTGCATCCTGCAAACCTGCAAATTTGCGCATAGGAATATTTCTAGCAAAAACTCGGCTTTTCCACCGAATTCTTGGATCAATCTAGTCATTCAGGCCATTACCAATCTGGCCAATCTACCCTACAACTTAGTTCAAAATGCATTGATGGAAAACATACATAGATTCCTATAATTTGCGAGTTATTCAAAGGAATAATGCATCAATTCCACATAACAACATATTCATCACATTCCATCAAGAAATTTACAATACAAGAAATACAATTGCATAGAATAACATGGACAAGAACACTTGTCTTGCATAGAACTTTTCCCACAACTAGCTATGTTGCTGCAACGTTCCTCCCAACCATAGGCCAGTGTGCTCCTTAGTCTCTTAGTGACACTGCCACCCCCGAGATGGGAATGATGTCCTACAAGAATAAGGGAACAGTAGCAGACTCATACATAGCCAAGGTGCAATAACACTCAGCCAATCTAACACAGTTGGGTTTATCAGGCTGCAGGGTAAAAAATTCCAGCATATGGGTTTCACAGGCCTCCTAGCCAAGCCATCTCATAGTTGGGTTCACAGACTGAACACATTCAATCCAACCTTCACATTTAAGGACCAGTACACAGCCAACAGATGGGTTTATCAAACTGTACACATTCAAGCCATCTCACTACTGGGTTTATCAGGCTAACTAGCCAAGCCAAAATCCACAGTTGGGTTTATCAGACTAACCAACCAAAGGTTACACACCAGGTCAACCACAACAAGACACATCCAAGCCAACAGATGGGTTTATCAAATTGTACACAGTCAAGCCATCTTCCCCGTTGGGTTTATCAGGCTTCCAAGGAAATGGGAAGGAAGAACTGCTAAGCTAGTGAGCTCTTCTACAGAGCTAAGAATACCTTCACAAGACCTATCTGGCATGGATTCCCCACTACCTACACACCCAACAAAAGTGTCCCCTTCTCTGCTCCGCAGTCCCTCGAGCTACACCTTCCCTTCCAATGCTCTTCAGGATGTGCATAGCAGGTTCACTAGCCACTCTTATCTTATTGTGAGGTTCCACACTAGGTTTATCAAGCACATCCTATGTCTCTCCCATTCC
The DNA here is from genome assembly GCA_001517045.1 of Pseudotsuga menziesii. Lineage (NCBI taxonomy): Eukaryota > Viridiplantae > Streptophyta > Pinopsida > Pinales > Pinaceae > Pseudotsuga > Pseudotsuga menziesii. Next base: position 62,236 of record LPNX010542261.1, on the reverse strand, counting down.
TAAGTCTTGTACATAATTCAGACCCGAACCAGGGTGCACAATAAAACAACCACAGGAGACTCTACAACACAGGCTTACTCTGGAACATGAGTAATAGGGTCTCATATACTCTATAGTTTAAGATAATGCTGCAACACAGCAATCACAGTCCTTCCAAGGGAACATACCCACAGAACGTAATGGATACACACAGGTAGAGCTCCGCTGCTACCACACTGTCACTAAACATTCGTAGAACACGAAGGATACACACAGGAATATCTCAGTTGCTGAAGAGCTTCCCATGAATGGAGAAGGAAGATTGACTGATTCCAAACCAGCACGTTTCACTGCTCTCAAAACGTGAGAGTAAATCCAAACGTGAACGCGCAGGTCCACACTAGCATACGGTTCTTGGTGTTTTCTTGTCCATGCAAGTAAAACATGACATTTTAGGACTGGTTGCTCTGCCCAATTTGAAATTTCCTATACTCTTCCCCTTCCAAGCAATAACTCCCATGACACATGGCTTTTCCCCAACCAGGCTCAAGGTTAACATTCCCACCCCCTTATCCTTAGGAAAATCATGCCCCCACTCTCATTATTCGTTGCATTGACATAGTTGGCTGTGGGTTTTTCATTAATTTCCATATTTACGTGATGTTTACAAACGTGCTTGACTTAGCACAGAAACCATAGGCATCAACCATGATCCCGTATCTAGTTCAGAAGGAATTTTTTGAAATATCTTCTTCTCAAATTCTCACTTTATGATACCCCGATCTTAAATATATCTTGGAGAATATTTTATCTCTTCTGAATTGGTCAAGTAAGTCATCAATACTAGGGAGTGGGTTTTTTTTTTTGACAATCAATTTGTTAAGTTGACGGTAATCAATACACATTCTCATAGTCCCATCTTTATTTTTCACAAAAAGGATTGGGGCTCCCCAAGGTGATACATCTGACCTAATGTATCCTTTATCAACCAATTCCTGCAGTTGAATTCTTAATTCAACCAACTCGTGATCACTTATCCAATAGGGTGATTTGGACATGGGTACTTTCCCAAGAATCATACTTATAAAGAAATCTAGATCGCTTTTTGGTGGAAGCATTGGTATTTCATTTGGAAACACATATTTGAAGTTGGATAATACAAGGATTTCATCTATTTTCTATTTTGTTCCATCAATGCAGCCATGAATTCTTACTGCATATAGTTTACAACCTTTTATGATGCTCCTTTTAAGTTGTAAGGCAGATATATGTTGCACAGAATGCTTCCTAGGTATGCCCTTTACCAGACAGGGATTTCCTAATTCATTGATACATGTGAAGGTATTTTCTTAATAGTTTAGAATGACATGATTTTTTTCTAACCAATCCATTCCAATTAAAACATCATAGGAACCCAGGGGTAGAATGTTTAAATCTACAATAGTTTCTAGGCCATTTAGATTCAGTGAACAGACTTTGAATAATTATGAAGTATTTCTTTTTGTACTAGTGGTTAGTTGCACTAGCCATGGTTTTGTATGTTTAATTGTCTGCAATTTACTTTTTTCTACCATTACAGGGGAGATGTAACTACGACATGATCTGGGATCAATCAAAACTGAAATAAAATTCATATATAGTTTACCTTCTATTTATGTCATAGATGGTCAGAATTATGCTTGGTGTTTTTCCAATGCTGCATAGATTCGAGGTACTTTGGCCATAACATCCACTATAGGGTCTTCCTGCAAATTGTTTAGGACCTTTCCTTTATGATTTGGACAATCCCTAAGGAAATCAGGTGCTTGACATTCATAACATTGTATTGTTCTCAGAACTATTTTGTTTCCTATATAAGAAGTTGGTTTTGTACCACTTTGACCCGAGATATTTGACTGATACTCACTCTTATCAACAGTTTTTTCATTCTAAAAAAAAATATTGGAAATATACTATGACGATTTATGTGAGTGGTTGGTTTACAACCCTTCTTCCTTTTTTCTGAATACTATCTTTTGATATTTCGATTTTTCTCTATGTATTATGATCTTCTTTGACTATGCTCATAGCACATTCTGGCCTAATCCATAGTTTTAGGAGTGTTGAATTCTATTTTATTTACAAAGTAAGTTTCAAATAGCTTAGAAATCTTCGATGTTTAATTTTCTCTTCCTTTATGTAGGGTACATAGTGCAGTAGTTCCAAAAATTTAGTAATCAGTCCATCCGTCCTCATAGAGCCCATTTTCAGCTCATGAAACTCCTTGGTTTTATTATCATAAAATATTTTAGATAAGTATTTGTCCTTTAATAGTCTTTTAAATTATGACCAATCAATCTTACCCTCTTTTATTGCTTTAGTAAGTTTTATATCCCTCCACCATTGTGCATCTTAATTTCCATTCAGGTTATATATTGTTAAATGAGCTTTTAATTCACTTGGATAGGCATAAACATGAATTATTTGGACTTACCAAGCAACCACTCTTCAGCATTTTCCCCTGAATCTAACTCACCCTCAAGTACAGGTGCCTTAATCTTTTTGAATTCTCCCTTCAGTTTAGAATTGTGCGAATTCTTAGGTTTCTTCATATACCTAGGTGGAGATGAGGATGCAGAAGAGTTGGTGATGTAGCTTCTTCTTTCAAGTTTATGAGAGGAACTTGATTTAGAATTTTCTTCCTCTTTATCTTTTTTATGCTTGTATTTTTTTCCCACCATATTACTCGAAGCATGCCCTAGATTTTGTTTAATTTCAGTCATATTTTCCTATGGCTAGAGTTTAAGAGGCCATCAACATACTGGGGTTGAAAGAGAGATGCATATTGTTCTGTAAGTATATATACTCAAGTTTCAGAGATTAGAATGGTTCATACCTTGACAAACGAAGGTTGATCCAAGTAGCCCTTCAATCCTCCTCTTGCTCCTCTTACTCCAAGAGACCTGCAAAATGAATTATACCTTCCTCAAACCAATATGACCACATGTAAAGCAATGATAATCAAAGCAATATGAAACCTATTTTTGATTAACATAAACATATGATCACAATAAAAGATTCATCATATGAGACACATTGATTGGAAGAGGAAGAGCATCACATCATTATTAAACTTGAAATAAGTACAAGAATACCTTCTCTTCAAGTTAGGCACCTCATGAAACCTTGATCTGGTTATGTTACTTCTCTTCTCCAAGGAACTCAACCTCCAAGCTCTACAACAGAAGGAGATATATTCTAGGGAAAAGGTGGGGGAATGAGAGTCCCAATTCTTCTAGAATAACAATGCAAAAGTTCAAGTCCCCTATGATGGACCTCTCTACCTCTATTTATACATTTCTGAAGAGATCAGGTTGAAGACAAAGTAGTTAAAACCGAAGGAGTCAGTTGTATAACCACCCAAACTACCTAAAATTTGAGAAACATCCATTTGGACATGTACAAGACAAATTTGTGGGTTGCAGTGAAAAATATCGTGAATGAAAGTCAAAATCACGGGTTGCAGTGTCAAAACTCACAAATACAGGAGTAATCACGGGTAGCATGAAGGAAAAGTCGCGAGTAGAGGTGAAACTCGCAGGTACCATGAAGGCCAATTCGCGAATAGGTCAAATATTCTCATTTTTAGGGTACTGATGGGAATTTTCAGACTTTTGTGTCTTCTAGAAAACAATTTCTGACTTGGATAGATTTCCAACGGTCCAAAGAAGAGGTCAAATAGAGTTACAGAACTCTGGATATGGCTCCTCCAAGTTAGTTGTTTTTTCAGTGACTTTCATGAAGTGTTGTCATAGAAGTGTCAACATGCAAAGGAATCATGGGAAAGTGGTCACAGGAAGATATGTGTCATTTTAGTCTATAAGTTTGAAGTTATGTTGTAGAGGAAAGTTTCCTATCGCTAGGTTTTAAGAGGCCATCAACATACTGGGGTTGAAAGATAGATGCATATAGTTTTGGAAGCATATATAAGAAAGTTTCATAGATTAGAATGGTTCATACCTTGACAAATGAAGGTTGATCCAAGCAGTGTAACACCCCAGTTTTGACCCTATTGCATTAAATTATATATGATGTAAATATCCTTATTTAATCATGGTGTGGACTCAAGGCAAAGGCCCCACCATCGATTTAATGTTTATGTATCGACGATTAAAATCGATGTCGATGGTTTATGTGCTATCCAGGCACAATATATTTGGAGACGTCATGTAAAAATGAAAATTAATAAAAATACCACAACTAACTATGTGTTGCTATTAAAATGTCAAAGTAATCTAGGGACTAAAACACAATCTCATCAAATATTAATAACAATAAGGCATGAAAATAGTGTAATAGTGCTATAAAATGAGTAGCTGCTCTGTATATTCACACAAAGAATGAGTAATACAATACAATGATCATGCTGCAAGCATGAATGACAAAGCAATTCGAATTCCCAAGGAGGTCATTCAAATTGAATGAGTGAGTCTAGCTTAACAGAATGTAACCCACAGTCAACACTCAAGTTAACCACTGATCAAAACCCTAATTGACTCAATTGAGCCCTAACTGAAGTCGGAGTGCAATAAATGACTGAATCTAACTGAAAGTAGGTCAGACACATGTCACAGCAATCCAACCAACAAGTGGTAGTGCATCAACAACTCCAATGAACCCCGATGAGGTTAACTGAAGTGTAACTAAACATCAGAAGTGGTTGGAGGTGCCCCTGTTGACTCCAGTTCATTAAATAATCAATAAATAATCAATTTAATGAAGGAAGGTGCCTTCACTGCTCTGTTTAACTGATTGTAACCATCAGTTAGCAGTATGGGGCATTGACGACACTCAGATCACCCTCGGAGTGCTCCAATTAGGCTCCCCGAATGTAGGAGAAGGCTAAGTTAGCCTCCTTGACTGAAGGTAGGCGTGGGTGTGATCTAGCTAATGTCATCTAGTGTTCCTCTGATGTCAATTAAGTCAATAAAACTTAGGATAGTGGTTTAACTAGGCCAAATTGACCAAATTGAGTGTGTATGGTGGTAAATGTCTCCAACACCCCCCCTTAAGCTATACTCAGGAGGAGTAGAAAACATAAAATGCATAAAAATTCTAGGGCCCTAAAAACTAAAGCCATAGGTCACCCTGTACAATGCTGAAACTGAAACAATGCTAAAAAACAAACTAAGTGAGGAAAAGAGCGAAAACCCAGTGGGAAAAACTCCCCCTCAAGCTGAACACTGAAAGTAGTATGATCACTCTAATGAACTCACCCCCAACAGTGAACAGAGGTAAGTAAACTTATTTTTTGAAAAGCTCTTGGTGAAGATGTCTGCAATCTGCTCATCAGTCAGGCAGTATTGAAGAATGATGGTCCTATCATGCACTAGCTCCCTGATATAGTGCATGTGTATCTCTACATGCTTGGTCCTCTACCTAGTAACTGAATCTGTGGATATCTTAATAGCACTTTGATTTTCACAAAAGAGGACAATGGATAAAGTACTACCAAGATCAAACTTTGAAAGACTGCATTGCAACCAAACTGCTTGGTTGCAAGCATTCACCGCTCCTCGATACTCAGCCTCTGCTAAAGATAATGCTATGGCAACCTTCTTTTTGCTAGACCAGAAAACGGGGCCACCAAAAAACATGAATACATATCTATAATTAGACTTCTAATCAATATAATCACCCGCCCAATTGGAATCTGTGTATCCAACTAGCTCTAGCTCAGAGTCTGCAGCATAGTGAATGTCATAGGTCCTGGTTCCCTGAATATACTGGAGGATCCTCTTAGCTGCCTTCAAATGAATATCATGAGGCTGCTACATGTATATTGATACAACATTCACGGCATAACAGATATCAGGCCGAGCATGTGTCAAGTACAACAAGCTACCAATCAGTTGTCGATAAATAGTGCAATCCATGGGAGGTGTGCTTTTTCCTTCTTCAAGGCTGATCCCTAAAAGGAAAGGGAATGGTGCAGGCTTACATTCAGCCATGTTAAACTTTACTAATAGGTCTGATATGTATTTGTACTGAGTGACCATTATCCCATCATAATTTTGCTCAATTTCGAGCCCCAAAAATTGTTCTAAGAGCCCCAAATCACTCATTTCAAATGCATTGTGGAGAGCAGTTTTGATGGCTAAAATAGAAGCAACTGTGCTACATGTGATTAGTAAGTCATCAACATATAAAACAATAATAATCAAATGACCATCATAATTCTGTATATACACATTTGGATCTGATCTACACCTTTGGAAGTTTTGCGAGAGAAGGAAGGCATCCATCTTGGAATACCACTCTCTTGGGGCTTGTTTTAATCCGTATAGTGACTTCTTTATCTTGAAAACCAAAGATGAATCAGAGATGTATCCCTCAGGATGATTCATGTATATCTCCTCATGAAGATCTCCATGTAGAAACGCTGACTTAACATCCATATGATGCACTTCACAGTGCTTAGATGCTGAAATTGCCAAAACTAGGCGAATAGAGTCCATTTTTGCAATCAATGCAAAAGTCTCATGGTAGTCCACACCTTGGACCTGAGAGAATCCTTTTGCCACCAGACTTTCCTTATATTTTCAGGTGCTTCCATTAGCAGCAACCTTGTTTCGAAAAAACCACTTGCATTGAACCAATTTCCTTCCCGGAGGAAGAGAAACTAGCTCCCAAGTAGTGTTTTTCTGAAGAGAATTCATCTCTTCATCCATGGCAACTTGCCACCTCGGATCCTTCCGAGCATGGTAGTAGGATTTTGGGTCTAAAATAATCATCAAATAACAAGTTTTGGGCATCAAATTATTAGGACAAGAGAGTGCAATACCTGCTCTTTGGAAATCAGATCAAGTTCTCCTTGGATCATCCGGATTTCCAATGTTATCTCCTGCGGAGGAGAGTGTATGTTGGGCCCATGTGGGAAGATGATTTTGTACTTCAGGTTCTGATTCAGCATCTGATGTTTTATGTACACTGATATCAGAAATCATAGGATCCAAATCAAGGTCATCACCCCCAATTTCATCATCCAAATATTCAGTATAATAGGAAGGAAATTCAACAGTTTTCTCCTTCACTAGTTCCACCTCCTGAAGAGACTCATCGATCTTGACACTCCTTTCGATGATGATCTATTTTGTTTTGATATCCAGCAGCTTGAAACCTTTTGATTCATTAGGATACCCAATAAACAAAATTTCTATTCTTTGCGGTTGCAAAGCCCTCCTTTTATCAAGTGGAATTCGGGCCCATGCAGTGGACCCAAACACCCGCAGGTTCGACACATCTGGCTTGTGTCCGAAGTATGCTTCGAAAGGGGTATTCCCTTTCACATATGAGTGTGGAACTCTGTTCTGAATTTATGCTGCAGCATGCATAGCTTCAGCCCACAAATTTGCAGCCAACTTCTTTGATTCTAACATACAGGTGGTCATCTCCTTGAGAGACCGACTCTTCCTTTCCGCTACACCGTTCTGCTGGGGAGTGTAGGGAATTGAATGTTGGACCTGAATACCACTTTGGGAACATATGTGCAGCAACTCATTACTGACATACTCCCTACCATTATCAGATCTCAAGATCTTGATCTTAATCCCAGAGGCATTCTCGATCAAGGCCTTCAGCTCAGTGAATGTTTCACATACTTCATACTTCTTTTCGAGAAAGAAGACCCATGTGTACCTTGAAAAATCATCAATAAAATTCAGAAGATACCTTGATCCATTCATGGATGTGACAGGCATTGGACCACTGATATCATAATGTATCAGCCCCAAGATGCATGTAGCTCGGTTTTCCTTCCCCCGATCGAACTTGTGCTCAGGGTGTTTTCCAACCACACAGTCCTTGCAAATTCCAGTGGTTGCCTTGATGACTGGGAGGCCTTCAACCATGGATTTTTTCTGTAATTGCTACAAATATTTGAAATTGAGATGGAAAAACCTCTCATGCCACATCCTACTAACTTCATTTCCATGAGTTAGCACTGCAGTGGGCTTTGCATCCACCACAAAGTGGTAAAACTCATAGGCTTTTGCATGATGGTTTGAAAGGCCTTTAGCAACAAATTTCCCGAATGAAAGTTCCGTTATCTCAACATCATTTGGGATGAAATATACTCTCTTAGGCACTCATGTATGTGTCATCTGATAGACACTAAGGACATTTGATGCCAGAGACGGTACATACAAAACATTTGAAAAATATCCATTCTCAAGATCAACCATACCTTGTCCTTCTAAAATGATGGTGGAGTCATATCCCATGTGGATGGGGATGTATTTTCTGGTCTCCAAGGATGAGAAGGAGTCTCTTTCAGCCATCATGTGGTTCGAAGCTCCAGAATCAATGGAGAGTGCTTTGGACTTCGAAGTGTTTGCCATGAGGGCATGACCTCTTTCATGTTGTGGTTCCCGATCTTGCTGATCTCTCCTCCGAAATATTTACGGAATATTGATGTGATTTCTCTCAAGGAGAGAGGTAGCTTCATCAAGCTTCTTCTTCATGCAATCATGTTTAGGGTGGAATTCCTTCCCACAGTATGAACACTTGACTTTTTCCTTTCGATGGTGCCCTTTCCCTTTATTCTTCTTTGAGCCGAAAGACTCATCATGCTGCTGGTTTTCAACTTTAGGCTTAGGAGATTCGAATTTATTTTTTGGGTTGTTCTGTTGCTTTCCTTTTCCCTTCATATCTTTGGGCACCAAGACATGGAGGTCTTGATCACGGGAGGATCTGATGATCCCCATCTGTACAAGATTATCATGTTCACTTGTTAGGGACTCATTGAAGGCATTGAGTGTAGGCATCTTCCATCCAAGGGTTGTGAGCTTCCCTGCACGGAATGTAGAGACAAAAACTAAATAATCAGCTCCAAGTTTGGAGATTATGGTGAGGATGAGCTGATCATCCTCCTTTTCCACTTTGTATTGCTTCAACAGTAAGACAATGTGCTTGAACTTTGTGAAAAAGTCATTCAAGGTCTCGAAATTGGAAAGCTGGAGAGACATCAATTCATTTTAGAGCTGGTAAACTCTCAAATCATCCTACTTTCCATACATGGTTTCCAATTTGTCCCAAATTTCCTTTGGAGTCTTTAATCCCGAAATATGGAAAAGAAGATCCCGAGAAACAGAGAGGCACAAGAATCGGAATGCTTCATCCTTCTTGTTCAAGAATCTAGCTTTATCTGTCACAGAAGCAGTCTCTTCTTTAGTGTCCATAGTGACCCTACAGACTCATCTGGCATGTAGCTGGATCTCCATGTCTCCTTTCCATGAGTGGAAATTGAACGGAGTCAAAAGATCTACGAAAGAAGCCATCTGAATCTGCTGGAGGGAATGCTTTCACCTGTTAAAAACCTAAAAATCACAACAAAAGGGGCAATGTAAGGTCAGACAGCCTACACATTTTAGTCTTTCATCACATCCAGCATAGTCAATCATAGCAAGCTTGATCAACAAGTTCCTTACTTGGGGTATTAAGTGGTAAGCCTTGGCTTCTGGTGCAGTGCTAGATTTTTGAGCTATTGCTCAATTTTCATGTAGGATCTATCAAAAACGTTGTTTTTGAGAGATCTGAGCTTCATCCCACCGTGAGCTCTGATACCATATTAATCTATCACAGTAATCTAGGGACTAAAACACAGTCTCATCAAAGATTAATAACAATAAGGCATGAAAATGGTGTAATAGTGCTACAAAATGAGTAGCCGCTCTGTATATTCACACAAAGAATGAGTAATACAATACAATGATCATGCTGCAAGCATGAATTAAAAAACATTTCTAATTCCCAAGGAGGTCATTCAAATTGAATGAGTGAGTCTAGCTTAACTCAATGTAAGCCACAGTCAACACTCAAGTTAACCACTGATCAAAACCCTAATTGACTCAACTGAGCCCTAACTAAAGTCAGAGTGCAATAAATGACTGAGTCTAACTGAAAGTAGGTCAAACACATGTCACAACAAGCCAACCAACATGTGGTAGCACATCAATGACTCCAATGAACCCCGATGAGGTTAACTGAAGTGTAACTGAACATCAGAAGTGGTTGGAGGCGCCCCTGTTGACTCCAATTCATTAAATAATCAATAAATAATAAATATAATGAAGGAAGGAGCCTTCACTGCTCTGTTTAACTGATTGTAACCATCAGTTAGCAGTATGGGGCATTAATGACACTCAGATCACCCCTGGAGTGCTCAAGTTAGCCTCCCCGAATGTAGGAGAAGGCTAAGTTAGCCTCCTTGACTGAAGGTAGGCATGGGTGTGATCTAGCTGATGTCATCTAGTGTTCCTCTGATGTCAATTAAGTCAATAAAACTTAGGATAGTGGTTTAACTAGGCCAAATTGACCAAATTGACCAAAGGATAGGCCTCTCTCATAGCCTCCTCCTTTTCCCATGTATCCTCTTCAGGTCCATAGTGCTTCCATTGCACCTTCACCTGGGTGATAATTTTGTCCCTGAGTTGTGTTTCCCTTAGGTCTAGTATACATTGTGTTTATGGCATAAATTATCCTTCTAGTTCCACCAAAAATAGATTCTAATCAATAACATGTTTAGGATCATATACATATTTCTTTACTAGAGATATATGGAACACATCATCTAGAATTTAATGTGAGCTGGTAAGGCCATCTGGTATGCAACTGGACCTATTTTTTCTATAATTTCAAAGGGTCCATAGTATATTGGGGCCAACTTGTTGCATTTACCCAATCTGAGCATGATTCTTTTTTATTTGGATTTTAGGTACACGTGGTCACCTATATTATAATTTTTATCTCTGCGAAATTAGGTCACCACATCCCAAACACCATTCTTCATGATTGAGTGGTATTCCTCAATCATGTAATCCTTCCAATATTTCTTCTATGTTTTTTATTCATATCCATAATTTTATTCATCAATGATACCACATAACAATTCTAGATAGTTGGAGTATGGTCATGGTCTCTTACTTTCTCATAATGTCCTTTCTAAAGCACCATACTTCTTTGCATCTTGAATGATCTATCGTGCCCAAGTTTCTCTTCTCTTATGAGTATTCAATTCTCAGGGTGGATTTGCAGGTCTATGTGGCTCATCCATATCATGGTCTTCATGTTCTTATGGAATCATCTCTTCCATAAGTGTGTCTCTAAGTCTAGGAGCTTTAGGTTCTTCTTCATGTACTTCATCGATGTGGATCTGCCTAGATTTACTCAAAGTTGTATCTTCATCGAAGGTAACATATATGCAAGTCTCAATATTTTTGAAGCGTGGTATGTAAATTATGTATGCCTTCAATGTATCATTATATCTGACAAAGATACCCTTCTTTCCTGAAGGATCCAATTTTTTTCTCTGCTCCCTGGGAACATGTATGTATACTAGACATCCAAATATTATGAGATGGTTGACTCTTGGTCTCTCTCCTATGATATTTTATTTCGGTGTATCCTTCTCAAGTGCACAATGTGGTGTTATGTTCCATACATGGACTATTGTTATTGCTGCTTTGTCCCATAAGTACATTGAAAGATCTTGATCATGAATCATGGCCTTTACTACTTCCACTATTGTTTCGTTCTTTCTTTCTGCAACACCATTTTGTTGTGGATTGTAGGGATTTCTCATATCCCTCTTAATTCCTAATTCTTTACATAAGATATTTAAAATTTCTGAAGTAAATTCACTAGCATTTTCTGATATGAAGTTCTTTATTTTCTTTTCAGTGTGATTTTCTACAAGAGCTTTACATTATTTGAATTTGTTGAACACTTCATCTTTTGTTTTGAAAAAATAAATCCAAGTTTTATGGGAATAATCATCAATGAAGGAAATATAATATGCATACCCACTTAGTGAGTTGGATGACATGGGTACACATACATCTAAGTGTACTATCTCCAATATCTACTTCCCTTTTATATCACTGCTTGGAAATGGTTTCTTCACATTCTTGCATTGTGCACATCCTTTGCATATGCTTTCATGTTTTGTATGGATCTCGGGTAAACCCATCAAAAACATTTCTATGATCGGTAAATCCTTGTAGTGTATATGTGTAATAATTTTTTTCCATAGATCACTTGATTCCATAGTGTCATGAACCAATGCTTGTTTTGGTTGGACTTTCAATTTGTACAGGTCGCCCTCTTTCTCTCCAATTACTCGTGCATCATCAAAAGTTTCAATTTGTCATCAAGATTGGTATTTTTTTTCAAATTTATAAAATGAGAACTTCAAATGGAAATAAAGATAATAGTGCTTACCAATAGAGATGCTCCAACCAAGTGCTTTCTCCAATGCCTTCTGAAATCTGCTTTCTAGTTTATCCAGGGTTCGTCAGAGAATCCCTAATTTTCCAACTATGGAATCATGCAAATCTAAACTGAGAGAGAGAGATTCTCCTCCCTAAGGTAAGTTGAACAATGATCCTTTTCTTTCGGAACTGTGGATAGAACTGCCAAAAATATGATGCCCTATTTTTCCTGAGCACAGGTGATAAGGCCAAAATTGAAAATTCTTGGATCTAGAATCTTCCTCCACAATAAAATGTGCCCTCTTAGGGAGAATTGATTTGACCTCCCTAGTTTCCAAATTTCACCAGTTACAATTTCCAAATGACTTCTTTCAGGATGGCTCTAATACCATGTTAGAATGTTATACTTCAATGATGGTTCTATTATATCTTCAAACAATTTGTATTATATCACAATAACCATATGAAATAGGATCACTAAAATAAAGACAAGCACAGCAAAAAAAAAATACACAAACATTTATCCTTTGGGAAATCCTACAAGGGAAGAAAACCCAACAAGTTTCTTCAGTATAGATTCGTTAGTAAGTACAATGTCTTCTAGTACAATCCAATAGCTAAAGGCTCTTTCACACACAAATCTCGAGAATAGGATAATATAGAAACACCAAGAATAAAATGTCTTCACAATGCAGCTTGTAACACCCAGGTTTTGACCCCATGGTATTAAATTGCATATGATGTAAATATTGTATTAAATCATGGTGTGGAGCTCAAGGAAAAGGCCCCATCATGGGTTTAGTGTTTTATGTTTTGGCAATTAAAATCGATGCCGATAGTTTATGCGCTAGCCAGGCACAATGTGTTTTGAGACATCATGTAAAATGCAAATTAATAAAAATACCACAACTAGCTATGCGTTGCAATGTTAAAGAGATGGGGGCATGATTTCACAAGGAATAGGAAGGAGAGAATAATCAAACCCTTGGGCCATGGGGAAAAGCCAAATGTCTATGAGAAAACCCATTAAGCTCTCAACTACCATTTTTGTCTTTATAATAAGTCATCTAAGGTTCATGAAGAAAGTTATTTCCTTGGGATGGGCAAGGCATGGGAGTCAAATTCGTATTGGGGAAGCCACCCATTTTTGGGAAAACAGATTTTGACTTATGGGCCAAGAAAATACTTGGAAAAGGAGGCCCAAGCCATTTTATGCACCCGTGTGTTTGCTTCCTCAGGTAGCTGGAGATATTTGGGGCATTCTCCCTCACTATTTCTGTTGTTTTCCCATTCCCCCATGACTGGGGATTTCGTTTTTGGTATAGTTGTGTGAATGTACCTAGCAATGATGCTGACTAAGGGGATTTGAGAGGTTGTTTTTTCCTCCCTTGTTCAGCTGGAGCATGTTGTGCTTTTCCCTCATGTTTTTCTGCATTTTTCCTATTTTCTCCGAGTTGGGAAACTTGTTTTTGGGTTGCCAACAAATTGGAGAAGAGTCCCACAATTTTTGGTTTGTTGTTGAGTCCATTTTTTCCCACGTGAAACCCCTATAATTTTCTAAAAAATGAATTGTTGTCAGATGGATGTTTTCCCCATTTTATTGGGTCGTTTGTGGCTGCAAATTTCGTTTCTGGTAATGCCCAGTGGATGGGAGAATAGATCCACGATCTGAAGGTTTGATGAGGCCATTTTTACTTCTAGGAAGCCCAAGAACGTTTCCTGAAAATCCATTTGCTCATGTAGGGTTGTTTTCCCCTTAACCATTTCGTTTTGGGTTGCCCATAAATGTTTTGTTCATATTTGGCAGTTGTGTGTGGTTGTGTTTTATTAATTGGTTGACAGTGTGTTTGATGCAAAGTGTGGCTTGGCTGAGTAGGTCCAAGGAACTGTTGATCCCAGTTTTGTTACTATTTTCAAATGATAAATTACTCTTTTGACATCTATTTTTTCACCTTTTTGACATATTCTTGTCATACAGCTTATCATTCAGCCTCATGTATCAATATATTTTGGATTTATGCAAATTCTGGTTTATTCTTATTATTTCATGATTTTATTTACCAATTCGATGACATTTGAAGATTGTTTAATATATGAAGTTGTTTTGCAGGTTATAATCCTTGTGCGAGCTGATCTTGGGCAAGCACCCATGCTAGATATGTGCAGATCGCATCCAGCTCATTGTTCAACCCGTCAATCAAACCACGCATTGTCCGTTGGTATATTTCCAAACGTTAAAGTTTTCAGTTGTTTCATTACCCACGCGCTTGATGACTGGACGATCCTCCCTCTAGAAGGCTCTCCATCCTAACATCATTGTTCAACACCACGGATTATGCCCATGTCAGTAAGAAACAATATGTCGTAGCCCGCGTGAGTAGAACCACCGAGTGAAAGAGTAGGAGAATGACTATGTGTTGGCACGTAATCAATTATTTGTAATAATGGTTGACTATTTTAGGAGCAGTAAACCACTGAAAGGGTCAACCTGCTCATCCTTGTAAACGCTATATATACCTGCCTCCAAGTCGAGAGCATAGTTAGCTATCATATTAATCAGTCGACGTTAGGAGAGAAACTCTGTAAGACTGATTTGAACTTTAATACAAGTTAATATTTCTGTTATTCATACATATTCCCGTATATGTGAGTGATTGAGGTGCAACCCTGATTGTTGAGAGGGCCCCTCAACAACCAGCGGTCTCCATTTCCGTGTGTATGTCCGTCATTCCTTTCTTGCAATTAGCATAGTTTCATTTATGGTTTGCTTAAGTAATTGAGTTTCCTGTAATTGCTTGTTTTATTATTTCCTGTAGCATGTGTTTTGCTGTTAATATAGTTTCATTTCTAGCATTACATAACCGGTTGCGCGCATAGTTAGTTTTCTTTCCAATCTTTTTATAGCTTATTTTTCAGTTTATATTGATAGTTACATAGGATCTGAACTGCTTTATATCTTAGAGTTAATTTACAGTAGATTTAGTTCTATTAAATTTTTCCTTGTTATAGATTTTCTTTGGTTACACTTTCGTTTGTTTTATAATGCAATAAACAATAGTTTCTTTATAATCATGAACTAGTATAAGTCTTTTCACTGTTAGTTTGAATACTAAACCAGTTTATTTACTGCCTTTTATGCATCTTGTTTTCATATGCACAAAATCAGCTGATAATTAGATCATTTA
Organism: Pseudotsuga menziesii; assembly: GCA_001517045.1. Taxonomy (NCBI): domain Eukaryota; kingdom Viridiplantae; phylum Streptophyta; class Pinopsida; order Pinales; family Pinaceae; genus Pseudotsuga; species Pseudotsuga menziesii. The sequence continues at coordinate 46,824 of LPNX010542261.1, read as the reverse complement.
GGCCACTTTGCATTATTTTCTGTATACAGACTCTCATTCAGACCACCTGTTCAGCCTTTCATTCATACCATCTGTTCAGACTAATAATTGGTCTTTCATTTAGTCTTCAATCTTCCCATTTTGTTTTAAGCTTGTTTGAAAGTTCTATTTCTTTGGATTTTGAATTATGTTCTGCTTTGGTAATTAGATAATGGTTATATTTACCATTGGAACCTTAGATTAGACTATTCACAGTGTTTATCAAGTTTCATCCTTATCTTTCACCTCTTTTTATCTTAGTATTCCTTTAATTATACTATGCTCTATTTCTTTGGTTTATGATCTTCTCACTTATTACTGTTATAACATTTGATAAGTATATCTCCAGTCTAGTTTGTGATGGCCTCCTGTTTTGCTTACTTACTACCCTATTTCTAGTTGGAATTTATAAGGAACCAAGCATCTTTGACTCCATCTTGTTATATATTTTATGTTCAAATATATATTTTCAAGGACTATATCCCAAGGTTTTTAAAACAGGTAAATTTTTGGTATTTTCATTATTTTGTTTATCATTTCGATGGATTTCAACTTATAATTAAAAAATCTAACTTATGATTAAAAAACATTGATCCTTTGTCAAAGTCTTGTTTCCCGCACAGTTACCTTCTTTTCCTAGTGGCTCAATCCCGCACCTGTTCCAGCACTCACTGAGCATGTATCGATTGGTTCAAATATCTGGGGGATTTATTTGCCTGGAATAACATATGGGTTCTGCATTCAATCGCTTCAATATTGATCGTGAGCTACCTATTGGCATTATGAAGCCTTTCTCTGTCCAATAATCATGGGCCCTAATCTTAAACAATGTGCGGGTTCCAGGCTACTTGATCGCTGATTTGCAAAGGACTCGAATCAAATCTGATGTCTTAACCTATTTTCTGCATTGGATCAGTTGTTAGTTGTTTTAATCCTCTTGGATAAGCGTAAATATTTTGGGCAGGGTTGACCCTTTTTAGTGGTCGACCCATGATGTAATTTGAGCTGTAAATATCTATGTGAAAAATTAAAAGGGATCGATATCATATACTGTAAAAACTATGATTTCAAGTTGTTAATCTACTACTGCATTTTACTTTAAACCTTCAGTTCCAGATCTAGAAGTGTTGGAGGCAGGGCCCACCTTCAACCCTTGTTACATAAGCGTATTTCTATTTTATTCCTATTACTGTAAGCAAACTCATACATCATTTCTCCTTGATACTATTTTTATATGTATGCTTGCAGTTTTATAAATAAATAAACAGGATTCACAAGACTCATGATTGGAAATATATATATGTTTGCGTTGGATTTGCTTGTATTACTGAATGTGTGTAGACGGACTTGTTTATGTTAATAAGCATGCGTAGACAGAGTATTTAATACATGATTAATCCCATCTTTTATTTGCAGATTTAATTTGGTGAATTGTAGGTTTGAGAGAAATAGGAAGAGTAGTTAAACATGTTGAATCTGAATTTATTTTTCTTTCGTTTCAGTAGCTAGATCATGTTGTAGGATTCAGTAATTGAGTGATTGAACCTCTGGCCAGAGTCTGTAGGTTAGCATTTTAAAAATTTATGTATAAAAGATTTAGAATATGTATTGTTTTTAAAAGATTGTGAGGAATTTGGATGAAATTAGAGAGAGAGAGAGTTTGCAGCCTGTTAATATTTGAAATTGTGTATTTTATAGTGTGTTCTAATTTCTTTTATTCATCTTCTCATCCATTCTTAACCATAAATTGATTTAGTTTGAATACTTAGGATAACTGTTTTAGAATTCAATGATGAATGTTAGACCTCTCAGTTTGATTGAATTGAGTTGAAACGTAGATTAGCTAAAGCCCTATTTTGTTTTAGCTCTGTCTGAATATTCTTTTTCCAATTCACTTTTATAGGCATAGAGTTCAAACAGTGTTGTTTATTTTATTAGTGAATAGGTAAATTTATTTCAGTAATTATCTTGTAAATGACAGTGTTGGTGTGAAGTAGAGTTGGTAGTCTTAAAGGTAATAAAATTCTAATTCCTGTAGAAGAGTTATTGTACTTGAAACATATTCCTTTTTGATGATTGAGCAGTTTTAGAACTCTAGTGTGTATAAAGAAGAGTTTATTACATAGAGAAGTTATGTTGGAATTGTTTGAAACATTAAAGATTGACTAAATAGCATTTCTTTTCTAGGTAAGTTTGAGATTTAAGATCTCTTTTGACAGTAGGATCTCCTTTAAGATTGGAACATTTGATTGCTTAGTTGCTTTGATTCTAAGAGTTAGAAAATTAAAGGCAGATTTGTTATTGAAAAATAGATTAAAAGTTAGTATGGTTTGAAATTGATTTAGATTTCATTAATTGAACTTGGTAAACTTAAAATTTTCCTATTTGGATTGTAAACAGCAGTTAGAGATTGGTTCTTTTTCCTAGATTAGACTTGACAGCTTTTGATCTTTGTTGCTCAAGAGAGTAGTTAGTTTCATGAACTACATTCTTTCTCTTTGCATGTGAGTAGATTGAAGTCACCTTAGGAATTAGCTTTAAACTATCTTACCCCGCACACATAGTGTAGCAACTCGAAGCTTACGTGTCCAGGTCGATAATTAAATTTAAGGTAAATTAATTAATTGATTATATTTTATTCAACATTTTGGCGCCATTGCCAGGGAGTTGCTCCAAGGTAAGCTGGTATTTTGCTTGTTTCTTTACTGATTTGTTGTTTTTTTAAGGTAAGCTGTTATTTCGCTTGTTTTCTATTGATTTGTTACTTGTTTCTTTTTGGTGTGATTAGTTTTTTCAGATTGGAGGAGAAGGGGTGGTAAGACGAGAGGTAAGAACCTGCGCATCTGTTATAACAAGTTCCTTCAAACCCATCTATAGCATAGGTGTTTTGATTTGATTTGTTAATTAGATGTTTTGTTATTTACAGTTAATTTTTTATGAGACCTAGAGATAGTAGAGGTAGATACGTTAAAATCAATTCAGATATTTTTGGAAACAAAACCCCACCTCTAACTAACCCTAGGGATAGGTATACAGGCAAGAAGAGAGAAGGAAATAGCACCCAAAAATATGTTGAATAAAAAACTGGATTAGAGGAAACTAAGATCCCTCAAGGTGAACTGTTAGACTCTGTGGAGATACCACAAACTCTTCAAACTTCACCAATAAAGGAAGACCCCAATTTGGTTTACATTGTGGACATGGAAAAAGTGAATTCCCTTTTTGGTCATACACAAAATTTGGTGATTTCTCAAGTAGAATCTACCACAATTCCTTACAGGCCATCTTTAGGAAATTCTCCTTTTCAACAACAGCCTAGGAGAGAACGTTGGGATTTCACCCCATCCCCAAAGAGAGATAGGCTAGGTTTCAATTGGTTTAGGAATCCTCTTGTTATGAGTGACCAAGAAGTAGGACACCATATGGAAGGAGAAGGAGAACAAGAGGGACGAACAGGAATAACCTTTGGCTTCCCCATTTTGGATCTTGCACGTGATGTCAATATGAAAAATATCCCAGCATCTTCGTTACCTACTTTCTACGGTAAAAGTACTAAAGATCCGGATACTTTTTTGTTTGAATTTGACATCTTGTGTAGGAGCTATAACTATTTACATGACCCACAAAGGTTAAAACTGTTTCCTGCCACCCTTAAAGACTTCGCACTTAGATGGTTTATGGGTCTGGGAGAATGCACTATTCGAAGTTGGGATGAGATGAAGAGTGCCTTCCTTAAGAAATACCGATACTAGTGTGGGCCTAAAGACTCTCAAAATGATATCTTTAAAATGCAACAGCATGAAGACGAGAGTCTTGAGGATTTTCTTGAGTGCTTTAACTTTGTACTACATAAGTCTAAGTATAATACTCTACAGGAAGATGTGGTCATAACTCTTTTTCTAAAAGGGATTCTGGAAGAGTATGTGGAAATCCTCGACCTCATGGCATCAAGAGATGTGTCCCATAAATCCTTTGAAGAAATTACTGAATTATGTAGGAAATCTTCTAGAAGTAGAGCCAAGGCTGTAAGAAATGTGAGGGAGGGTCCTTCCCACACTTCTAGAACAACAGGAACTAGTGGGGTCACAAGAACAGAATTAGGGAACCTGTTGGAAATTTTTAAAAATGTTATTTTAGGCACCTTGAGTTCTCAATTCGATGCGTTGAAAACTAAAAGGCGGCAAGAAGAAGAGGACATTGCAGCACTACATATATTCTGTCCTAAATGCAAAAAAAGACACCCTCTTAAAGAGTGTCCCCTTAATATTATTTCAGATTGTGCCCTTTGTTCTGACAAACACCGTACTAATAATTACCCTTCATTACCATAATTGCAAGCCCTTTATAAGATTAATAATGAACCCATGGATCAATCGTATGCATCAAAAAGGCCATGGCAGCCTAGACCCCAAAACATGTACCCAGAGCCTACTTTTCAAAATCCTGCATATTACTACCCAATGCAACAACCTCAGCAGCCATGGAGTCAAATGTGGCAAAATTGGCCATCTCAGCCTACTCAAACCCAACCATGGCAGCAAGGCTAGCAAGGACAATCTTATGGAGGAACTCAACCAACAGCTCCATTACATACTCCTCCTAGTTACTCTCCATTTCCACCCAATGTGCAACAGTTATTACCTGTTTTTACACCACCTTCACTTCCTCCTATACCCGCAATTCCACAACAGTATCAGAATCCAAACTCTCCTCGACCCACATTGTTTCCTGCTCAACCTATACCGAATCCTAATAACAGACCATCCCAGCCTCTTCATAATGTTGAAATACAAATGGCCCCAACTTATGTGACTCATTGAGCTCCTATACAATAAATATAGTTAAGGTCTAGGAAAATTTTAAATAAAACCCCTTCAGCAGTGATTATTCAAGAAGAATGTGGAGAAGAAACTGCTGAAAAAGAAGTTCAAGAGGAGGAAGAGGTTCCAAATGCATTAGAAAACACTCAAGTACCTAGAACTCAGATTTCTCAATCAACTGCACAGCCACAATTGAATAATGATCCTCCTTATCCAGAAAGGTTATTAATAGAGAAACTTGTAGTTCATTCACAATTTAATCTTGAGAATGAGTTAAGAAATGTTTGTATTCGAATTCTATTACTCCAGGTCATTAGAGATGTTCCTATTTATTCAAAGATGGTAAGAGAGTTATATTTGAAGAAGCCTGGTCGAAAACAAAAAGATCCACCAACAATACATGTTATAGGCCAACTGTCTGATTATATTTCAAACCATCCCTTACTTCCAAAGTTTGCAAACCCTGGGAACCCAGTTGTAACTATTTGTATTAATGAGATCCCCATACGAAACACTCTAATTGACTTGCGGACAACAATCAATTTTATGTTTATGACCACCTTGCAGAAACTACAATTGTATAATTTCCTCAAACCTACTCCTACCATTTTGGAATTGGCTGATAGGAGTACAATTAAACCTGTAGGGGCATTGGATGACATTACAGTCACTGCAGCTTCTTGGGAGTATCCAGTGGATTTCCTGGTACTCCAAACCAAAGATGAAATTAAGGAACACCCTGTTATATTAGGTAGACCCTGGTGAGCAACTGCTAATGCTTTCATAGGATGTAGAGAGGGTATTTTAACTATATCAAATGGTACTTCTCTACAGAACCTTATCATTTATCCACCAGCTCAAGCTATAACAGAAAACATGTTATGGTTATAATTTCCTTATGGAGATGAGGATGTTGAATAGCCTTTACTATCCATCAGTCAAACTAGGGGACTGGAAGACCAAACTGAAGATGATATTTTAGATCAATTGATTTCAGCCACTACTAGTGTTGATTTTCCCCAGTCCTTTTCTGACTTGGATTATGTTTTCACTGAAAATTTTCAAGAATAGTATGACCCTTCAACTATCTCATCATCCATAATTTTATTTATAGATGAGAAAGTTGGAGCTTTAACCATACCAATGGAGATCAGTCCTGGAAGGTCTTTAATTATTAATGCAAATTTGACTCAAGACCAACAAAGTTAGTTAGTCCAATTACTGGAAGCACAGTCTAGATCATTTGCTTGGACTTATGCTGATATGAAGGGAATTCACCCTGACACATGTATCCAACATATTTACACTTAGGAGAACATTAGGCTTGTAAGGAAACCGTAGAGGAGAATGAACCCTGCTCTTAAAGATATTGTAAAAGATGAGTTACAAAAATTACTCGATGCAGATTTTATTTATCCCATTTATGATAGTAAATGGGTATCTCCTTTGGTGACTGTCCCAAAGAAGGGAGGTAAGTGGAGAATATGCATATATTTTCGGGAACTGAATAAAGCAACTTTAAGAGACTATTTTCCTCTCCCTTTTATTGATCAGGTATTGGACACTTTGTCTGGGAAACGGTATTTTTCTTTTCTTGATGGATACAGTGGATACAATCAAATTAGAATAGCCCTGAAAAACCAATATAAAATTACTTTCACTTGTCCATGGGGAACATACGCTTACAAGGTGTTACCATTCGGATTGTGTAACACCCCTGCTACTTTCCAAAGGGCAATGTTAGGAATTCTAGCTGACTTGGTTCATGATTTCGTGGAAGTATCTATGGATGATTTTACAGTATATGGTAATGACTTCAAAGAAGCCTTAGACAACTTAGAAAAATTCTTAATCAGGTGCCAAGAAACAAACCTTGCCTTAAGTCATGAAAAGTGAAAAATGATGTTAAATGAGGGCATTTTGTTAGGACATCATATCTCGTCAGAAAGTATGAAGGTAGATCCAACAAATATTGAAATCATTACTAGTTTACCTCCACCAACTACACAAAAGGAAGTTAGAAGTTTGCTGGTACATGCGGGTTACTACCATAGGTTTATTGCCAACTTTACTAAGATAGCAGCCCCACTTTTCAAGTTGTTAGCCAAAGACATTGATTTTTGTTGGGATCAACACTGTCAAGCAGCTTTTGACACTTTAAAAATAGAATTGTCTTCAACACCGGTTTTGAGAGGACCAAACTGGTCTTTGCCCTTTCATATACATACTAATGCTTATGATACTTCCCTAGGGGGAGTGCTTGGACAAAAATAAAATCAATCTTATTATGCTATTTATTTTATCAATAAAAATTTAACACCAGCAGAACTAAATTATACAGTGACTGAAAAAGAATTTTTAGCAGTAGTTCATGCTATTAATAAATTTCGACATTACATTACTGGCTATGATGTTTTTGTTCACACTGATCATTCTGCTATTAGATTTTTTATGAATAAACCTATAACTAGTGGCAGAGTTACTAGATGGATTCTTTTGCTACAGGAATTTAACATTACTATAATTGATAAACCAGGAAAGGAAAATATGGTTGCATATTTTCTTCGCGATTGACTCATAATGATGATAATGTTCCTGTAGATAATACTTTTCTTGATGAACATTTGTTTGTTGTCTCTGTTAAAATACCTTGGTTTGCAGACATAGCCAATTATTTAGTTACAGGAAAAGTACCTGCTCATCTGCCATCGTATGAAAAACGAAGGATCATACAACAAAGTGCCAACTATTCATGGGCAGGTAATGATCTTTTTCACACTGGTCCAGATTTGATTATTAGAAAATGTGTAAGAGAAGATGAGATGTATGATATCCTCCAAGCCTATCATGATGGGCCCTATGGAGGACATTTTTCAGACAAGCGGATAGCATACAAGGTGTTACATCAAGGTTATTACTGGCATACACTTTTCAAAGATGCTACAAAATATGTACAGGGTTGTGATAGCTGTCAATGGATGTGGAGACCCACTGCTACTGATGAAATGCCTTTACAAACCCAGGTAAAGATTGAACCCTTTGAAAAGTGGGGATTGGACTTCGTTGGACCAATCTCACCAATGTCACAAAAAAAGAGGTATATATTAGTCTGTACTGACTATGTGACTAAGTGGGTAGAAGTAAAAGCTCTGCTAAGGGCCACTGAGAAATCAATCATAGAGTTTATTTATGAAGAAATTTTTACTCGCTTTGGGATTCCTTGTGAAATTGTGACTGACAATGGAGCACAGTTTGTCTCTAAATCAATGAAGGAACTGATAGAGAAGTATGGGATTAAACACCATAAGTCCTCTCCTTACCACCCCCAAGAAAATGGTTAGGTGGAGTCAACAAACAAAGTGTTAGAAGCCATTTTGAACAAAACTGTGCAAATGCATCATAAGGATAGGGCAGATAGGCTTCCAGAGGCACTGTGGGCTTATAGGACTACATGGAGAAATACCACAGGGCATACTCCATATGATCTTGTTTATGGGAAACAAGTTTTGCTCCCTATAGAATTTCAAGTGAAAACCTTCCGTACTACTGCACAATTGAGCCTGAATTTGGACGAAGCCCAGGAACAAAGATTGATGCAGTTAAATGAACTTGATGAAATTAGACAATATGCTATCCAACGAACTGCTTTAATCCAGAATCAAAGGGATAAATGGCATGACAAGATTTTGAAGCAGAAAACTTTTCAAGAAGGTGATTGGGCCCTGTTGTTTGACTCAAGATTTAAACACTTCAAAGGTAAACTTACAACCAAGTGGATGGGACCATATGAAATTGTGACTGTTTTTTATAATGGCTCTGCCAAAATAAGAACAATTGATGATGAACAAGTTACATTTGTGGTAAATGGACATCGGTTGAAGGTATACCATAAACCTCTTTCTAAGCAAGAATTCATTCGTAATATGACTCAGCAATCCGAACTAGAGTTGGTAGGTGAAGAAGTGACTTCTTCACCTCCTACTCTCTCTTGAAGTAATATCTGATGGAACTGTTTCTTTGTATATATGTGTAGGAGTGTGTTTTTCTTATCATTAGGTTCTCTTTTTGAAGTATGCAGGTATTTTATTTGGTGAGAGCTCAGGGTATTTTAAAAGGGAAGTCTTTCTGTTACCTTTCTTACTTTATAAAGTTGATTCCTTTTACAAAGAATTTTCAGAAACTTTCCTAATTTGAATTAATTTCTGAGAGATACTCTGAATATCTTTACTGGTTTTGCTGAGTTATTGGAATACTTGTATCAAATAAAAATTGAAAAATGTTTTTGTCATATCTATAGGACTTGTTGTTTTCAGTTCAGTTCTTTTATATGGACTTGTTCTTCTTTATTCATACAGATTGTCTATCTATCTAGTTGTTCCTCTATTAGTGATTTAAAGACTCAAGGGGTTTCACTTATGGACTCATAGTATACTAGTGCAATTTGACTTGGTTTCACGCTTGATTGAACAAGTATTTTACAAGTAGTAACAGTTGGGAACATTGAGTTATTATCCAGACAGGCACCACCATAATTTTATAAGGGATGGTTTTCAAGACTGAAGAATATTTTGATCATTATCCATTGGCTTTCATTATATATATATATTATAAATAATTCCAGCCATCTCATGTTTTTCAATTTATACAGTTATAGGGGTTAGTTGTTCATACAGACAAACCTTTATAGGCATGCTTCAAGAAAAAAATCTTCCAATTTAATACCATCCCACTCCTAGAAGGTTTTCAGAGCTGCTCCCCCACTCATCTATGTGGAAGCAAATTATAAATTATATCTTCAAGATGAATTTGGGACAAGAGCCTCTGATAGAAAAAAGGTGTAAGAGGTTAACCCACTGGGATACTGAACAGGTCCACTGGCAGTGGGTACCGGCCTATGGTATAAACAGGTAAACCCATCAGGGTACTGAACAGGCCTGTTGGCAATGGGTCATTCTTCCTAGGGAGGAATTTTCTTAGGTATTATAGTTACCCCACCAGAGTACTGAACAGGCTCACTGGTAGCGGGTTCTGACTTTGATATCTATTTTAATGCCTCATTTATACTTGTTTGTATGAACAATGTACTTTTGTAAATGTTAAAGAGAAGACATGTTTGGTTAAATGAAAATTAAAATTAACTGTTTGTAATAGCCATTCGATAATCATCTTCAGATGCTTTAAGTCTCTATTACCTGATCTTTACTATAGAAGAGGTTCATGCCTCTAGAGTGTACTTATGTTTAGTGATTCAATGAACATAGTTGTGAACCTTATTTTGACCACTCAAACCTTCTTGTGTGAAGCTGAGCCAAGTTGACCAGTACAATATTGGTCTCATTTAGTACTCCTCTTATCTTGTTTTTAGAAGGCACCATATTTTGTGAAGAAATTCTATATGGATAAAGAAGAGAAAGTCTGTATTTATGAATTGGAGTTTTGAATCTTTTTAATAGTTAGATGCGAGAATGAGATTGACAGATCATGGATTCCTTTTAATCTTTCCTTTATATTGACAATTGAATGCGTAGTTTTCCGACCTAACCTTGTTTATGTGTGGTAAGATGAAGAAGCAACAATTGAATATCATTAATGGAAATTGTGCAAGGAACTTGCTGGATAGAACAATTTTTTTCAGGCAGTTTCAGTTTTCTTTTTCAACTCACAAAAGTTGGACATTTTTTAGAAACAAAGATATTTGTCCTTGCCTGTAACATTATCATCCTGCTGGCAACCATTCCACCTCTACAAGCTTGAAAATGCTCCTGTATCTAAACATGAAAATACTAGACTCAGGCTGGGTCAGGTGTCGGATGGGGTGCTGGAATAAGTACTAGGGAAACTGGTAAATTAAATTTTTGAGGTAACTTCCAAAACGTTGGAGTAAGTTTTAACTGTTGGAATCCAGGCATATTTTTAATTTGAAAATTGATTAAATAATGGGAATTTACCTTGACTAATTATATCCCATATTTTATGATTATCTTAACTCTTGTGGTTCCTAAATTGGGCGTAAGTATATTTTTCAACCATGCTCAGAATCACCTCTTTTATTGTAAATAATTTAATGACATACAAACTGTGGCAAATTTTATTTCATATTATTGATTATTTTATACCAGTAATTTATACACAATAGTTTATGTTTTATATAATAGTTTGCCACTTTAATTTTTTTATTTACGTCATTAATTTTCTAAAGTCCGAATCCTGACTCCATGACTAAAAGTGACATTTGATATGCCTTAATGCTATGAATTTATCCTGGAACGTGTCATTATTATTATAGGGCAAGGAAATATGGGCAGTACGTGCCTTTATCTGTTATAATTTCCCTTGCACATTCGCCATTATAATTCTAATTTTCCATTCCTTGCCATCATACTTTTAAATGGGCCAATTCCAGTTTTCGTTACTACCATCTGGAGGGATTCTGATGGAGGTTCTTGATGACCATTCGAATTGTTGTATGTTCTCACTCCACTATTTACTATGTTCCTCATCCTATCCCTGTGTCTCCATGATGATTAATTGCCATGAACCCACTACGTATGATCAATTATTGGACATGCCCGAGTTTTCAGCTTGCAGTGAGTTGTTTCTTCGAGCCGAATGGCATTTTTTTTAACCGCTCTTCAGGGGCATGACGATGCAGTATCCTTGCAATTTTCCCTAGGGTTCAATGGTCACACTTCCAAGGTAGGGTCATTGGTATTTCAAGTCACAGAGGAATCGGTTGTGCAAGCTATAGGGCTTCCACGAATAGGGGACCGATGGTTCAAGAACTTCAAGCTGTCGCGCAAGGATTATGACTATGTTTTTAAACCAGAGTTCCTGACTGTGAAGGGTGAAAAAGGGTTTTCGAAACTATGGATTAGAGAAGATTTTATCAACCCTCTAGTGATTATTACCAAGCTTATCACTTGTGAAGGTCGATTTTCTACTTTCAAAGTCTGCCATTTTCGATTGCTTTCACATTTTGAATTTGGTAAGCTCCTCAAATTCCTAATTTATTTATGGAAAATTTTAGGAAAGATGGCCTCTCATGTCAGAAAAAATGTAGAAAACCCTACTCACATCCTGTATCATCATGGTCTTATTAAGATAGTTGTTTTAGCTGAATTGAAGAAAAGGAATCAAACTTGGGAACAATTTCTATATGAATTATCTAACTCCCATATTAGTTGGCCTCTGGTTAATGAAGTAAGCGAACCCCATATTCCTGATCCTCCTGATAAGGTATCCTCTGTGAATGTTTCTAAAGATCAAACTTATGTTAAAACACCGGATTGTGGTTCCCCTAGCCATATTCAAGAACAAGGAATTAATAATTGTAAGAGAGCAGGAAGGTCCAATACTAAGAAGCCTCGGGGGTTAAAATGGCGACAAGAAAATTCTTAGTTTGATAGTGGGCAAGGACAGCGCGACTTGGGGAAATCTTATGTTCTGTCAACCCATAGGTTTACCCGTAGCATGGTTTCCAAGAAGAAAAAGACAGAACCTAAAGATCAAATGCCTATTCACGTCCATTTATATTCATCTACTTCCTCATCCACACGTCATGATTCTCATTCAACTGATTCCCATTATAGTTCTCCAATGTCGAGTCCTGTTGTAGGTTCTTCATTTCCAATCCATTCCTCAGCATCTCGGGTTTTAAAATCTGATCAGAAATTCATCAAATTTCATCGATCAGCTACTTCAGCCCAGGGGGTTGAATATTTTCAACAGAGAAACCTTGAGTTAACTAAACAGTTACAGGAACATATTCAATTGGATCAATTTATTAAATAAGAAAATGTAGTCTTGAAAACTAAGGTAGCATCCCTGAAAACCCTAGTTGATGATATAACTGGGTCCAATCGTAGTCTTAGGAAGCAGTTGAGGAAAAAGGATAAACAACTTGAGGAATTGATCAAAGCACAATAGAGAACAACTCCATCCCCTCCTCAAGTGCAAGTGTTGTTTAACACTTCAGCTTCAGTCTCTAGAATTTAACTCAAATTTTGATCATCAATTTTGTATATCACGGTCAAATTTTTCTTGCATTGGGACATGCAAGGTCCTCAGTCTGGGGGAGATGATGGCCTCCTATTTTGCTTACTTACTGCCCTATTTCTAGTTGGAATTTATAAGGAACCAGGCATCTTTGACTCCATCTTGTTATATATTTTATGTTCAAATATATATTTTCAAGGACTATATCCCAAGGTTCTTAAAACAAGTAAATTTTTGGTATTTTCATTATTTTGTTTATCATTTCAATGGATTTCAACTTATAGTTAAAAACTCTAACTTATGCTTTAAAAACGATGATCCTTTGTCAGTCTTGTTTCCCACACAATTACCTTCTTTTCCTGGTGGCTTGATCCTGCACCTATTTCGGCACTCACTGAGCATGTATCGATTGGTTCAAATATATGGGGGATTTATTTTCCCGAAATAACATATGGGTTCTGCATTCAATCGCTTCAATATCGACTGTGAGCTACCTATTGGCATTATAAAGCCTTGCTCTGTCCAAGAATCATGGGTCCTAATCTTAAACAACACGTGGGTTCCAAGATACTTGATCGCTGATTTGCAAAGTATCTGAATCAAATCTGATGTCTTAACCTATTTTCTGCATTGGATCAGTTGTTAGTTGTTTTAATCCTCTTGGATAAGCGTAGATCTTTTGGGCAGGGTTGACCCTTTTCAATGGTCGACCCGTGATGTAATTTGAGCTATAAATATGTATCTGAAAAACTTAAAAGGGATCGATATCATATACTGTAAGAACTTTGATTTCAAGTTGTTAATCTACTATTGTGTTTTACTTTAAACCTTCAGTTCCAGATCTATAAGTGTTGGAGGTAGGGCCCACCTTCAACCCTTGTTACATATGCGTATTTCTATTTTATTCCTATTACTGTAAGCAAACTCATACATCATTTCTCCCATACTATTTTTATATGTATGCCTACAGTTTTATAAATAAATAAACAGGATTTACAAGACTCATGATTGGAAATATATATATGTTTGCGTTGGATTTGCTTGTATTACTGAATGTGTGTAGACAGACTTGTTTATGTTAATGAGCATGCGTAGACAAAGTATTTAATTCATGATTAATCCTATCTTTTATTTGTAGATTTAATTTGGTGAATTGTAGGTTTGAGAGAAATAGGAAGAGTAGTTAAACATGTTGAATCTGAATTTCTTTTTCTTTCATTTCCAGTAGCTAGATCATGTTGTAGGATTCAGTAATTGAGTGATTGAACCTCTAGCCAGAGTCTGTAGGTTAGCATTTTCAGAATTTTTGTATAAAAGATTTAGAATATGTATTGTTTTTAAAATATTGTGAGGAATTTGGATGAAATTAGAGAGAGAGAGAGTTTGTAGCCTGTTAATATTTGAAATTGTGTATTTTATAGTGTGTTCTGATTTCTTTTATTCATCTTCTCATCCATTCTTAACCATAGATTGATTTAATTTGAAGACTTAGCATAACTGTTTTGGAATTCAATGATGAATGTTAGACCTCTCGGTTTGATTGAATTGAGTTGAAACATAGATTAGCTAAAGCCCTATTTTGTTTTAGCTCTATCTGAATATTCTTTTTCCAATTCACTTTTATAAGCACAGAGTTCAAGCAATGTTGTTTATTTTATTAGTGAATAGGTAAATTTATTTCAGTAATTATCTTGTAAATGACAATGTTGGTGTGAAGTAGAGTTGGTAGTCTTAAAGGTAATAAAATTCTAATTCCTGTAGAAGAGTTATTGTACTTGAAACAGATTCCTTTTTTATGATTGAGCAGTTTTAGAACTCTAGTGTGTATAAAGAAGAGTTTATTACATAGAGAAGTTATGTTGGAATTGTTTGAAACATTAAAGATTGACTAAATAGCATTTCTTTTATAGGTAAGTTTGAGATTTAAGATCTCTTTTGACAGTAGGATCTCCTTTAAGATTGGAACATTTGATTGCTTAGTCGCTTTGATTCTAAGAGTTAGAAAATTAAGGGCATATTTGTTATTGGAAAATAGATTAAAAGTTAGTATGGTTTGAAATTGATTTAGATTTCATTAATTGAACTTGGTAAACTTAAAATTTTCCTATTTGGATTGTAAACAGCAGTTAGAGATTGGTTCTTTTTCCTAGATTAGACTTGACAACTTTTGATCTTTGTTGCTCAAGAGAGTAGTTAGTTTCATGAACTACATTCTTTCTCTTTGCATGTGAGTAGATTGAATTCACCTTAGGAATTAGCTTTAAACTATCTTAGCCCACACACATAGTTTAGCAACTCGAAGCTTACATGTCCCGGTCGATAATTAAATTTAAGGTAAATTAATTAATTGATTATATTTTACCCAACAGTTTGTCTTTGTGTATATATTTGTGTTTAGAAGAGCTTCTTTATTAAGTTTTCTACTTGCTTCTTTACTAAGTTTTCTTTATTAAGTTTTCTACTTGCTTCTTTCATTAAGTTTTTACTTGTTTATAAGTTAGATTTTCCCTTACATGTGTTTCATATAAGAATTGTTTATTTATAAAAGTAATTCTTAAAAAGAATCTTGTTTCTTAATAGATTAGTTGTTTATAATACCTTCCTTAGTTAAGAGTCATTTGCTTATGGAATAAATCACCATGTTTACCATCACCTGTAATTGGGCATTCCTTAGTTTGCACATATTTGTAAAAATTAAATTAGATTTAGTCCCATTCAGTTTCTTTACTTCTTTTGAAATCCATTTTGACACTACTCCTTCTCCAGTTTTGATTACAATGAATGCATATCCTAAGAACCCCCAAGGAGAGTGGAACTAGTAGAACTAGATAGTTTAGTTTAATTGTTATTGTAGCGTCCCCAACCCTCTGATCGATGAAGAGGATGCTACTGTAATACTAACTACTCAGGTAACTAGCCCCATGAACATAAAATGGAATGCATTGAAGTAATAACATACACAGATGCATAAATTTTTAACACGCAGTGGAAGAAAATCCATTCCATTCATTCACATGTTCATTTTAACTCATTATCAAATGTAAATGCATAGATTCAAACACAAGAATACTTATCTTATGAAGAATATCATCCTGCAACCAACTATGTTGCTGCAACGTTCCACCCAACCATAGGCCAGTGTGATCCCTAATCTCTCAGCAACACTGCCACCCCCGAGCTGGGCATGATTCCCACAAGGAATAAGGAAACTAAGCAGGCTCACAAATAGCCAAATATATGTTAAAACTCATCCAATCCAAAGCTATGTTTGGGTTTATCAGGCTGCCAAAGCGATGGAAAGGCTTGTTTTCTAAGCTAGTGAGCTCAACCATAGAGCTATGGACACCTACACAAGATCTGACTTAGATTTCCCAACACATACACACCCAACACAAGGAATCATCCCCTTCTCTATTGTACAGTCCCTCATTCTATGCATTCCCTTCAATTGTTATTCAGGATGTGCAGTAAGGAATAATCAGCCCTAAAGATCCCTCAGTGAGGTTCCTCATGCACAAGATTTATCAAGCTAGTCAAGCCCCCATTTCCACTCACAATTCAACACAGACCGAAGCACAAATGCATACACAACAATTACACAATGTCTGGGTGGGGAAAAATACTTTGGAAACAAAATGAATTACTAAGGTGGGTGAAAACAACCCCCTGACAGCAATTCGTATCCCTAGGACATTTGGTCCTAACATGGCTAGAAACGAATTCAATACACAATAATTATAGTGTTGGGCATGGAAAAAAACGTCCTGGAAGCTAAAATCAGAAATGATAAATGGGTAAAACATCCCCAGGAGCCAAAATCAATTTTTAACTTGGAAAACGGTGGAGAAATGCAACAGAAATCATGGGTAAGGAAACCCAGCCACAAACCATTACAAAAACGAAATTATCAGCTAGAGGAAAAGGAAAAAGCAACTACCCACGTGAGGGAAAATATACACAGCAGACCCAAAAATTAATTTCACACACAGAGAAACTTCTAGCTGTTTGAGAGAGCCCCAACGTGGATGACGGATGATGAGGAAAACACCCAAGAGCTCCAAAATTGTGAATGAAGATCATAGCAGAAAAAATCATGAAGGTAAGATAGCTCCCAAGCTTCACTGCATGAGGAAATGGAGGACGTGGATGTATGGCCAAATGGGCATGCATTTTGGGTGTTTTCTTGCCCTGGAAGTCCAAAATGGGTTTTCTCCCAATTCGAATTTTTTGCCCATACTCTTCCCATCCCCATGCAATAACTACTTCAACCAATTTCTGGCAGAATTAAATGATTGGGTGAATGAGACAAGAAAGGTAGTTGACTATTTGATGGGTTCTTCCATTGACATTTGGATTTTCCCCATTGGCCCCGAAGGTTAAATATTTCCCCCTCCTTGTCCTTCGGAAATCATGCCCCCATCTCTTTTAATGTTGCATAGACATAGCTGGTTGTGGGTATTTTAATTAAAATGCATATTTAAATGATGCCAAAAATTATAATGTGTTGGATAGCACGATATACCATCGGCAATGATTTTAATCGCCAGAACACAAAACATTAAATCGATGGTGGGGGTTTTACCTTTAGCTCCACACCATGATTAATTACAATATATACATCATATACATTTTTAATGCAAACGAGGTCAAAAATGGGGTGTTACAGTTATGTGCATTTGATTAGTTGTATGTATAATTTAATTGTTGAAGTTTGTAAAGTATATCAAGTTGTTTCAATCTTGTTTCCAATATCATAATGCGTTATATTGTTAGTTTCTGAAGCTGTTTATGAAGCTTTCTACTTCTTATATTAAGAAGTGGAATAGTTGAGTAATAGGAAGTTTACTTTCTTAGAATAATATTATTTATATCTTTACTTTTCAGTATTTGTTTATAGAGTAAAGTAGTATAGGTTGATACTTCTCTAGTCTAATACTCTGTTTCAGTTTAATGACCTTAATAGTTGACTTTCTAAGAGTTTGACTCGATTTTTCATTTTGAAAGATATTTCGATCTTTTCTTTGTTAAAATATTTCCACGACATTCTAGGAACCCCTCTACCTTTGTATATATTTTGTGTCAACTCTAAGTTTACCAACCTCAGTCGATAATTAAATATTTGGTGAATTAATTAAGACATTATATCACCCAACATTTTTGGCGTCATTGCCGGGGATTTGTTCTGTAAGGTAGAATAGATAGAATTTCTTGATGAAATTTAGTAATAGGCTGGTAGCAGGGGAGCAGTAAGATGAGAGGTAAGAACTTATGCATCTGTTATAACATGTGCCCCCAAATACAACAGTAGTAGTACTAGTAGCATAGGTCACTCCTTCAGTTTAGTTTTTCATGAACAAACCTAGAGATTATAAGGGTAGATACATTAGAACAAGTTCTCAAAACCTTATTAAAATTCCTACTAACCTTTACAGGGGACAAAATACCCCAACCACTAACTCAGTAGAAAGGTATCGGAGAACCCACATAGGAAGTAGTTCTACTTGCAGACCTAAGGACTTTATAGGAGAAACCATAGACGGTGAAGAAATCCTGGTGGGAAATCCTAAGGACCCCATTTCTGAAGAAGTCTAAGAGGGTTAGCCATTGGAAATCCTCAATCCTCTACTAGTGCAAAAACCAAACAATACAACTTTCTCATTAGTAGGGGATCCTAAATTTGTTAATTTCATTGATCCTGACCAGGTACAAGCTCTCTTTGGCAGCTCAACAGATATAGTTATTTCACAAATTGAAACCTCCATAGTACTACCTACCATCCCTACAGGACTTAATAATAGTATAGTAGATCAAAGGAATATCTCCCCCGAAAAATAACGTTGGGATGACCCATTATCACCTCAAAAGGAGCCTCCTAGGTATACACTGTTTAGGAATCAAACCTACATGGAGAGACGGGGAGATAATGAAGATCATGAGGAGGTTATAAATGATGAAGGAGAAGGAGAAAATTGAACTGAGACTACCTTTGGGTTCCCTATTTTAGACATTGCATAAGATGTAAATATGAAGAACATCCCTCCTTCCTCCTTACCTAATTTTTATGGAAAAAGTAATGAAGACCCAACCAC
This sequence comes from Pseudotsuga menziesii, assembly GCA_001517045.1. NCBI lineage: Eukaryota > Viridiplantae > Streptophyta > Pinopsida > Pinales > Pinaceae > Pseudotsuga > Pseudotsuga menziesii. Next base: position 27,902 of record LPNX010542261.1, on the reverse strand, counting down.
ATTTTTGTTCGATTTTTACATCCTCTGTAGAAGTTATAACTATCTACAAGATGCCCACAAATAATAATAAAATTCCTGCTACACTGAAAGAGTCCACTTTAAGATGGTTCAGGGGATTAGGAGAATATAGTATCAGGAATTAGGAAGATATGAAAACTACATTCTTGCGAAAATATCAAGAGTATTGCAAACCCAGATACTCTCGAAACGATATTTTTAAGATACAGCAACTCGAAGACGAGAGCTTGGAAGTCTATCTTGAAAGATCTATTTATACAATAAATTAATCTAAACATAATGATATTCGAAAAGATGCAGTACGAACACTCTTCCTTAAGGGAATCTCAGAAGACCTAGTAGAAATCCTTAATCTCATGGCATCTGGCGATGTTTCCCACAAATATTTCACACAAATTGGGGAGATGTGTAGAAATTACTCTAGAAGTAGGGGGAAAGTTGGGAGGAATCTTCAAGAAACTTATAATAGGAATCTAAAAGGAAATACCCCCAGTTCAGGAGGAGTCACAAGGATAGAATTAGGAAACCTATTGGAAAATTTCAAAACTGATATTTTAGGAGCAATGGGTTCCTAACTAGATGCGTTACAAGATAAGAAAATACAAGAATAGGAACAAGTAGCTATGAGAATATTCTGTCCAAGATGTAGAACTAAACATCCCCAATGGGAATGGCCACTAAATAATATCTATGTATGTCATATCTGTACGGAAGAGCATCCAATAGACGAGTTCCCATCGTTACCAGGTTACAATCCATATATAAAATTGGAGACATTGGTGAAACCTCGAGGAGGCCTCCTTGGAAACCAAGGGACCCACCTCCGTATCAGAATTTTTCACCACAACCCCCACCTTATTACCAACCCTGCTAACCACCTCAACAGTGGAATGCTACAAATTAGAAGCATTGGCCACCCCAGTATCCTCCTCCTCCTCAATTTACTCAGCAACAGTATTGGCCACAGGGGTGGAGGGGATAGTTCTACCCCTAGTCACCGCTTTTCTCTACTCATCCTTATCCTCAATATTTATCCAATACCCATCCATTGTTACCAGGATTTGTGCCTCCAATCCCCCTTATTACACAACAACCTCATCACTTCCAAAATACAAACCCTCCATGACCTACTTTATTGCTCACACAATCGATACCTAATCCAAATAATAAGCCAACTAAAGCTCTTAACAGTATTGAGTTGCAAACTCTTCCATCCTATGTTATTTCGACTATACCTATACATGAGATACAATTACTATCTGGAAGAGTTGTGAATGACAAAACCAAGTCATCAGCCGTCATTCGTGAGGAAAATGAAGAAGTAGAAGACCCTAATGAAGTCATGAATGATACTATTCTATAATATGTGCCAAATATTTCAGTGCATACCCATCTGCAGCAAGAACCCATTCAGGAACAAAGGATTCCTCCATTTACGGAACAATTAACAATAGAAAAACCCATAGCCCATCCTGAGTATGACATTTTGAATGAAATAAAGAATATTTGTGTCAAAATTCCTCTATTACAGGCTATTAAGGATATACAAATTTATAGCAAGGTAATAAAGGAACTATGTATTAAACACCCAGGAAAGAAACAAAAGGACCCCCTCATAATTCATGTTATAGGAGAGATGTTTGAGTGCATGACAGACCAGTCTCGGATTGCAAAATATACAAATCCAGGGGCCCCAGTAGTAACTATTATTGTAAATAATACCACCATAGATAATACACTTATCGATTTAGGATCCTCCATTAATATGATGACCACTGCAGTATTAGAAGCTTTACAGTTGGGACAATTTCTCCGACCAACCCCCTCAATTCTAGAACTAGCAGATCGTACTACGGTAAACCCTGTTGGAGTTCTAAATGACATTGTTGTATCAGTACCCTCATGGGAATATCATGTTGATTTCATGGTATTAGAATCAAAATACCCTTCTAAGGGGCATCCCATTATACTGGGAAGAACATGGTTGGCTACCGCCATTGCCTTCATAGGATGTAGGGACAGAGAAATGGCCATTTCTAATGGGTTTTCCACACAAAAATTGGCTTTATACCCCCCAACACAACCGATAACTGAAACCTTGTGGTGGTTAGATTGCCCCTTTGGGGATGAAAATATTGACAATCTCGTCTTTCCTAGTTACTACTCCTGGGCACTTCAGGTGCAAACTACTGAGAATGTGTCAAGCCAATTTGTCTCTTCAACAACTTGTATAGATTTTGCTCAATATTTTGCTCAACTTGATCAAATTTTTAGGGATGAGTTTCAGGAAAATATGGCACTCTCAACATTCGTAGAAACACCATGTGACTTTTTAATTGAAAAGCACATAGGGTCTTATACCATTCCTTGTGAGGTTAGCCCTGGAAAGTTTTACACATAAATGCAGGGTTAACCGAGAGTCAACAAGAAAAATTGCTTAAGGTCCTTAAAATCCAATCTGGAGCATTTGATGGGAATACATTGACATGAAAGGCATACATTCTGACACTTGTATTCACCATATTTATATGGATGCTAGTATATCCCCTATAAGGAAACCTCATAGGAGGATTAATCCTGCTTTGAAAGATATAGTGAAAGAGTAGTTACAAAAACTTCTCAATGTTGGTTTCATCTATCCTATCTCTGGCAGTAAATGGGTGTCTCCTCTAGTGGTAGTCCCAAATAAAGTCACATGGAAATGGCATATTTGTGTTGATTTTAGAGAGTTGAATAAGGACACTCTTAAAGACTACTTCCCCTTTCCCTTTATTGATCAAGTGTTAGATACTCTGTCTGGTAAGCAATATTTTTCCTTTCTTGACGGTTATAGTGGATACAATCAAATTTTAATAGCACCTGAGGATCAAGATAAGACCACTTTTACATTCCCTTGGGGAACATACGCCTATAGGGTTTTTTCAATTGGCTTATGTAATGCACCTGCCACTTTTCAGCGAGCAATATTAGGGATTTTTGTTGATCTTATACATGACTGTGTAGAGGTGTACATGGATGATTTTACAGCCTATGGTAATAACTTTCAAGAGGCCCTTCATAATCTCGAGAAGGTCTTGATTTGATGTCAACAAACAAACCTAGCCCTTAGTCATGAAAAATGTAAAATATTATTAACAGAAGGTATAGTCTTGGGGAATCATGTTTCTTCCCAAGGAATCAAGGTAGACCCTGCTAAAATATAATTAATTGTTGGTCTTCCCTCTCTGAAAACTAAAAAAGAGGTAAGGATCTTTCTTGGCCATGCAGGCTATTATCACCATTTTATTGAATATTTCACTAAAATAGCCGCACTAATGTTTAATCTTCTTACAAAGGATGTAGAATTTCAATGGACTGGATCTTGTCAAAGTTCTTTTGAAGTTTTAAAAGCTAAATTATCAGTGGCACCAATACATAGGGGTCCTGACTGGTCCCTTCCTTTTCATATATCCACTGATGCTTCTGATTCGGCCATAGGAGGAGTCCTAGGCCAAAAAGAAGGCAAATTGTCTTATCCCATTTACTTTGTTAGCAAGAACTTAGGTCCCGCCGAACTGAACTACACTGTCACTGAAAAAGAATTCTTGGCGGTAATCTATGCCATTAATAAGTTTCATAATTATATTACAATATATGAAGTTTTTGTGCATATGGACCATTCTTCCATCAGATTTTTTATGAATAAACTTAATTACCAATGGTAGAATGACCCGGTGGCTTCTTTTATTACAATAATTTAATATCACTATCATCGATCGACCTAGTAGAGAAAATTTGGTAGAATATTTACTCTCTCGTATTCAACATGATGATGGTGCTACACCTTTTGATGATACTTTTCCCAATGAACATTTATTTGTTGTGTTTCTCCAAACCCCTTGGTTTGCATACATTTCCAATTATTTAGCAACTGGGAAATTACCAAACCATCTGTCTTCACACAAGAAACGTTGCATTATAGTCCAGATCTCTAACTATTCATGGGTTGATAATGACCTCTTTCGCATCGATCCAGATCTTATTATTAGACAATGTGTACGAGAGGACGAGATGACAAAAATCCTCTGTGCATGCCATGATGGGCCATGTGGGGACACTTTTCTGACAAGCGGACGGCATACAAAGTATTGCATTCTGGTTATTGCTAGCCAAGCCTTTTTAAGGATGATGCCAGATATGTTAAAGGATGTGATAGTTTCCAAATAATGGGTAGACCTACATCATCTAACGAGATTCCTTTACAGCCTCAGGTCATGATTAAACCTTTTGAAAAGTGGGCTCTTGATTTTGTAGGACCAATTTCTCCCATGTCCCGTAAGAAGAAATATATCCTAGTTTGCACAGACTACGTTACCAAATGGGTAGAAGCTAAATCTTTGTTTAGGTCCACAAAGAAATTTGTGGTAGAATTTATATATGAAGAAATATTCACTCGATTTGGGGTGCCAAGAGAAATCGTCACTGACCAAGGCTCGCAATTCACCTCTAAATTAATGAAAGATCTTACCACAAGATATAGTATATGACATTGTAAATCCTCACCTTAATATCCACAATCCAATGGCCAGGTAGAATCAACCAATAAGGTATTGGAAGTTATCTTAACTAAAACTATTCAACTACATCATAAGGATTGGGTAGACAGACTCCCAAAGGCCTTATGGGCCTATAGGATAATATGGAGAAACACTACTGGACATACCCCTTATGAGTTAGTATATGGAAAGCAAGTCCTTTTACCTATCGAGTTCCAAGTTAAGACTTTTCATATGGCCACACAATTAGGCATGGATTTGGATGAGGCATAGAAACAATGAGTTTTACAAATTAATGAGTTAGACGAAATTAGACAGGATTCTCCAAAGAACAATGTTAATACAGAATCAACGAAAGAAATGGCATGATAAATTTATTAAACAAAAGCAATTTAATACTTGGTATAGGGCATTACTATTCGACTCAAGGTACAAAAACTTTAAAGGAAAATTAACTACCCATTGGATGGGCCCATATGAAGTAGTTACATCTTTCGATAATGGGTCAATAGAAATTAAGACAATTGATGGTCCACAGGTTTCCTTTGTAGTAAATGGACACAGACTTAGACTTTACCACCAACCAATATCTAAACAGGATTTCGTACAAAATGTCTTGCAGCAGAAGGAGATGGAATTGGTTGAAGAGGAAATTATTCCTCCTCCTCCTGATACTTAAAGTTATTCTTAGTTTTCATTACTTGTATATATGTAAATATGTTTGTGTTCACTTGAATAAATAAGAGTCATTTCTAAGAAATTAACTGCATTTATATAGAGGATTCATTTCCATGATCACTTGTTCCAGTCTTGTCAATTAAAACAAGAAGAGTCTTTCCCTTTTTCTCATTTTTATGAATGATTTTTTAATAAATATGAATCATCTAACAAGTGATTTTGCAATTGATTACAAGTACTTTATCTCTATAAGCAGCTCATGAGGTATTATCTGAAAAGGGAAGTGCACTAAAAGACTCATAATGTATCTTAACTCTTTTTGGGTACTTTCAAAAATTGAAAGTTTATAGTGAAAATTAAAAAATTCTCTGTATATCATTTTCTCTATGATTCATTATGATTTTATATATGGTATTTTGATTCAGACCTGTACATTTCTGATTTATTGGAACAGTTGCTTGAAAGACCTAGTTTAATCATCATGTTCTTCAAATTCTCATCTTACACCTATGGACTACTAGTTCATCCTATACTTATTATCAAAACTTGTCTCTTAATCATTTTTGTTAACCCGAGAGTAATATAAATTTTTGCTTGTGGGGAACATTATTGATCTTTTATGAAGAAGATTGAGTAAGAGGCCAAGGGACAGCTTTAAGTTATTCTTTTTTGACATGACCTACGATTTTGGCCATTATAAAAGTTACTTATAAGGTTTACTTTAGAAAGTTGAATTATGTGTTTAGTAGGCTTAACACGCTCTAGTACCAATCGGCTTCCATATATTTAAAATAATTATATGAGGCAAACCCATCGAGGTACTGAACAGGCCTTCTAGCAGCGGGTCAATGCTAAGTAACATCTTAAAACAAGGGAGCCCGGTAGATGCAAGTAAACCTGTCGGGGCACTGAACAGGCTTGCTGGCAGTTGGGAAATATTGGGTAAAAGAGATCTGGTTAATGCACCACTATGCACATGGTTCGTCAAAAATGGTAATATGTGCAAACAAAAAAAACAAAATATAAATACATGTTTATGCCAATTGTTTGTGATGTTATGAGAGAATGGCTATAAGTTGGGCTTGGACTCGGCCATCTAATTCAACCAATAACTAGGATATGATTATCCTAGAAATGGGACCCATAGCTATAAAATCTCACAAACTCCATAGGGTAAACTCAAAATATTATTGATATGACAAGAAATCCTTACAATGAGGCATGGATGACTAGCTTTTCCTATGGCATTATTCGAGTTATACTATCATTATTCATTTGGTTTTTCTAAGCACTGTTATTTTTCTGATGAATGTACATATATGAATCATTTCCATTTATTTGTTAGTCTATGTTTTTCTTGCAAAATAATTACAGCATGATAGAACATTGTATTAAACTATTTTGCAATTACTTAGTTTTTCTCGCATGGCTTGAGGACATGCCATATTTTTGGTTTGGGGGAGAAAGATTAATATTGTCTTTATTTTTCTGACTATTCATAAAAGGTTTATTTAACTCTGACAAATGAAAAGTGTTTTCAAGATTATGCAAGTAGCACGACCTGGTCCTAATATTGGATGAATAAGAAAAAATGCAATTGAAGATTCAATAGAGTTGTTCCATATTATCCTCTTGTGGGCTGGCAGCCTACAAAAATTCACTTCATTATTAGTAGTAACCCAATCCAGCAAAGCATATTTTACAGAAAATGCATATGAAGAATCTTATGCAGGACCATATGAAGGGTCGAATGTTGGTCCGAATGGAATGCCAAATGATGATCTGAAGAAAAACTATGATATTATAGCACTAATGGTTAAGTTTGTTAAGATGTTAGCTTACTTTTGTTTTTGGGAAAAAAGTTAAGTTAGCTGAGCTATATCCATAATTATCAAGTCAAATCTACATGCTTATAAGAGCATTATGACTTTATTAAGACTAATCTCGATCTATG
>LPNX010542261.1:2978-20391 GCA_001517045.1 Pseudotsuga menziesii | reverse complement strand
GGGGCGCATTTCTCACCTACCACAGTCAGTTAACCTTAGTCAACACTGAATGTAACACTTTAGTTGTGTTTTAGAGCTCCGATGAACTCCGGTTATGGTTTAAACAAGGTCAGTTAACCACTGAGTCCTCCAATAGTGATTTAGACAAGGTCTTGGTTACCTACAGTCAAGTAGAGTCTAATCAATTCGAAGTTCCTCATGTGGATTCGAATTGCTTGTGGCTATTAAAGCCATTTTACTTCTTTGTAATTATCATCGGATTATTTTTTTTATTAATGAAAGCATTCACAGCTGCAAGCCTTTTGCACAGTTTCATTCTTTAATTACTGAGTAAATTGTGAGATCCACTTTGTGAGTTGTGTATTTGTCTACAGATCTATATGCTCAAATTTACATGGTATCAGAGCCTCTATGGACAAGACTCCTCTCCTCCTCAGATCTCCAGCCAGATCTTTTTTTTTCCAGTACTGCACAAGAAGCGGAGAATTTACCACTTAATATCCCAAGTTAAGAAATTGTTGATCAGCTTGCTTGATCAACTATGCTGGGTGTGAAGGAAATTCCAAAAGTGTAGACTGTCGACCTTACTTTGTATGTTTAATTGTGTGACAAGTTATTAGCTTCTCTTACAACATTCGCTACAAGCAGCCCTTTCTTCTCACTGCATTCGCTACAGCAGCTCAGTTCTTCCTATTACATTCGAAATGGCTCATCAAATAGAGCTTCTCACTCCCTTCAACTATCACCAGTGGAAGGATGACATGATAGTATTGCTCCGCACCAAGCATCTCTTCAAACTCATATAAGAAACAGAGGAAGAGCCAAAATCAGATAAAGACAAATCTAAGTACATGAACATGCTTGATGAAGCCATTGGTCTCATGCTCTTCTCAGTCTCTAGAGATCTTCAATTTCACATCCAAGACTTGGACACTCCCAAGGAGTTTTGGGACAAGCTTGCTTCCTTATTCGATAAGCATGATGAGATGAGGATCCATCAGCTAGAAAATGATCTGATTACTCTCAATCCATCTAATTTTGAATCTCTAAATGAATTCTTCTCAAAGTTCAAGAACCTGATATATCAGTTGAAGCAATGCAAAGTGAAGAGGGATGAAGATCAGCTCATCCTTGCCATTCTCACAAAGCTCAATGCAGACTACTCAGTATTTGTATCCACCTTCCAAACAGTAAGGCTCACTACTCCAAATTGGAAGATTCCCACTCTTAATGCCTTCATCCAATCTCCCAAATATCTAGCTCTAGTTGCAAGAGGAGATAAGGTAGTGAATGACAAAGGGAAGCAAAGAGATGAGTCCCCTGTGAAGAAAGAGCAGTCAAAAGAACCTTCAGGTTCGAAGAGAAGCAAGAAGAATGGAAAAGGAAAGGACCTCTGCTCTTACTGTGGAAGGGGCTTCCATTTAGAAAGCTCCTGTATGAAAAGACAACTTGATGAAATGGCCCTTCTCTTGAAAAAGCACAACATTTTTGTACCTGCTAGTGCAAGGAAGGAAGACTCTGAAGAAGAAGAAGAATACCAAAGGAAAGGACATGCACTGAAGGCTTGCTGCACATCAGCACTTGTCTTCCTCATTGATTCTGGAGCTTCCAACCATATGGCTGCATCCATAGAATCATTCTCTTCTTTTCAGTCCTTTGATGGTCCTAGTATTCAGATGGGAAATAACAGTGAATTTAAAACAATAGGGAAGGGCTCTATCCAACTTGAACATGGAAGGTTCAAAGATGTGCTATTTGTTCCCTCCCTAGCTTCAAACCTGTTATCTGTCTATCAGATGACCCATACTGGATGTCCAAAGTGAGTGATCTTTGGTCCTAACTCAGTGGAGATCACAGATATCTCTACTGGGAGCATCATAGTAAAGGGTACTGCAAATCATGCTTTAAAAGCATATGAGTTCTCACATTTCATGGCTCCTTTAGAACCAATGCACTCTCAGCAGCCACCTGCAAAGGAAGGTAAAAACATTGCATCTACTTCTTTTACAGCTTCTACTAGTATTGCAAATCCATCTATATCAGTTTATGACATTGAGATTCAGGGTGACTCAGATCTAGATTCAGTCCCTACTTCCAAACTGGAAGCTAGGAAGATGACTGGAAACTCACCTGACACTCAGAAAGGAAAGATTCTTGCGCTATGTCATACTATTTTACCTCCTTCAGAGAGATGCGATAGACTTCCTGTAAGATGAAATATGGAAAGGGATCAGTCTTACTACATTTAGAAGAATGGATATGATCATACACCTCTTCAATCAGCAAGAGACAAAGATTACATTCCTCCTTCCTCTCATCATCATTTTTGGAGACTCAAAGAGAAGTCTACATGCCAGGCCCCAGAATACTTGTGCATAGCACACCATGCATGCTGCTTCACTACCTCACAGAGAAGAAGATTGCAGCAACATATTTTTCAATTTTTTTAAACTTGAGACCTTATTCTACCTGCTTAGATATAGGAAAGGATTTTTTCCCATGTGGTTTTTTCCCTGACTCCTTTTATTAACCAGTTACTTTATTTTACTTGATGTAATAGGTGACCTATGGTCTTAGTTACCAGAGCCCACAGTTTGTCCAAGTTAGCATTCAGGGGGGGTGTTAGGATTATTAATCCTCCCTTGTCCAAATTTGGTCATATGTCTAAATTGGGAGTCATGTCTAAATCGGGAGTCCATCCAGTCTATTCAATAGTCATTAACACCATTGGGTCCACTTGACCTAATTGGGGCACATGTTTCAGTTACTGAAGTGTGGGGAACACTAATTGAGGCTCACTGCCACTTATTGTACTTGATTGCATAAGTTTAGGAGCCTCCTAGATCAATCCCTACAATTTAGGAAGCCACTGGGAGTGACGAAACCAACCAAGGTCAGTTCACTTCAGTTAATGACTAGTCAAGCTAAGTTAGGAGTCAGTTACATTCAGTTCAAGTCCTCTACATTTAGTTAGCACTAGGTTTACTTGACTGCACACATGTGGGGCGCATTTCTCACCTACCACGGTCAGTTAACCTTAGTCAACACTGAATGTAAGACTTTAGTTGTGTTTTAGAGCTCTGATGAACTCCGGTTATGGTTTAGACAAGGTCAGTTAACCACTGAGTCCTCCGATAGTGATTTAGAAAAGGTCTTGGTTACCTACAGTCAAGTAGAGTCTAATCAATTCAAAATTCCTCATGTGGATTTGAATTGCTTGTGGCTATTAAATCCATTTTACTTCTTTGTAATTATCATCGGATTACTTTTTTTATTAATGAAAGCATTCACAGCTGCAAGCCTTTTGCACTGTTTCATTCTTCAATTGCTGAGTAAATTGTGAGATCCACTTTGTGAGTTGTGTATTTGTCTATAGATCTATATGCTCAAATTTACACTATGATTTTGTACGATTTTGACATGATACAATCTTGTTTAAGTCTATATGGATGTGATATGACCTTGGGAGCTTTTCAGTCATAATTATAATACGATCACACTTATCCTCTTATCCTCTTCCACACATAAACCATCAAGTGATCAATCCTCGTGTTAATTCAAGTTATTATGGTTGCGAATTTTGTTTATGAAATTGCATTGATTAATACGTTCAACCTGTCCAAAGATTTACTTTGGAGATGGTTGAACTGATCAAAACCTTACGAACTCATCATCACATGCATCCTTTGATGGCACACAATTCAAGATTCTCCATGATGGCACGATCATCTAAACGTGCCATGTGTCTACTGTGATCGTTCAATCACCCATATGGAGCATGTTTTAAACTCATATTCTCGCAATTTTCTTTCCATTCTGTCACTCTCACTTACCGTTGTCCCTATAGAGTCGTTTAGTCACCATCTTCATGTACCCTCTACAAACCTTGCATCCTCACTTCTCTCTAAGCAATGTCGAACCATATTGAGCCCAAGAATTATCAGGAATGTTCCAGATGCCAGAGTTTTGAGAATGTAGGTAGATTTGCTTTCGGGCTGGGTGGAACCCATTTCTTCACCCGTTGCAGGGGTGTGACAAAGAAATTTCTTTGCTTTTTGCAATGGGTTTTGATGGTAAGTTGACCAGGTTTGGTCATCTCAATTTCTAGGTAACCGAGGAGACTATTGTCATCGTGACAAAGCTCCCAAGAGAAGGCATTCACTGGCACAAACACTGCTTTCTCCCTTGTTCATCCCACAACTTCACTATCAAGCCATAATTCCAGCATGTTTCAGGCGTCAAAGGATTCCATCAAGAATGGATTAAGCCCGAGTACCTGAACCCTATGTTCGTCATCATCCATCTTGTCACTTGTGAGGGTAAGTTCATTGTATTCAAATCTTTCCATCTTCGTTTACTGGCGCATTTTGTTAATCTGAAGTTTCTCAATTTTTCATTTTAGTTACTAAAGATCTTGGAGAAAATGCCAGGCAAATTTAGGAATAATACCATTAATCCTAGGGGCAGTTTGTATCACCATAGTTTGATCAAGCTTCTGATCTTTGATCAGCTCAAAACGAGGGATCAGACTTGGGATACTTTTGTGTTCAAAGTCCTAAACCCTCAACTCAATATTCAAAAATTCCCTAGGCATATCCATAATCGTGAATCTAGTCAAACACCATCTACAAAAAATAAAAGCCCCAACATCGTGTATATCGATGAAGATACATCAGAGGCCAATCCATCTGCCCATTCTACCCCTGTTAGTCATGTGTCTGCCAAATTTTTACCTTTTCCACGACTTCGTACCAGGGATCAGAAGGCGAAGTTTTCGCAATCCATTGTTCAACCCATTGTCTAGACCATGGTTCAGCCTAATATTCAGACCATCCATCCAAAAAATATGGTCGAGGCAGATAAACCTGAAATCGACTCACTCCTGTTCACTTTGTCTGTGTCTCAGCCGAATTGCTCAAATATGTTGCTCGTGAGACTGTCCCTACACCTGGTCAGGGCATGAGTCCTAAAAGACAAGTTCCCTCTGTCGACCTCGAGATACCTTCTAGGGAATTGAGTCTACATCCATACCCCAAGCAACCTATAGAACCATTCACTCCTAATCAGCCAACAGTAGACCAATTGACTCAAGAATTGGCATAGTCAGCGCGTCGAAATGAAGAATACGTCAAGTTAATCGTGGACCTTTGATAAGAGAATAAGGATTTGCGTCTGAAAATTAAGGTTGTCGAAGACCTCAACAAGTCTATCAATTCGTAACATAACACTCAACAGGAGAGGCGTGTTGTTTTAATATCTCATGCTAAGAAATTGAAGTGTAAATCCCTTGTTTCATCTACTAAATCGAAGGCAACTGCTAATGCAGCTCAGCCTTCTTCCTGACTCATCTTTTGTTTTGCTCAATGGGACCTAGAATCTCTCTAGTTTGGGGAAATGTTGATCCTAGTTTTGTTACTAGTTTTGAATGATAAATTACTCTTTTGACATATATTTTGTCACCTTTTTGACATATTCCTGTCATACAGCTTATCATTTAGCCTCAGGTACGAATATATTTGGGATTTATGCAAATTCTGACTTGTTCTTATTATTTCATGATTTTATTTACCAATTCGATGAGATTTGAAGATTATTTAATATATAAAGTTGTTTTGCAGGTCATAATCCTTGCGCGAGCTGATCTTGGACATGCAACCATACTAGATATGCGCAAGTCGCCGCCTAGCTCACCGTTCAGCCCGTCAATCAAACCGTACATTGTTCATTGGTATATTCCTGAACGTTAAAGTTTTCAGTTGTTTTGTTTCCCACATTCTTGATGACTGGACGATCCTCCCTCTAGAAGTCTCGCCATCCTACCATCATCATTCAACACCACAACTTATGCCCATGTCAGCAAGAAACAATATGCCACAGCCCACGTGAGTAAAACCACAGAGCGAAAGAGCAGGAGAATGACTGTGTGTTGGCACGTTATCAGTTATTTGTAATAATGGTTGACTATTTTAGGAGTGGTCAACCACTGAAAGTGTTGACCTGCTCATCCTTGTAAACGCTATATATACCTGCCTCCAAGCAAGAGCATAGTTAGCTAGCATATTAATCAGTCGATGTTAGGATAGAAACTCTGTAATACTAATCTGAACTTTAATACAAGTTAATATTTCTATTGTTCAAACATTTTCCCATCTCTGCGAGTGATTGAAGTGTAACCCTGATTGCTGAGAGGGCCCCTCAACAACCAACGGTCTCCATTTCCGTGTGTAATTTCGTCATTCCTTTCTTGCAATTAGCATAGTTTCATTTCTAGTTTGCTTAAGTAATTGTGTTTCCTGTAATTGCTTGTTTTATTATTTCTTGTAGCATGTGTTTTGTTGTTAATATAGTTTCATTTCCAGCATTACATAACCGGTTGTGTGCATAGTTAGTTTCATTTCCAGTCTTTTTACATCTTATTATTCAGTTTATATTGATAGTTACATGGGATCTGAATTGCTTTATATATTAGAATTTATTTACAGTAGATTTAGTTTTGTTAACTTTTTCCTTGTTATAGATTTGCTTTGGTTACAATTTCACTTGTTTTATAATGCAATAAACAATAGTTTCTATATAATCATGAACTAGTATAAGTCTTTTCACTGTTAGTTTGAATATTGAACTAGTTTATTTACTGCCTTTTATGCATCTTGTTTTCATATGCACAAAATCAGCTAATAATTAGATCATTTAGGCCACTTTCCACTATTTTCTGTATACAGACTGTCATTCAGACCACCTGTTCAGCCTTACATTCAGACCATATGTTCAGTCTGTTATCTAGTCTTTGATTCAACCTTCAATGTTCCCATTTCATTTTAAGCTTGTTTGAAGGTTCTGTTTCTTTGGATTTTGAATTATGTTCTGCTTTGGTAATTAGATAATGGTTATATTTACCATTGGAACCTTAGATTAGGCTATTCAAAGTGTTTATCAAGTTTCATCCTTATCTTTCACCTCTTCTTATCTTAGTATGCCTTGAATTATACTATGTTCTGTTTCTTTGGTTTCTGATCTTCTCACTTATTATTGTTATAACATTTGATAAGTTTATCTCCAGTCTAGTTTATCTTTGTGTATATCTTTGTGTTTAGAAGAGCTTATTTATTAAGTTTTCTACTTGCTTCTTTACTAAGTTTTCTTTATTAAGTTTTCTACTTGTTTCTTTCATTAAGTTTTTACTTGTTTATAAGTTAGATTTTCCCTTACATATGTTTCATATAAGAATTGTTTATTTATAAAAGTAATCCTTAAAATAATCTTGTTTCTTAATAGATTAGTTGTTTATAATACCTTCCTTAGTTAAGATTCATTTGCTTATGGAATAAATCACAATGTTTACCATCACCTGTAATTGGACATTCCTTAGTTTGCACATATTTGTAGAAGTTAAATTAGATTTAGTCCCATTCAGTTTATTTATTGCTTTTGAAATCCATTTTGACACTACTCCTCTAGTTCCGATTACAATGATTGCATATCCTCAGAACCCCCAAGGAGAGTGGAACTAGTAGAACTAGATAGTTTAGTTTAATTGTTATGTACATTTTATTTGTTGTATGTATAATTTAATTGTTGGATTTTGTAAAGTATATCAATTTGTTTCAATCTTGTTTCCAATATTATAATTCCTTGTATAGTTAGTTTCTAAAGTTGTTTATGAAGCTTTCTGATTCTTGGATTAAGAAGTGGAATAGTTGAGTAATAGGAAGTTTAATATCTTAGAGTAGTATTGCTTATATCTTTACTTTCCAGTATTTTTTTATAGAGTAGAGTAGTATAGATTGATAATGCTCGAGTCTAATACTTCCTTTCGGTTTAATGACCTTAATAGTTGAATTTCTAAGAGTTTGACTCAGTTTTTCATTTTGAAAGATATTTCGATCTTTTCTTTGTTAAAATATTTCCACGACATTCTAGGAACCCCTCTACCTTCGCATATATTTTGTGTCAACTCTAATTTTACCAACCTTGGTCGATAATTAAATATTTGGTGAATTAATTAAGACATTATAACACCCAACAGGAACCCATTTGTTACATGGTTGTCGGTGCTTGATTAGCAGGTTGGCTTGGTTGGGTAATCCCAAGGAACCATCTATTAATTGGATGACTATGTGTTTGATGTATGGATTGGCTTGGCTAAGTAAGTCCAAGGACCCCCACCATGTTATTGGCTTGTGTCCTTAACAGTCTGTGAAACCCAACGGTGTGTTGTCTTCACTGTGAACGTATGGTTTTGGCTATGTGTGATCCTGTTGTTCCCTAGTGCCTTGTGGAATCATGCCCAACCCAAGGGTGACAGTGATGCTGAGAGATTAATGAGCACATTGGCCTAAGGTTGGGTGGAATGTTGCAGTGATGTAACTAATTGCGGGCCAGCTTCTTTCAAGATAAGTATTCTTGTGTTTAATCTCTGCAAACTATTGGTTTTATGAATTAATATAAACATGTTGAAGTTTTGAATTTTTGAATGAATGAATTGTGCTTCCACTGTAGAATGCATTATGCATCTATGTATATATTTATGTTCAATGCATTTTATTTATTATGTTTTTATGTTCATGGGGTTATTTTTCCCATTTGACAGCAGCAGTGTGGTGGTCACGTCCTCTCCATTGTCGGTATGAGGGTGGGGATGTGACACAGCTACTCTTCCTCCTCTAGTGAACTTGTTCTTCTTCTATCTCTAGTGAATATGCTTGAGTGCTTGATATGTTAAAATGGGAATTACACCTCCCCTATTTATATGTGTTTTTCAAGTGACTTTTCCTTATGAGGCCAACTTGTAAACTTCAGTAGGTCGACTTGACTAGGGTACAATATAATATGCTCTTTCTGGATTCTTCTGGGTCGAGTCAATTAATAGGGTTTACATCTATTATTTTAATGCTTTTACATGATCAAATACAATGTGAATATTTCCCAAAAGGGAGTACAAAATTGGTACAACAATAACACATCAAGAATATATTCCGAAGTTACACAATCTTCAATATCCATAAATGAAAAATTAAGAGTAATGCATGCCTAACTAGGCTGGTGGAAGAATGGAATTGACAACTAATTGTTTAAAATAAAACCTTAAAAATTAGGAGAGTGTATCCCATGGTAATTGGAGATTCTCTTGATGGCGTCTGGATAGTTATCATGTTCTCTTTAATCATTACATATGTATATATTTCCATTAAAATGCAGATAGACAATGGAATATTTCTCTTCCTCAAGCTACTATGTTTGAAGTCTATCACAAATGAAATGCATGCATCTAAAGGACTTGTATAATTTCTAGTCTTAATCAAAACTAAAAACATAATGACATGGCCAGGACATATAATTTCCCATTAGCACAAGGGTATCAAATACAGAGTGTAGGATCTTATTAAAATTTTCTTGCATAGTATTTCTAACCACACGATGAATTATAATTTATAATCCAAAAATCCAGAGGTAAGAAACCTCCTAACTTATGCAAGCCTCCATTGTCTAAGCCATCATTGGCTGCTGTATACTGAAGTACATGGTTTGAAAACTGATCCTAAACTTGATATGCATACATGTTAATTGGATGACTATGTGTTTGATGTATGGATTGGCTTGGCTGAGTAAGTCCAAGGACCCCTCCATGTTATTGGCTTGTCTCCTTAACAGTCTGTGAAACCCAACGGTGTGTTGGCTTGACTGTGAACGTATGGTTGTGGCTATGTGTGAGCCTGTTGTTCCCTAGTGCCTTGTGGAATCATGCCCAGCTCGAGGGTGGCAGTGATGCTGAGAGATTAATTAGCACACTGGCCTATGGTTGGGTGGAACATTGCAGTGACGTAGCTAGTTGCGGGCCAGCTTCTTTCAATATAAGAATTCTTCTGCTTAATCTCTACAAACTATTGGTTTTATGAATTAATATAAACATGTTGAAAGTTTGAATGTTTGAATGAATGAATTTTGCTTCCGCTGTAGAATGAATTATGCATCTGTGTATATATTTATGTTCAATGCATTTTATTTGTTATGTTTTTATGTTCATGGGGTTATTTTTCCCGTTTGACAGCAGCGGTGTGTTGGTCACGTCCTCTCCATCGCCGATATGAGGAGTGGGGATGTGACAGTGTGGTATCAAAGCTCATGTTGCAGCTTTGGGCCTCCATGGTCCATGAAGAGTAGTTGACAGAGGCAGGATTACCCTCTGTGGTCAGCAGTAAAATAAACAGACTGGAGAAATTTTCAGAAATTTTCCTAAGTGTTGGAATATTTTCACATGTCGATTGCGTCGGCTGCATTGGATGAAGGCAAGCCGACATGGGTCGTGTCCGAAGCGCGTCAGGGAAGTTAGCCTGATTACACCGATAGCATCGATGAAAAATTCAAAAGGGAGTCGATACGTCAGCGTAAAAAAGAGGTTCGAGCCGACAGTGGCGGTTGGGTTGGCAAGTTCGAACCAACAGGGAGGGCAGTCGATGGCGTCAATAGGAAAGGAATAAATCCTGTCGAAGGAAGAAAGAAAACTCTTTTAAGTGTTTGTTATTCGGTGGAAAGAAGATGAATTTTGAGCCGATATGGCGGCTCTATTGCCTTCTTTTTGCCAACACAGTGGACAAAATTGCCTAGAATTCGTCGACAAATAAATCGAAAGAGTTATTTCGACTCAGTTCATCGAAGCTGAGCCGCTGCATATCGACAGAAAGAGGAAAAGAAATTCGATGTGTGTCAACAGGGAAAGCAAGATGAAAACTGATGTGTGTCAGTAGGGAAAGGAAGATGGAGCTGATGCATATCGGCGAGAGAAGGAAAATTGACCCGACGCGTGTCGGGTAGAAGCTGAAATTTTCACCGAAGAAGAGGAGAAGGGAAAAATTTTCAAAAAAAAATTCCTAAGTTTTGAATCGAAGGATTTTGGAGGATTTTTTCGATGGATCGGCTGAATAGATCGAAACATAGTTCGGAATTTTTCCGAAGCGGCGGTAGAAACTTCAATATTTTTATGATGCGGCACAGTGGATGAAGATGATAAGAAGATGAAGGAAGAAAAAGAGATGTACAAGGACATTTCTATAAAGCATAATCAAGGGAGTCACATTGGAAGAGGAAATTATGAAAGCGAAACATCATTCTGTTATGGATGAAGGGACACCATATGAAGATGGTATTGAAGTACATTTAGATGGTGTACCTATGCAGGTTGTGAAGCATAGGATGGATTCTTAAGCAAAGACAAAAACATGGAAATTGATAGTGGAATTATGTTCACTGCTGAGAAGTTGAAACTGTGGGTCAGGAAGCATGGATCATTCCTAAAATTCGTGCAGTGGACCCCAGGAAAGTCATAACTCAACTGTGGTGGAAGTTGAGGGTGAGATTGATGGGCATATATGAATGTTCTGCCACTTGGATCCTATGATATACTCATTGGAATGGACTGGTCAGTAGCACATAGAGGAAATATTGATTGTTACAGCAAGACTTTTGAGTGCTTGGATGAAGACGGAAACCTGAGGGTTGTGAAAGGATTTCCAAAAGTGATCTCTAGAAGGCAGTCTTCAGCAATAAAACTGAAGAGGTTATGTGGGAAATGCTTTAGAGTGTATGCAGCTCATGTTTTGGAGGTAGCAGAGAATGATACTCCTAGGTTGGAGGGTTTTCATGTGGTACAGCGATTCAAGAATGTTTTTCCTGATGAAATTTTAGGGTTTCCTCCAAAGAGGGACATTAATTTTACCTTTGAGCTTCTTCCAGGTAAAGAACCAGTGTCCAAGACACCCTACAAGGTGAGTACATCAAATTGCTAGAGTTGATGATGTAGTTGCAAGAGTTGTGGGAAAGGAAGTATAATAGGCCAAGTGTGTCCCTGTGGGAGGCACCAGTTTGGTTTGAGAAAGAGAAAGATGATACACTTTGATTGTGTCTTGTTTCAGATAGTAAACAAGGTCACTGTGAAGAACAAGTATCCTTTGCCTAGGATCGATGACCTATTTGATCAAATGAGGAGAGAAAAGGTGTTTTTCAAGTATGACTTAAGGTCTGGTTACCGACAAGTAATGATCAAGCAGGAATATGTTCATAAGACAACCTTCAGGGCAAGGTAAGGATCTTATGGGGTTGTAGTGGTATCATTTGGGAAGGTATCATTTGGTTTCCCAAATGGACCAACTACATCTATGTGCCTCATGAATAATGTTTTCAGTAAGTATGTGGACAGGTTTGTTCTTGTTCTCCTTGATGAAATTCTTATTTATTCTAAGAATGGGGAAGAACATTTGGAACAATTGAGGCTAACTTTGAAATTGCTCAAGAAGCATAAGTTGTATGCAAGGTTGAGCAACTATGACTTCTATGAAAATAGAATTCATTATTTGGGTCACATTATCTCAGATAAAGGAATATCTATAGACCCTGAAAAGATTGAGGCCATGATGAGTTGGCCTACTCCAAGAAAGTTAACAGAGGTAAGATCTTTTGTGGGACTTGCAGGGTATTGCAGGAAGTTCACTGAAGAAGATTTTGCAGGAAAAGTTGAGTATATGGATAGGCTAAGGGAGCTTGCATGTGAACTTGTAGTTCCATGAGAAAATGGCCCTTGTGTGTATAGGCATACACATGAGGACTTCCTGAAGACTTAGGTAGAATGATCTAAGCATAGCAGTATGGTGGTGCCCAATGAAACCTAGGGTAGGAAGTTGTCATGTGCCATGCGAAGGATCTCATGACTCATAACAGGCTTTGAAAATTCAGATTGCAATTTTTTCTGTTGATTATGGTAGACTGTGATCTTCTGTGATGGTTTTGAATCATGCTAACCATGGATATGCTTGTCTTGCATTGCTTGATGACTGAAGTTTCCTGTTGATTAACTATGATTTTTTAGATGATTAAAAAAATGTGTCAAGATGACATGTTGTATGTGGATGTCCATGTTTTGGGCAGCATGCGTGAGTAAGGGATGAGTAATCCCCACTTGCAAAATCCAAACAACATGAGGATGGCCTCATGGTTGAAAAAAAAAAAAAATTTTCTGCAGGAAGCAGAATTGTGAACTCAGATTTTTATTTGAATATCAATGTTATTGATCGTTTGATATTTGGGAAATATATCATGTATGCATGAAATAGATTTGAAAATCTATGATTAAAATTTTATGATGAAATCGCATGTGAACTGCATGCTTGTATGTAATGTGGGTGAGATGATGGAAGTATGCCCCTGGAGTACATAGCTTCTCGGACATATGTGTTTGGAATCCATAACTCCTCGAAAGGATGTACTGGGTGTACATTATTACTTGGAAGGATGTACTAGGTGTACATAGCTTCTCGGAGGAATGTCTTTGGAATAGGTTTGAAAACCTATGATTGCATTTATTTTTATGATGACATCTCATATAAATTGCACGCTTGTATGTAACGTAGGTGAGATGATGAAAATATGTATTGGATGTACATGGATCCTTGGAAGGATGTACTAGGTGTACATAGCTTCTCAAAGGGATTTCTTTGGAATAGGTTTGAAAACCTATGGTTGAAATTTTATGATGACATCTTATGTAAACTGCATGTCTATATGTAACGCATGTGAGATGATGAAGACATGTACAGGGAGTACATGGCTCCTCTAGAAGGATGTACTTGGGTACATAGCTTCTCCCCCCCTACCATCCAGGCACTGCTATGCATCACTGGGGACGCCCCGGGTGTAATACATCCGGTTAGACTTCTTTCCGCACACATTCACGCCGTAAGGGGACTGTCACGAGAGTGGGGGATCCATGAAGAGAATAACCCGTAGGTATTATGATGTCCTGAAAGGAAGCGCCTGAGCATTGGTAAGCACTTGGAGGAGGTGTTGGACCCTTAAGCTAGATCTATTATTGAGCACCCAGAGAGGTGTTAGGATCTGAACCAGGGCTGATCAGATCTCGCTTGAGAGATGATATACAGATAAGTATTGGATTATTTGGAAAATCCTGGTTGATTTTCTGTAATTACGCATGTACATAATGATTTGGCTAAGATTTTGAAAATCTTGTTAAGAAACAAATCCTGCGAAAATGAATCTGACATGTGAATTAATCTGTTATGGCACCTAGAAAGGAAGCGCCTGAGCACTGGTAAGAACTTGGAAGAGGTTCTAGGCCCGTAAACTAGAGCTTCCATTGAGCACCCAAGGAGGTGTTAGGATCTGAAGCGGGGTTGACTAGATATCGGTTGGGAGATATTATACAGATAAGTATTTGGTTTACTTATCAAACTTTTGTTGTTGTTGATTTTCTATAAATATACATGAGCATATGATGCCGCTATTATTTTGAAAATATTGTTATAGATCGCATCCTCTAGGAATGAATATGACATGTGAATGAATTTGTTGTGGTGTTTGGAAAGGAAGCACTTGAGATTGGTAAGCGCCTAGAGGAGTTGCAGGCTCTTGAACAGAACTGTTATTGAAGCACCCAAAGAGGTGTTGGGATCAAGAACGGAGTTTTCAAAACTCCATTGAAAGGTATTTTCAGGTGATCCGAGCCTTGCAGAAATTTGGCTACCCTTTAATGCACACCCAGGTGTGGGGTGGGGTAGTGTTGTGAGTTCCATGGTTGTATAAATTACAGTTGAACACCTGTGGAACAAAAATAATATACTTATGCAAATGAGTATTTGGTTCACTTGGAAACTTTTGTTGATTTTATGTCAATATACATGTGCATATGATTCATTTATGATTTGGAAAAACCTTGTGAATACCGACATGGGAATTGACTCATTTCTTGGGGGTTGAGCATAGGTATTGTCGATTTCCAAAGACATTGGAAATGTTCCAATCTGGGGAGAAGGATTCTACAAGACCAGAAAAATATCATGTGGTGTGTGTTGATGCATGCAAGCAAGGACTTGGAAGAGTTCCAGATCGTTCCATTCGACATATAAAGGTGCATAGGAAGAACTGCAGTCCTAAAGAGGCTACGTGGGAGCTGGAGGATGTCATGCGACTGACACATCCATTTTTGGTTCAAGTTTGCAGAGCACTGAGGGCGGTGCCAGTGTAGCAATTGTTAATTTTTTGTAAATAGCTGAGGATGGTGCTATTGAACAGGGAGGGGAATGTAACACCCCAGTTTTGACCCCGTGGTATTAAATTGCATATGATGTAAATATTGTATTAAATCATGGTGTGGAGCTCAAGGAAAAGGCCCCACCATGGGTTCAGTGTTTTATGTTTCGGCGATTAAAATCAATGCTGATAGTTTATGTTCCAGCTAGGCACAATGTGTTTTGAGACATCATGTAAAATGCAATTAAATAAAAATACCACAACTAGTTATGCGCCGCAACGTTAAAGAGATGGGGGCATGATTTCACAAGGAATAGGGAGGGGGAAATAATCAAACCATTGGGCCATGGGGAAAATCCAAATATCTATGAGAGAACCCATTAAGTTGTGAACTACCCTTTTTGTCTTTACACCCAATCATATAAGGTTAGTGAAGGAATTTATTATCTTGGGATGGGCAAGGCATGGGTGTTAAATTCGTATTGGGGAAGCCGCCCATTTTTGGGAAAATGAATTTTGTGTTATGGGCCAAGAAAATACTTGGAAAAGGAGGCACAAGCCATTTTATGCACCCATGTGTTTGCTTCCTCATGCAGCTGGAGATAGCTGGGCATTCTCCCTCGCGATTTCTATTGTTTTCCCATTCCCCCATGGCTAGGGATTTCATTTTTGGTATAGTTGTGTGAATGTACAGCAGTGATGCAGGTTTGGGGGATTTGAGAGGTCGTTTTTTCCTCCCTCATGCAGCTAGATCATGTTGTGTGTTTCCCTCACATTTTTCTGCATTTTTCCTATTTTCTCCAAGCTGGGAAACTCGTTTTTGGGTTGTTGACGAATTGGAGAAGAGTCCCATGATTTTTGGGTGGTTGTTGAGTCTTTTTTCTCCCACATGAAACCCCTAGAAGTTTTTAAAAAATGAATTGCTGTGAGAGGGATGTTTTCCCCATTTTATTAGGCCATTTGTGGTTGCAAATTTTGTTTATGGTAATCCCTAGTGTATGGGAGAATAGATCCACGATATGAGGGTTCGATGAGGTCATTTTTACCTCTAGGAATCCCAAGAACATTTCCTAAAAATGTATTTTCTCATGCAGGTTTGTTTTCCCCTCAGCCATTTCGTTTTGGGTTGCCCAAAAAAATTTTGTTCATATCCGGTAGTTGTGTGTGGTTGTGTTCGATTAATTGGTTGACTGTGTGCTTGATGCAAAGTGGGGCTTGGCTAAGTAGGTCCAAGGAGCCCATCTATTAGATGGTTTTCTGTGCTTAATTAGCAGGTTGGATTGGTTGGGTAATCCCAAGGAACCATCTATTAATTGGATGACTATGTGTTTGATGTATAAATTGGCTTAGCTAAGTAAGTCCAAGGACCCCTCCATGTTATTGGCTTGTCTCCTTAACAGTCTGTGAAACCCAACGGTGCATTGTCTTCACTGTGAACGTATGGTTTTGGCTATGTGTGACCATGTTGTTCCCTAGTGCCTTGTGAGTAATGCATGCCTAACTAGGCTGGGGGAAGAATCGCATTGACAACTAATTGTTCAAAATAAAACCTTAAAAATTTGGAGAGTGTATCCCATGGTAATTGGAGATTCTCTTAATGGTGTCTGGATACTTGGAATTCACCATCCATGGGGTAATGCTATCCAGACTCTAAACTTAGAGGGAGGATCAAATACTTATATTGGACTCTTCTTTTCTTCCAACATAGTGTATACAGTAGTGCAACGATGGATATTGGCCTTTGGCAAATCAAAAAATGATAACTCGGTAGCTTAAAATTGTAAAATCAATCAATATTCTCTAATTATAGAATGTAATCATGTTCTCTTTAGTCATTACATATGTACTTATTTCCATTAAAATCCAGATAGACAGTGGAATATTTCTCTTCCTCAAGCTACTATGTTTGAATTCTATCACAGATGAAATGTATGCATCTAAAGGACTTATATAATTTCTAGTCTTAATCAACACTAAAAAATTAATGACATGGCCAGGACATATAATTTCCCATTAGCACAACAGTATCAAATACAAAGTGTAGGATTTTATTAAAATTGTCTTGCATAGTATTTGTAACCACATGGTGAATTATAATTTATAATCCAAAAATCTATAGGTAAGAAACCTCCTAACTTATGCAAGCCTTCATTTTCTAAGCCATCATTGGTTACTGTATACTCAACATGGTTTGAAAACTGATCATAAAGTTGATATGCATACCTATCCATAGAATCATCTGTTAATGTTGAAGAACTCTTATCCAACTCTGAAATATACTTACATCCCTGTTGTTGTTCTGGATCTGATCCATACTTATTGTCTTCCTGCTCAGAATATAAAACATATTGACTTTCTTCCTACTCCTCCCCATGCA
>LPNX010542248.1:11553-28464 GCA_001517045.1 Pseudotsuga menziesii | reverse complement strand
GTTGAACCCCAATTAGCATATTATCTTTTTGAATTTCTTAAATCATATATAATCAGATAGATTAACTAATGATAGAATTGATTATATAAAAATCTATGAAACTCACAGCTACTAATTATCACAACTATGAAAATGTTGTCATTTGACTCTTCTACAATTGGGAGTACCTTCAGAATCAAAGATTCTGAAGGAACTCTCTTATAATCTTTTAGAAGTAAATCATAAAAGAGAATTGATCTCCATTAATCTTAATGACAAAATAAGGGGTTGTTGTTGGCTGCCAACAGGCCTGACTTGGCCATGTTTTCCAAGATGCAAGTCAAATCTACGTTGTCAGAAACTTATGAAGAAGCCGAGAGAGCAGAAGTTGAAAAAGAGAGCATAGAAGATTATCCTGAGCAGTCGGAGAAAAAAAATTTGGTAAGGATGAGCAATCACATGATTTTGGAAGGATGGTGAGGATGATGTAGAAACTATCTAATAGAGTGATAGATTTGGAAAAAGAAAAGGAGTCTCATAAAGAATACAAGCCTTACTATGAAAGGAGAGAGGACAACAATCAATCTAAACCTCCTCCACACAGTCCTACATCAATGAATTTAACTGATAGGGTATGGATAATTTTTGCACCTTTCATCAGCAACCTCATTCTGAAAAAAATTGCCGTCAATGGATCAATTCGATGACATTAGTAATGAATCAGCTATTGGACTCTAAACTAACAGAAGCTGATGATGAGGGAGAAAAGAGTAATAAATCCAAATAAAAATAAGAGGATAATGCTCTATTTTTATGGTACTGTGTCTCACTTTTTTATACAGAAGAGGAAGGTTCACTGAAACAGGAAGAAACATCAGAAACAAATGTGATAACGAGAAGTCAAGGTTTTTTAAATAAAGACAATTCCATACTCCCAAAAATTAAGAGACTTCAGGAGAATGTAAAGAAAATTTAGAAGAACAACATAGATGATAAAATACCCCAATTTACCATTACCAGTCAAGATTTGAAACAAGTCAACATGCCCATTAGGCCTATTGAAGACAAAGCTGATAATGTCAAGGAAAATATCAAAGCACCTAAGATAGGGTATGAATTGTTAAAAGCACTTGAAGTACCAGAGGAGGGGCTTCCCATTAACAACCAACCTGTAGAAGAGATTGTTGAAGCAAGTGTGGGAGGTAAGACTAGGTTTAAAACCCCACCATTCCTCCTGACCTTGGAGATTTTAAACCATAAGTTGCATAAATGTTTAGTAGACTCAGGGTCATCGCTTAATGTTATGCCACTTGTAGTCTGCAAAAGATCAATGGACAACCTAAACCAACTTCCTGGCAGGTTACTCAATTAGACAGGACCAATGTGAAAGTAGTCGGGGAAATGGAAGATGTTCTGATTCGCTTATCTGCAAATGAAAAGATATGTCAGTACATTGATATTGTAGTAGCAAACATACCTGATGGCTATGGACTTATTTTGAATCGAGACTGGTCAGCAAGACTAAATGGGTATTTTGCTTCAGATTGGTCACACTTGTGGTTGCCTCAGAAGGGAAGTCCAAACGAGATTAAAATATTAAGAGAGCCCCACATGAAGCACAATGTTACTCAATTGGAAGAAAAAAATGAACCAGTGAATTATGTGTTGGGAAATCATCTAATTGAGCTAAAACCGGGAGACTACCAAGTAGAAGAAGCTAGTAGTACACCAGACACCCAGCCCAATCTCCTTCGATTTTCACGGGATGATGAGATTGATTGTAAAATAGTAGATGTAGTTTTTGATAATGGGTAGGCATTTTTTTCAATTTGCAGTCAAGCCTATCCCCTCAACTTACAAGCTGCCATATTTAAAGGGGTGGGCAGAGAACTGATCAGTTAGTGGTTTAGTTCTCAAACTTTATTTTTCTTGATTTTTGTTTTTGTATTATCTTGTACATAAATAAATTGCTTTGGTTTGTTTATTTTGATTTACTTTATTTCTGTTTGTTCTAGTTTATATTTTGATGGATTTCAATAAAAGAACCAAACTTTTGGTTGCATGGAGAGTATCAGAATTCTGGATTAACTAAAATCCTTGATTATAAGACTATGTACTATTGTTTTATCTGAAATAATTTCTTCTAGATAGCAGTTTTCCTAAATGGCTATGAATACATTGAAGTCCTACTTAATCCTTGTAAAATAACTCAGGATCGAAAGGTTTGGAATACTATTTCAAGGCTCCATCCATCTCACATTTAAAAAATGTCCTAGGGAGTGACAACAAAAGACCCATGGAAAGGAAGCAAGGTAAATAGTATATTATATAAATAATCCCATGCCAAGAATTGAAAGTCAAAAGCAAAATAAGAGTCAAGAATCTCTTGAGAAAGCAATATGTATCAAAACAAAGTACTAAATCATATGAGTACAAAATTGCCAAATTTCTTCTCCATCCGTGAGCTAAAAATTAAATACATCTCTCACACAAAAGGACACTATGGATAGAGGAGCCTGAATAAAAAAATTCAGAAAGAAAGGCATGCAGGAGGACTCAAAAGAAAGGACAAAAGTCCAAAAGCACAAAAAGTACAAATGGCATGGGAATGAGGAACAAATGAATATTTATGTTTACCATATGTTACAATCTTATGGAGTTCAAGCTGGAAGCTACCCGAAGACAGAGGTAAAAAATGAAACTCATATTCCTAGCCTCAAAAGAGTTATCTTGACTTTGAAATCTTGGTTTCCATTTTCCTAAATTGGACTATCATCAATGATTAAAAGTACATACATTTTCCATTTGGGAAATCCAGAAATCTAGAAGAATTCAACATGTTGGTTTTATTGTCAAACAATCTGTTACTTAAGGAAGAAACTATCCAGAGATCTGGGTTCACCAAGCAGTCGCCAATTGTTGCAGATGCAACTTTTTCCCAAATTTTTTAAAATTTTGGACCCTCCTTTTGATGTTATCTTACCTAGGATTGTTTTGATTGCTGAAATTTGTTTTTCCCTCTGTGACAAAATTGGGTTACTTGAAGTTGAATTGAGGTCAGTTGTTTTCATGATTTTCGAAAAACCGCCTTTTGTTTGCCAATGTTTTGACTGGGGAATGTAAAGTTTTGATTTGAAAAATAAGGTCCTTTTGATCTAAATGTTTTCCTTTATCGCTATCAGAGTTCAGTTGAAGTTTGAGTCGAAACTCTAATTCTCTGTGCCCCCACTGTTTCGGGGGTTAAATGAAATTTTTAATGCTGGCTAGTCGAAGGTCATTGAGCACTTAACGCTATGTTTTACGTTTGTTTATCGCTGCCGGAATTCTATTGATGTGTGAATTGGGCCGTAACCAGTAAAAACCCATGGTGGAATCGGTCGTAACCAGTAAAACCCTTTATTTTTGTTACTTGACCTATGGTAGCCGAACCGTAAACCGGACGGATTCCCCATACCAAACAGTAACGTGCTAGTTGGGAACGTTTACTGGGGAGAATCCCTAACTATTGTTACCTGTGATTTTCTAGGCCTCAACACAAGGTTCATCATCAAGACAATGAGTCGATGTGAGTAACAGATAAAGATTTATTAATATATCTTTAACAACACATTTCAAGAGAAAATTAGGAAATTGATAATGTTGACTATATAACTAAGACCAAACCCAAACCCTAAAATGTTAAGCTAGATAATAAGGAAGTCTCAGTTGTGATTAAAAAAAACACCCTAAATATAGAGATTCACGTAGATACATCATTATTATTATTCTAGCTAATGAAATTCCATATATA
Organism: Pseudotsuga menziesii; assembly: GCA_001517045.1. Classification (NCBI taxonomy): domain Eukaryota; kingdom Viridiplantae; phylum Streptophyta; class Pinopsida; order Pinales; family Pinaceae; genus Pseudotsuga; species Pseudotsuga menziesii. The sequence continues at coordinate 24,695 of LPNX010542248.1, read as the reverse complement.
TATAAAGCGGCCTCTACTCTCCCGGTCCATGGAGAATATAGTTTATTGAACTTAGACAAGGGACAACTCTGTCGGTTCGGCAAAAAATTTGGTCGTGTTGAGGCCTGGAAATTCGCAGGCAATAACAGCAAGGCATTCTCCCCAGTCAACATTCCCAACTAGCCCATGACTCTTTGGTGTAGGGAATCCATCCGTTTTGCGGTCTGTCTACCGTAGGTCAAGTAACAAAAAACAAAGGTTTTACCGATTGCGGCCCGGTCCACCGTGTATGTTTTTGTATTTTTTGACTTAATGTATGATATGCACATGCCTAATTAATCATGCAGGGTGATGAAAGATGCAAGGAGAAGTCACAATGTGATGTGCAGGTCCTTACCTCTCGTCTTAGAACTCACAAGCATCCAAATCACATATGCAGTACTAAATTAAAACTAACTATCTACCTATCCCCGGGGAGCCAAATTGTAACTTATTATGAGTAATGTATATTGTACATGCATTACAAAGAGAAATTACAGATAGCTGATATTCCTTCCCACAACACATGAACGATTAAGATGTTTAGACAATCAGATAGCCAATTGTTTATGAACAGCATGCATTACTCATGGTGGTAATTTCACAGAATAAACCAAAAATCATTCAAACAAGAACATAGGCTCTAAGAGTTAGAATTATCTCACAGTTAATGAACAAAAACTGGAAAAATGAAATAGTTCATCTTTCACTAATCCAAAGCATAGCATTTGAACGTCCCACCAAAATTTCTCTGACAGGCAAACAATAATTCCTTATTGCAAAAAAAAGTAGTTCTTCTTACAATCTCTTTACATGTCTAACTGGGAAAAAGACCTTTGTTCTTCTAAGTCTCCTATATTTATACAAAAGGATGAGACTGTTGGGCTTCCCAAAAATAACCCTGGGCTTCCCAACTCTTCGCCTCCCAAAAATTCCCTCAAATGTTTACAAAATCGTTACATATTACAAAAGTGAACAATCCTTTATGAGGAGGGCCCCACTTGAGTATTCAGAAATTTCTTCCACGCCAAAGCCTCAAAGGCGATGCCTTCAAACGCACAAGGTTCCAAAAATTGAATGTTTATCTCGAACTTCACAAATTGGTTCTTGATGGCCTCAATTCTAGCTGCACTCAAAGGAAGCTGATCCTCCAATAGCTGCACACTGATGGCGAAATGATCTACTTCACTCCTTAAGATCTGGTCATCGAGGGCTTTAATGTGCTGTATTTTTTCTTCCTCTTCTTGATACCGCTTCTGCAAAATCTCCACAAATGAGGTGTGGTCTGGAAAAACATCTAGCCTCTACTCAGCTTCTGTTTCGCACCAGTTATAGGTAATCAGGATCCTTCTGAAGAATTATGTGCATGCTCCTTTCGTCTTTCTAACAGCCGTTTTGAAATCCACTGTTGTGTTTATAGCAAACTCTTATAAGTCATAATCCTGCTTAAGAGCCTGTCGATCTTTCGAGGGCAGCTCTGCAGGAGTTTCTTCATTATTTTCCAGCCTTGCCAATCTTACTGTCAGGACTTCCAGGACGTCTTGAGATCTATCAATAAAATAAGAGGAAGTCTCTACAATTTCCTCTAATCGGTCGTCTATTTGCAAAACTTTGCATCTCTCTTCTTCTATGGCGGTCTGCAGCTGAACCATCTTGGCCTTTTGTGCCAGCACATGTTTCTTGAAAGGTTGGAGGTCAACCTGCTGCTCCTTTGCTTCCTCTAAAGCGGTTGTTAGAGAAGAAATATGCTCTTGAAGTTTCATATCTTGTTCTTGAGCTTGCTTCTCATTTGCCTAGAAGGTGGTCTTTCGCAGCTCTAAGTCTTCTATCTTTCCCAGCAGCTGCTCCTTCTCAACCCTTAGCTCCTGATACTCTTGTTGCACTCTCTCTAGACACTCTTGTGTCATTTCCATAGACCTCCTTTCTGCTTGGAGAACCTGCAGTTCATCCTTTGAAGACCTCATCTCCTTTTGCATGTCCTCATATTTTCTCTTCAGCTTACTTCTTTCTTCTCTCTCCTTTCTTAATGTGTCTTTCAGCTGAGAAGAGGACTTCCTGGATTGCTCCATATATGTCATTATTCTATCTACATTATCCTCAGAAGCATGGATCAATGCAGCTCCTGCTCTAATGGTGAATCTGGGATCTCAGTCTGTCCCATATACAACGGTTGTATCCGTTATCATCTTCACGGACATACCTCCTGTTTCAACCTTCTTCTCCATTCTCTTCACTATCCTCTTTCTTTCCTTTTCATAGAAGACAGTATTAAATACAGGGATTTCTTCCCCTACCTTCTGTACAAAAGGGACCAGTTTAAGTGTGGGGACCATAGATTGTCCAGGTATGCTGACAGTCGGTACTTTTGGGTCCTGAACCTCAGGGTTTCCCACATCCTGAGTCTGAATATCAGCTGTGTCTGAGGCTGACTGTTCTGTCGGTGTCTGGGTCAGCTTGATCCTCTCTGCTTCCTATTTCTGAAGCTCTTCATAAAGCTTCCTTTTCCCTTCTTCTTCTTCATTTCTTCCATCTTCCTCTGCTTTTCTAGCTGCCTCTTGTGCAGCTCTTCGTTTCTCTTCTTCTTCTCCTTTCAGCCACCCTTCAGCTTCTTGGACCAACCTTTGGGCTTCTTCATCTCATTTCCTATCTTCTTCATCAGCTTTTGCTTGTTCATCCTGCCCCTTCCCACCTTTTGTGGTTATCTTCTTTTTTAACCTTTTCCTCAAGACTGTCATGTTCAATGCACTGCGGAAGATGGACTCTTCTCTGTCCCAATGGTGGGTGTATTCAAAATGGACGTTGTTTTATTTGCAGTGTTCAGCCCCTTTGCTATGGGAGTCATTCCTGTGGAAGGGCATTTCACCAAAATGAAACTTTTCTAACTCTTCCATGAACTCATATGCCTTCTTTTATCTGGTAAACTTATAGTTCCCTAACTTGAAAGGCAAAGGGGGATAGGCAGTCTTCTTATGTTCAAACATAAAAATTCCAATGCCATCCAGGAATACTTGCCTAACTGCCTCTTTATGAATGATGTAGTCTGTGGCATATTTGGGAAATAGGGAGGGTGCGCTGGAGCCTCCAAACATCCTGAAGTAGAGTCCATCCTCAATCAAGAAATAATCTGCATATTCTTCGAATACCTGCAATGCCTCTTTCGACATGCAGTTACATTCCTTCAAAAAAATGAGAGTATACAATGGCATGATGAACTATTCACAGACCTCTCGGTAATTACTATTGTATTTGTGCACCCATAGTGGCTTGTATGCAGCATAAACAGGCATCCTCTCCCTATCCCAGATACACCTTAGGCTGGGGAAAGGTTGATTGCACAGTATACAATCAACAAATATGGAACTCATATAAAATTCGGACCTCTTTTGGGACACTCCTCCCAGGGCTGAGGCCATACAGGCTGAAAGACTCTTTGATACTATGTTGGCCCAGTTGAAGATGTTCCCTTGGGTTGCAACATAAAATATAATGGGCATCCATTCTAATTTGAAGCTCTTGCCATGAGCTCTTCCAAAAATTCTGTTGAGCATTAAGGCAATGAACCTGTACGGGGCTCTTAAGCTCGTTGTGTCATATTCTCCCGTAGGCCTGGTTCTGAAATGCCTTCCAGACAATAGCATTCTTCTAAGAGTCTCAACAAGGTCCATTCGGATTTTTTTCAACCAATCATCAGACAAAAATATTTGTGCTTCTGGAAGGTTGTAGGCCAGGACTACATATCCTGGGCTATAGGCAGCATAGCCTTGTTTATCAACGTTCTCTAGGATCATAGTGGTTACATCCGCCTGGGGTAGAATCCAACCAATCACTTCAGAGCATGGCAAGAGCTCTGGTCTTGTGGAAATATTCATCAGTGAAAATCTCTCTATATTGGCGTATATGCCTTCCTCCTCCAAGCCCATATCAGGCACCTCTCGGCGCAATATCAACCTGTATATTTCTCCCCACTGGTACTCAGGCTCTACACCAGTTATACACTTGGTGTACTCATAGATGTACTCGGTTTTGGTGAAAAATTCCATGTCTGGATCCTCCTCGACCACAGGGGCCTTCTTCTTTTGCCTCTTCGACATTTTGAGTTCGAAATACTCCTGTCATATGTGAAATTATAAACATTAAGACATTTCTGGATAAGTTGCGAGCATCGAGATAATAATGTGCAGTGTTTCATTTTATCTATGTTTAACATGACGGAAATTAGTCAAATGAAGCAAATATGTCCAAGCTAACACTGTTGTTTAATACCAAAACAGTTCTATTAACAAATCTCGAGCGGGAAAAAAATCTACATTAAAATGAAGAGACCTCGAGCTCTCTGCGGGAGCCATGATCATCGCGCTGCGTGGAAAGACAAGGGAACTGATTCAATATTTTCTATGGTGTGCTTCCCAATAAAAAATGTTTCCTGTGCAATCTATGGTCAATATAACTCTATGCAGTGATACACCCCCCCCCCTACACCGGCTCGGGTTCGAAAACCAACCGTGAATCGAGTCGCCTGAAACAGCGTGGCAAAATGAAGCTGTGGCTTAAAGGATACAGGAAACGTAAGACGGGGGTAACCAGTCCAAGCACCACAGGGAGGCCATGAAAAACTGCCCCTCATCGGCCTATCATCAAACGGGGCATATTGGTGCAGATAGCGTAATGGTCTTCTGTACCAATCTCCCCAAACGATAAGCGCAGGGTTGAAATACATGAGGGCTGTGGAGGGAAACTACAATATGGGCCAAACACACCCCCACTGACAATTACGCCACAAACCCCCTACTATATACATATGTAAACGATGGGGCCAAGGGAAAACGGTTGCAAAACCTAATCATGGAGAAAAATCAAGAAATGCTCAGCCAAACGGAACGGGATAAGGAATACAAGAGCCTACCTGGCACCTCGGCATGTATGGCAGGAGAAAACTGCTAAGGGGATAACCAGTCCAAGCACCACAGGGAGGCCATGAAAAACTGCCCCTCATCGACCTATCATCAAATGGGGCATATTGGTGCAGATAGCGTAACGGTCGTCTACACCAATCTCCCCAGACGCTAAGCGCAGGGTTGAAATACATGAGGGATGTGGAGGGAAACTACCCTATGGGCCAAACACACCCCTACTGACAATTATGCCACAAACCCCCTACTATATACATATGTAAATGATGGGGCCAAGGGAAAACGGCCGCAAAACCTATTCGTGGAGAAAAATCAAGAAATGCTCAGGCAAACAGAATGGGATAAGGCATACAAGAGCCTACCTGGCACCTCTACATGTATGACGGGAGAAAACTACTAAGCTTCCATGGTTGAGCCACCTGGAACGAGGGTACCCCGACAGCGGGGGTCTGACCGAGCTCGAGCGAATGACAGCACACGATAATGACAGTTCACGACAGCTGGAAAAGGCAATAGAATAATCCACATGCTCGACCCCATATATATACATAGTCAACCATAAACAGTGGGTGAAAAAATAAAAATTGGACGGCGGAGACAAACGGATCGGATGTCACAAGGATGTTTCTTTCCGCAACGTCGGGTGGAAAAAACACTAAGCTATCCGCGGGGATAACCAGATCGGAGCTTCGTAAGACTAAAAATCAGAGCGATAGCGGAAAAGGGAGCCACAACGGTGGAACCGTAAAAGAAATCACAGTCCGCAACAGGCAAAAATCTAGATCGGAGGAAAATCGACTAAACGACTGAAAGAATAGTGCTTTCAGTAGCCACAACGGCGGAAGCCCAAGACTTAAGGAGCGGCGAAAACAACACTGCAGGGTCTGACGATTGGGAGACTTAATATTCTGTCGTCCGCAACGGCGGAGAATGAAAGAACAAAATGTTCTGATGCGAAACCAAAAATCAACCGATTTAGACAAACGCATCAGAGGAAAATAATGAAGCCAAAGCTGATTATTTCTCCGCAACGGTAAGCAAAAGAGCTTTCGACTCAAACACTTGAAAGCACATTCAAAGGCAACGATCAACTTAAAAAAGTGGTGGCTCAATTCAAGCATTAGAAAAAGTCTTTCTGAAGGATCATTAGATCAAATCAAAGAAGAAAATCAAACCGATCTAAGCAAAAGGAGGGTCCCGAAATTTTTTGAATTTTGGAAAAATGTTGCAGCTGCAACAATTGGCGACTACCTGGTCAACCCCAAATTTCTGACTTAACTTCTTCCTAGTGCAAGACCGTCTAGATAAAAGTTGAAATCTTCTAGATGCTTGTATTCCTAAGCTGGCCAACCTATGCATTTAAATCATTGAGAAGCAATTCATTCTTAGGGAAAAGGTAACATCAGAAATATTTGCAAGTCTGAATAACTCTTTTGAAGCCTAATAAGTGAGATTTATTTTACCCGTCCTTAGGTAGTCTCCAGCTTGGACACCACAGGATTGTAACATATAGTAAACAGCATTATCCCTTTGTTCCTCATTCAAATGCCAACTGCACTTTTGTGCTATTTGAACTTTAGTTATTTTGAGTCATCCATCTGCCTTTCTTTCTGAATTTTATTCCAGCTCCTCTATCCATAGTGTCCTTTTGTGTGAGAGAAGAATTTACTTTTCATCTCACGGACGGAGAGGAACTTTTGGCAATTTGAAATTCATGCTTTTGATACTTTTATTTGATATGTATTGTTTCTTTAAGGATTTTTGACTCTTGATAGCTTTTAGCTTTTCTAAAATCATGGCATGGGATCATTTATATATGATATATTGTTTACCTTGCTTCCTTTCCGTGGGTCCTTTGCTGTCACTCCCTTGGACATTTTAGATATGAAATGGATGGATCCTCAAAATAGTATTCTAGACCTCTTCATTCTGATTTATTTACAGGGGTTAAGTAGGAATTCAATAAATGCATGGCCAATTAGGAACACTGCTACTAGAAGACATTCTATGTTTTAAAAGCACAATCTTTTGCTCAAGATTTCAGTTAATTAAGAACCCTGATGTTTCCATTGCAACCAAAAGTTTGCCTCTTTATTCAAAACAAAATGAACTAGCAACAAAGCATTAAACTAAACGAAACAACAACATCAAAGCAATAAACCAAAAGAAAACAGCATCAAAGCATTAAAGAAAAACAATCATCAATTTATTTATGTACAAAGCAAAAAGAAAAGAAAATGTGTGCCCGCCCTTAAAAAACAAATTCTTCAATCCAACGAGTTAAAGGGCTAGGCTGTAGTGTAGGCCAAAAACCTATCCATGGTCTAAGTGTACCATTTTTTAAATCGAAACCATGTCTACTAGTCTACAGTCATCCTTTTCATCCTGAGGAAGTTGAAGGAGCTCAGGCTGAGTGTCAATCATAGAACTGGCCTTTCCTGAGGCATGATATCTTAGTTTGAGCTCCGTTAGATAATTTCCCAGGACAAAAATAGCAGATTCATTACCTCCTCCCAGCTTAGTGACAGTATGCTTCATGTAAGGTTCCCTCAAGATTTTCATCTGATTTGGGGTACCCTTGAGAGGTAACCATAAATGAGACTAGTCTAAAGCAAAATAACCTTTTAACCTGGCAGACCAATCTCGATTAAGAATAAGCCCATATCCATCCGGTATTTCAGCCACCATAATGTCAATCAATTGACATACTTTGTTATTTGCAGATAATCATATGAGGACATTCTTCATTTCTCCCGCTACTTTGACACTTGTTCTATCTTGCTGCACCACTTCCCAGGCAGTGGGATCTAGCTGCCCATTAATATTTTTGCAAACTTCAAGTGGCATAACATTTACCGATGACCCAGAATCCACCAAACAATTATGCACATTATGATTCAGCATTTCAAGAGTCAAAATAAAAGGCGGGGTTTTAGCTTTTTCTTCCAACCTGGTTCTATGTCTTCTTCTCCCGGTTGGTTTTGAGTGGGTATATCTTTTTTAAGCTCTCCAATTTATTTAGTGTTTCCTTCATTAACACCTACCTATTCTTCCACAAGTTTGACAGGCTCACTGATTGGCTCTGTTTCCTGGTTGACAGTAGTGACTTTAGGTGTTTTATCTTTATCATTCACATCTACCTGTCTCTTGACATTCTCTTGCAATTTTTTAATCTTCGAAATTATTGCATTGCCTTTAATTGTTAGGTCCGTATCTTTTGTTGTTGTTGGTGTGTATTCAGATTTGAGAGTGTTCTCTTCTGTGTTGAAAAGCGAGACACCATCCCATAAGAACATGGTATCATTATCTTGTTTCTCTATGGTCTGGTTTTTCTCTTCTTCTTTACCACTTCCTTTATTCAATTTAAAGTCCCGCAGCTTATTCATCACCAATGTCATCGAATTTAACCACTGAGGACAATTCTTTTCAGAATGAGGTTGTTGGTGAAAAGTGCAGAAATTATCCCCCCCTACATCTGTTATATTCATTGATGCTGAATTTGGTGGAGGGATTTTCAATTGGTTGCTATCCTCTCTTTTTTGGTAGTAGGGTTTGTAAGTTTTCTGAACTTACCTTTCTTTCTCCAGATCTATTATTTGGTTGGATAGTTTCTGGATCATTTTCAGCATTCCCTAAAAATCGTGTGATTGTTCCTCTTTAGGTTTAGACAACAATAAGGCTCTTCTCCTAGTAGTTTTTTCTTCAGGTAGCTCAATATAGTCTTCTATACTTTCTTTTTCAGCCTCTACCATTTATGCTTATTCATAAGTCTCTACCAATTTAGGTCTGGCTTTCAATTTGGCAAACATGGCCAGCTCAGGTCCTAGGGCTGAGGTATAATATTCAATTAGGACCTTGTCTGAGGGTCTATCAATTTCTAAAAATTTCTTTAGGTATGTTGAAAACATTTGAGTGAAATGGTGAACCTTCTCATCCTTCTCTTTTTTTAACAAACCAAGACCTTTCATTAGTGAGGCATGTGTCTTTTGGGCTGCGTATTTACTTCTCAAAATCCTTTCAAAGGTGTCCCAATGAGGAATAGAGTTTGCAGGAAAACTGAAATACCAGGATGTTGCTGCTCCTTTAAGGGTATGTGGGAACAATCTACAGACCACATCTTTGTACTCCCCATCCCTCAACCCTTCTACTGCTAAATAGAAACTTTGCAAGTGGTCATCTACAGCAGTCTTTTCATTAGGGTCAAACTTAGGCAGCAGCTTCTCAAAAGCATGAGGTAGGTTATGTAATGGAGGTGTTAGGTTCAAAGGTGATCTAGCTCTCCAAGCCAGTAGAGGGTTGGGTTGATTCACATTTATACCAGCCATGAGCAAAGGTGAACAAACAGGAGTCTGAGTAAGAAACACCGTAAGATGAAACTGGGCTTACTTGCTTCAAAGGTAGAACCAAAACCTGTAAGTACTTAGGTTAGGTCAAACGCTTCCAAATCTCTGCTGGTGGGGTAATCTTGGGAAAATAAGTTTCCATGGCCAACCATGTGCTGGCGGCCCTCCTTCTAGTGCCAGAAACTGTTGAGGCTTGGAAATTCGCAGGCAACAATAGCAAGGGATTCTCCCCAATCAACGTTCCCAAATAGCCCGTGAATGTTTGGTGTAGGGAATCCGTCCGGTTTGCGGTCCGGCTACCGTAGGTCAAGTAACAAAAAACAAAGGTTTTACCGGTTGCGGCCCAGTCCACCATGTATGTTTTTTGTATTTTTTTACTTAATGTATGATATGCACATGCCTAATTAATCATGCAGGGTGATGAAAGATGCAAGGAGAAGACACAATGTGATGCGCAGGTCCTTACCTCTCGTCTTAGAACTCACAAGCATCCAAATCACAAATGCGTTACTAAAGTAAAACTAACTATCTACCTATCCCCGGGGAGCCAATCTGTAACTTATTATGAGTAATGTATATTGTACATGCATTACAAAGAGAAATTACAGATAGTTGATATTCCTTCCCACAACACATGAACGATTAAGATGTTTAGACAATCAGATAGCCAATTATTTATGAACAGCATGCATTACTCATGGTGGTAATTTCACAGAATAAACCAGAAATCATTCAAACAAGAACATAGGCTCTAAGAGTTAGAACGATCTCATAGTTAATGGACAAAAACTGGAAAAACGAAATAGTTCATCTTTCACCAATCCATAGCATAGCATTTGAACGTCCCACCAAAATTTCCCTGACAGGCAAACAATAATTCTTTATTGCAAAAAAAAGTAGTTCTTCTTACAATCTCTTTACATGTTTAACTGGGAAAAATCTTTTTGTTCTTCTAAGTCACCTATATTTTTACAAAAGGATGAGACTGTTGGGCTTCCCAACTCTTCGCCTCCCAAAACTTCCCTCAAATGTTTACAAAATCGTTACATATTACAAAAGTGAACAATCCTTTACGAGGAGGGCCCCACTTGAGTATTCAGAAATTTCTTCCACGCCAAAGCCTCAGAGGCGATTCCTTCAAATGCACAAGGTTCCAAAAATTGAATGTTTATCTCGAACTTCACACCTTGGTTCTTGATGGCCTCAATTCTAGCTGCACTCAAATGAAGTTGATCCTCCAATAACTGCACACTAATGGCGAAATGATCTACTTCACTCCTTAAGATCTGGTCATCGAGGGATTTAATTTGTTGTATTTTTGCTTCCTCTTCTTGATACCGCTTCTGCAAAATCTCCACAAACGAGTTGTGGTCTGGAAAAACATCTAGCCTCTGCTCAGCTTCTATTTGGCACCAGTTATAGGTAATCAAGAGCCTTCTGAAGAATTTTGTGCATGCTCCTTTCGTCTTTCTAATAGCCTTTTTGAAATCCTCTGCTATGTTTATAGCAAACTCTAATAAGTTGTAATCCTTCTTAAGAGCCTGTCGATCTTTCGAGGGCAGCTCTACAGGAGTTTCTTCATTATTTTCCAGCCTTTCCAATCTTGTTGTCAGGACTTCCAGGACATCTTGAGATCTATCAATAAAATAAGAGGAATTCTCCAGAATTTCCTCTAATCGGCCGTCTATTTGCAAAACTTTGCATCTCTCTTCTTCTATGGCGGTCTGCAGCTGAAGCATCTTGGCCTTTTGTGCCAGCACATGTTCCTTGAAAGGTTGGAGGTCAACCTGTTGCTCCTTTGCTTCCTCTAAAGCGGTTGTTAGAGAAGAAATATGCTCTTGAAGTTTAATCTCTTGTTCTTGAGCTTGCTTCTCATTTGCCTCCAAGGTGGTCTTTTGTAGCTCTAAGTCTTCTATCTTTCCCAGCAGCTGCTCCTTCTCAACCCTTAGCTCCTGATACTCTTGCTGCACTCTCTCTAGACACTCTTGTGTCATTTACATAGACCTCCTTTCTGCTTGGAGAACCTGCAGTTCATCCTTTGAAGACCTCATTTCCTTTTGCATGTCCTCATATTTTCTCTTTAGCTTACTGCTTTCTTCTCTCTCCTTTCTTAATGTGTCTTTCAACTGAGAAGAGGACTTCCTGGATTGCTCCAAATATGTCATTATTCTGTCTACATTATCCTCAGAAGCGTGGATCAATCCAGATCCTGCTCTAATGGTGAATCTGGGATCTTGGTCTGTCCCATATACAACGGTTGTATCCGTTATCATCTTCCCGGATAGACCTCCTGTTTCAACCTTCTTCTCCGTTCTCTTCACTATCCTCTTTCTTTCCTTGTCATAGAAGACAATATTAAAATCAAGGATTTCTTCCCCTACCTTCTGTACAAAAGGGACCCATTTAAGTGTGGGGACCATAGACTGTCCAGGTATGTTGATAGCCAGTCTTTCTGGGTCCTGAACCTCAGGGTTTCCCACATCCTGAGTTTGAATATCAGCTGTGTCAGTGGCTGACTGTTCTTTCTATGTCTGGGTTAGCTTCATCCTCTCTGCTTCTTATTTCTGAAGCTCTTCATCAAGCTTCCTTTTCCTTTCTTCTTCTTCATTTCTTGCATCTTCCTCTGCTTTTCTAGATGCCTCTTGTGCAGCTCTTCTTTTCTCTTCTTCTTCTCCTTTCAGCCACCCTTCAGCTTCTTGGACCAACCTTTGGGCTTCTTCGTCTCATTTCATGGCTTCTTCATCAGCTTTTGCTTGTTCATCTTGCCCCTTCCCACCTTTTGTGGTTATCTTCTTTTTGAACCTTTTCCTCAAGGATGTCATGTTCAATGCACTGCGGAAGACGAACTCTTCTCTATCCCAATGGTGGGTGTATTTGAAATGGACGTTGTTTTCTTTGCAGTGTTCAACCACTTTGCTATGGGAGTCATTCCTGTGGAAGGGAATTTTGCCAAAATGAAACTTTTCTAACTCTTCCACGAACTCATCTGCCTTCTTTAATCTGGTAAACTTATAGTTCCCTAACTTGAAACGAAAAGGGGGATAGGCAGTCTTCTTATGTTCAAACAAAAAACTTCCAATGCCATCCAGGAATACTTGCCTAATTGCCTCTTTATGAATGATGTAGTCTGTGGCATATTTGGGAAATAGGGAGGGTGCTCTGGAGCCTCCAAACTTCCTAAAGTAGAGTCCATCCTCAGTCAAGAAATAATCTGCATATTCTTCGATTACTTGCAATGCCTCTTTCGACATGCAGTTACATTCCTTCAAAAAAATGAGAGTATACAATGGCATGATGAACTGTTAGCAGACCTCCCGGTAATGACTATGGTATTTGTGCGCCCATAGTGGCTTGTATGCAGCATAAATAGGCATCCTCTCCCTATCCCAGATACACCTTAGGCCGGGGAAAGGTTGATTGCATAGTATACAATCAACAAGTATGGAACTCATATAAAATTCGGACCTCTTTTGTAAGATCCCCCTCCTAGCTTGAAGACCTAAGAGTGACTACGAATCATAAAAATAGAAACGAATCATAAATGTGTCCATGAGGAATGGAAAACCCTCACCACAGTAAGGTTACTCCCTCTACAAGTTAATCAAGGGCACTTAAGACATTCTAACATTATGATAAAAAATGAAGAACAATATACGTATGACGGGGATATACATTGGAGGTATGTATTATTTGTAGAGTATGTAATGTTACGAATAATTTGGGACATCACCTGTTGAAACAATCGCATACATATATAGTATTATATGTAGAACACTACTTTTATAATAAGATTATTATTATATATATATGTGTGTGTGTGTCTGTGTGTGTGTGTGTGTGTGTGTGTGTGTGTATGTGTGTGTGTATAAGT
>LPNX010542227.1:56087-231537 GCA_001517045.1 Pseudotsuga menziesii | reverse complement strand
TGAATATCATGTGTGAGATTCATGACATATGATGGTTTGGGTCAAGACAATATATTTTGGGTGTATTAGAGAAGACCATAACTTAAATTATGCCTTCTGATGCACTATCGCTTAAGCGATGCTTATGAGGCTAGACGTCGCTTAAGTGAAGCTTATGAGACTAGCTGTCGCTTAAGCGACGCTTATGACCACATTTTCAAAAAAAAAAATTATCTTTGTGATTTTTGGTAGGTTTAAAAAAAGAAATCCATGCGCCGTCGGATTTTTCCATCGGATTTTGGGTCGAAATGTAGTAGTGAATATAACATGTGTGCCCTAGAAGCTTGGTGCACACCCTAACTCTTGGCCACTCTCTGCATAGTAAATAAGATATTCCGTAGGGGCCCATCCATCACTGCCTTTATGGGGATTTTCTTCCCCGATGTCCTCATCCTTAGGATACCGTGATGGTCTATCAAATCTTGTGTGGTAATATCCCCTCCTTGAAAACCTTCCAGCGAGATGGGTGCACCTTGTCTCAATATCCCAGTCAAGAAGTAGATGTCCTCTACCTCTACTGTCAGAATATGAGCCCCAACCTCAAAGTGTTTCTGCTCTAGATTCCACATCCAAAGTATGTGCTCTAGCAACCGCTCATGTGATACCATGCTAGGGGTCCGAAAGAATTTCAAGAGCCCACAGTCTTATAATGCAGCTATACAACCCGCATTTATTTCAGCAAAAGAATCATCATTGTAATGTTGTCTTTCTTTCCATATCACCATCATTGATCAGCAAAAACCTGCCAAAAACAATCATAACACATATTATAATCATCCTTAATCATTTAAATTCAAAGAAATGATTTATTTTTTCTTGTGTTATCATTTTCAAATCTTCACGGCCGGCACCACTTGTGCGATGTTGAAGACAGGCGGTGGCACCGCCTGTGAGCCTTGTTTTAGGCATGGTTCTAGTGAGGTACCACGTATCCCGCAAGGGATATGTGCGGTGCCCATTCTCATGGTTTTACGACTTTCCATACAAGCCCAAAACCCCATTAAAAATCAAAATTAAGACTTTGAAAAGGAAGAGTAGGGTTTTAACTGTTACCTCGAACTGACAACGCTCGGATTCAACGGTGGAAACTCCCGATATTAGCAGCTGAATATCTAACTAGGAAAGTGCTCCAAATGTTCTATGCTATGGGTAAATAGTAAAATGATTTGATTTTTCACTATTTACATGACATATATACACATATTTGGGTTTGATGTGCTATAGTTTTGATTTAAAAATCACTTTTTACTCGAAATTTATCACTTGTAATCCCTTAATCTTAGCTATGAGTGCATTTAACACTTGTTTTTTGAGTCGTTGCAAGATAGAAAGAACCATAGCATTAAAGTTTTGGGAGTTTGTTTATGATTTTTTTGTACTACCATAAAACGAAAAAAGTTGATGAGCATTTGTTATGACACTTTGGTCACGCTCTTGAAAACTAGTATCAAAGGTCCGAGTCTGTTTCTGATTCTTTCCAGGCTCGTAAAAACTAACATTGTGTAAAGAAATCTCATGGAGTCTTCTTTCAACTCTTTTCAGACTCCTTAAACACAAAAATATGGCCGAGTCTATTTTCAATTCTTTCCAGGCTCGTAAAAACTAACATTGTGTAAAGAAACCTCATGGAGTCCTCTTTAAACTCTTTTTAGGCTCCCTAAATATGAAAGATTGTCAAGCGATATTGTCTTCTTCATGCTCATTAAAGCATTTGAAGAGTCGTCCTCATGATGGTAGGTTATCTCTTTTTCGGTTCGGATGGACTATTTACGAAAAAGGAACACTTCAACCAATCATGACTGGAAGAGTACTCTAAGGTATGATTTTACACTTTTTCGAGCCTTCGAGACTAAATCATACAAAAAAAGGACCCCTTTGGAGTCTTCTTATGTAATCGTTCAGACACTCTAAACATGAACAATACTGATTTTTCTTTCATTGGACTCTTTAAATTAAACATTGAGAGACCCATTTTTGGAACGAACCCCTCCTCTCTCGGGTTTGTAAAAATTATGATTTTTGACTTGTCTTCAGACAAGCTGTACCTAGTGTTTGTTACCCTCTTTGAACTCTTAAAACCGAAAAGAGGCACTCATTTATCATGATGGGGGAAATTGGAAGGGAACCATTTTGAAAATAAATGGAAGTAGTTTGTCATTATCTTTGAACATGGAACTTGTCTACATATCATGCCAGTCAATTACGTATTCAGCTGATCTCCGTGAAGATCCACTTTCATGAGTCATGCCACTCTCTTGAGCCTTTCAAAAGAATGCATTGTCCACTGTCTCGTCGTGAGTTTGTCATGTTCGGTCATGCTGCCAAGTGTTGTGTCGTGTCGCCCGATGTTCAAAGGGAAGTTGAAGAAGTTTACCTCTACAGTCAAAGCAGTCTCTATGTCAGTACTTTTTGAGTCAGTCCTATGGTTACTACATTCACATCATTCCAGAACTATGTTTCGTGTCGTGGATGTGGGACTCATCATCGCCCTTCTTCGACGAGACTATTCCCCTCAACATCAGCTCATCATCCGGGAAATAGTCTTAGAAACAAAAACTTAGTTCCTTGAGATATATATTCCTTAATGACAGATTCTCTCGCTCTCGACGTAGGTTCGCATCATTGACCTTTGATCGATAGAATTGACTGGGTGTTCGACATCAGAACATATATTCACACTCAGTAAATTGTACTGGGTTACGTTGGGAATCATTGACATCAATGGTGATCTCCATTGCACTTGTTAACGGTTCACATCATTGGCTGGTAATCAAGTGGTTTCTACCATGTTTGACTTTGGACCATTGTAATCACATAGATAGAATCGTACTTTGCGGAAAATGAGATGAAGACCCTGGGTAATTGTTTAAAGCACTCACTGCGTTTCCCAGGTTGCAATGGAGTTTTGTATATCTAGCATGGACCCACATTTGTATGGTCATGGCTATGCTCAAATTTGCATCTATATGACATAGATCTACGTTGTATGTCTGGTAGCTATGTCCAGGTTTGAGTCCTCTATCACATGGATCTACACTGTATTCCAGTAGCCATGCTTGTTTATTCCTCCCATGGATCTTCTTTGTATTAGTCTACAACCATGAGTTGGTTACTTGTTTCTATGAGCCAAAAATATTGATGTACTACAGATGCCTACTTGATGACATGCTCCGATTGAGCTGACATTTTAACCTCAAAGTGACAACTTATTCTCTCAAAGATCTCATTTATCATATCCCTCTAAGGCTTATGCTTTGGGGGGCATCCTGTTATACCCAAATTATGTCACCACCATGTGATAAGACCTTTGAATTACATATTTTCCCTTAATCCTAGCACTTGGAGTGGAAAATCATGTTGTTTTTCAATCTTACATAAAAATACTTAGCACCGTGCTTTCCCTGTTAACCATGTGCAATACCCTACTCACACCGCCTACATCTTATTTGCCATAATCGGTGCCATTTCCTATGGCCTTTGGTCCATAAGAATTTCTAACCTAAACCACTCTGTCATAAGAGGAGAAAAAAGGTACCCTAGGTAAAATGGGAAAAAGATAAGTTTCTCGAGGCTTCTAGATCATGAGCCTCATGTCCTCCCTTATTCCTGTCATTGTGGGTGAGTTGAGCTCAAGATCCCCCATCATAGGATCTTAGAGGCCACCTCATCCACAAATATCTCAACCATTCCTATCCGTTGAGTGTTATAAATACAAGCTCATGTCCATGGTTGAGGGGGGGACCATAGAGGTATTGTTATGGTGTTGGATTTACCACTTGGCCCAAGCCATTTTAGAGCATAGAGAGAAACGTTGGAGCTTATGGGGATGAAGTGTTGGTTTCATGGAGATGCATGTCGACACTAAGGCTTAATTGGTTTTAAACTTCTCCATTCATCTTAATGCAAAGCTGATTTCCATCCCACATTACTGTTGTTTTTATTTCGCATGTAACCATTGTTAGATTCCTTAGTCACTAACATGGATAAGTAGATGATGTTCTAGTAGCTTTGATGTGTTTGCATATTTCATATAGTTGCAGGTACATAGGTTTACTATTGAAGCATCATTCTAGGTGTCTACGACATCCAGGGGGGGTATTCATCCTTTGTCGTTCACTCATTTGTTTTGGATCTGAACCATTCAGACCAAAGGAACAACTTCTGTCCATCAAAGGTGAAATATTCCTGCTTTCACTTCTTGAAAAATACATGAGGCTGAGATCATAGGAAGAACACATAAGGAGGTCCCCACTTGCTTTCTCTCCATATAGCTCACATCTTCTTTTTTCATCCCAAGTGCTTCATCTAGATTTCTCCAAATCTCGAATGGGTAATCAGAAGAATCAAGGATGTAGCGCATTGTAGGAGGTATAGCTAGACACATAGTTCGATAGGCTCTATCATTGTCATTAATCCATGCATATGTCTCTTGATGGGACTCTAGTTCTCTCATAGCACCAATGGGCACATCATAGAGACATTTCCTCTTGAGATATGCACACATATTTGAATTCCATTAAGAATGGTTGAATGGGGAAAGGAGAGGAACAAATTTCGAATCCATGAAGTTGTTGTAGAAACCCATAATGAAAAACACTCACATAAGATGGAAATATGCCCTAAACAACAACCCAACCTCACAGGATTTGTTGTAGCTCCATCTAGCTCTGATACCATGTGAGAAATTGCTTATCAAGTTAGATCTAGGAGCTAGAACAATTTCGCCATCAAAGTGTTTGAAAAAACTTGTAAGACAAAATAAGGAGATAGAAAATAGATGGAAGAGCACATGTGAAATGTGTTGATTACTTATCATATTATTATTATACATCATTTATAATACAATGGACAAATTTGAGTGGCTCTAGAATCCAGTAGGAGTTGTACATGTGTCAATGTAGAAAACGAGCTCAATCTCCCCTAGGTGGACCAATGGAGACCAAAATCATCTCAAACAGACTTGAATTGATGTATGAGTGTTGGTGAGGTGTGCTGGGTCATTAAATACTCCAAGGCATGCGTGGGTGAGTAAATAGAGGCAAGTGGGGTGCTCTAGGTGGCGATAAATGCTCCTAGGAGAGCTAAAACAGCCCAGATTCACCCCAAGAGCACTTAGTCAATAAAGGGCCCCATAAATCAATGAGGTAGTGCTCCAATGCATTAATGAGGGATCGTATGAGCTAGGTTGACCAAACTAGGCACTGTTGTAGGTGTGAATAGGCCAAGTTAACCAAATATATTGTTGGATTAACTCTCCTTAGTCTAAACCACAAGACATTCATGAGATTTGTGAAAATTAGGTTAGCCTAAGGTCTAAACTATATACTAAGAATGTATTACTACTCCAACACTAGGTCCCACTTGCATTGTACAAGCTTCCTCTTGGGAGGAAGAGGAACCAATTCCCATGTCTTGTTCTCTTGGAGGGACTGAAATTCTTCTTCCATTTCTGTTTTCCATATTGGGTCTTTACAATATTTTTTATATGTCTAGGGATAAGACCCAATCATCATATAACAGTGTTCAACAAGATAACTATCACTTGTAAAGGAAACATTACTACTTTGTGATCTAGTCTTCCAAGGCTCATGGGGATTGGTTTCCAATTCCCATGCTACTTGAATGATTTTTTCATCCCACTTGGGCCTTGATGGTGATTCATATACAAAAATATCATCTTCATCCTTATTTATATCAGACATATTAGAAAAAATAGAGCATGTATCATCACTTACATCTTTTAATGGTTGAGGAGAGGAGCATTCCCCCGATGCAAGCTAGAAATATGGAATTGGCTCTTCTTCAAATTTCACACTTCTTTCAACAAATTTCTTGCAAGTGGAAGTGTCAAATAGTTTGTAGCCTTTATTATCCTCACCATACCCAAACATAATGCACTACTTCATTTGTGTCTGCAAGTCCTTCATCTTTTCAGAAGGGATTCCAACCGATGCTCTAGTTCCAAAAATCCTAAAATTTGAGACATTTGCTTTATTGCCAAACCATGCCTCATAGGGATTCTTTACTTTTATGGATTTGTGGAAGGCTATGTTTTGTATGTGTGCAACACAACTAATGTCCTCATCCCATATCTTGGGACTTAGATCCATTTCTTCTATCATGCAAGTGGCCATCTCCTTGAGAGATCTATTCTTCCTTTCAACCACACCATTTTGTTGTGGTGTGGAGGGAGTTGAGTGATGCATTTGGATGCCACTCTCCTCACAAAGGTTCTGTAGCTTCTTGTTTAGATAGTCCTTCCCATTATAAGTGCTAAGGACTTTAATCTTATTCCCACTCTGATTTTCTACCAATTCCTTACAAATCTTGATTTGTTCAAAAACTTCAGACTTTCATTTGAGGAAGAACACCCAACAAAATATTGAGTAATCATCTATAAATGTAAGTACATACCTTTATCTACGATATGATGGAGTGGTAAATGGACCAATCATATCTGATTGTACCAACCCAAGTGGTTTTGTTGCTCTCCTTTCCATTCCCTTCTCATATATTTTCTTTGGATGCTTCCCAACTACACACCCAATTCATGCTCAAGTTGATGATTTGATTTGTGGAAGTCCTTGCACCATATCATCTCTGTGTATTGCTTGGAGGAACTTGTAATTCATGTGAAACAATCTCTCATGCCATCTCTTGGAAATGTAATTTTCATGTGAGAGATGATATAGGTCATCGTATGTGCGGAGGAATTTCAAAAACTTGTACATCATCTCATGATGGTCTGCATACCCAATTGCAATGACTTGGTCTGTTGAGATTTCTGAAATCTCTACCATGTCTAGAGTGAAGGTCACTCTCTTTTCCTCTCTTGTATGGGTCATCTGATAGATTGAAAACAAGTTTTTTTTCAAGTTTTGGTACATACAACACATCATTAAATAAACCATGCTCTAAGTCGATCCTACCAATCCCCCTGGTCTGGAATTTTGAATCATCCCCGATTCAAACTGCTAAGCCAACATTCAAACTCATGGAAGATAAAAGATCTATTTTGGCTACCATGTGCATGGAATCCCTTGAATCAATGATAAAATATGAAGAGTTAGAGGTAATTTCTACCAAATCATGACATTTCTCCTTGTTGTCATTCAAACTGAAGGTGCCATCCTTCTTCCTTTCACTGTCAGGGACTGGAATTTTGTTCTTCTCCATTAGCTGTGCCATCTGGTCAATGGTATTTTTCATGCATGAGCTCTCTGCATGCCATCCCTTATGGAAATAGGTGAATTTTTTCTTCTCTTTTCCCCTCTTGTCCTTCTCCTTGGGAGGATTCGAACCCCCATCACTAGATTTGGGTTTTTCTAGTTTCTTCTTCTCTGGTAGCTTTGAATTCTTGGGCTTGGGATTTCCCTTTGAGGAATTCAAAACTCCCATGGCCAAGGATTGATACTTAGTCTTGATTGTACCCATTTGGACTAGTTTATCTTACTCCCAAGTTAGAGGCTACATGAAGCTAGCTAGACTAGGCCTTTTCCAGTTTGAAAGTGTTAACTTGCCAGAGTGGAATGTGAAAACAAAAACTACCAACTATGGCCCCAACTTTGAAAATACAGATAAAATCAGCTGGTCCTCTTTCTTATCAATGACACATTGTTTTAGCTACAACAAAAGTGACTTAAAATTGGTGAAGAAGTCTTGGATAGTGTCAAATTGTGCTGGGCTCGAAATGATAAGCTCATTCTCAAGATGGTGTCCGTGTAGTTCATCAAAAAATGTCTCTAGTTTACCCATACCTGATTGGGTGTTGTTAAACTGTCAATGTGGAAGAATATCTCTCTTGATATTCTCAGACACAACAATCCATGTGCCTCATCCAATCTGTTGAAGTACTTAGATTTCTCAATAGCAAAGTTTGGATCCACCTCTGTTCCCATGGTAACTCTGTAAAGACCCTTAGCCCTCAATTGAATCACCATCTCTACCTTTCATTTGAATAAGTTGAAAGGTGTTAGCAATATGTGAGTAGCTTCCATTTGTCCCTACGCTAATGGTGATGAAATTGTCAAATGTTCTGCAAAACACAATTCTATTTTATCTTGAATCTATCTAAAAATGCAGCTCAAATCACTATGAATTTATCTAAAACTCAATACTATCCAATAGGCTCTAATACCATGTGATAAATTCAAACCACCAGAGCATCTAGGATTTTTACATAGAAATTCTATGTTCCTCTAACTTCATGCTTTGGGGGGCATTCTATTACACTGGAATATTGCACTCTTGATCCATGTGTCAACCCATTGCCTAATACCCAAGTTTCTCTTTGCTAAAGTTGACTAAGATTGAGGTTTTTCCTTCCTTTTTTCCATCTCTAGGAAGGTGGGTGCTTTATCCTTTCATGCTAGGAGCACCAAAGGCACTTTTTCCCTTAATTATAGGGGTGTCAGCACCGACACTCTATCTCCCACTGCTAGGAGTGCCGATGACACTTTTTCATTTTTGGAAAGTGCGTCGGTCGTGTTTAGAGGGAAAAAAAAGAAGATCCGAGACCCTTCTCGAAGGTTGGTGAGGTGGATGTCTATCCTTATCATTTAGGTGAGGTGGAATTTTGGTTACTAACCTATAGGGAAGATCCCTTAGATCCTTCCTCCTAATCCTCAACCTATTCTATCCCTTTCGCCTTATAAATTAAACCCTCTCTCCATTTGGAAGGGAGGAAGGTCTATGGTACTCTTATGCTGGTGGAATTTCTAGGTGGCTTACTATCTTGCTTTGGGGGATTTGGCTTGGATTGTTGGATGGAATATTGTAGCGTTAAGGATAGGTTTTGATGTTCCTTCTCTATGTAACTCTATGTATCTCCCTTGATTACATTAATAAAAATCTCTTTCCATAAACGCTGTTGTGTTGATGATGTTTATATCTTTATTCCTTAACTGTTATCTTAGATAAATTATATTTTTGGATACACATATGTTGTTTGCTTGTTTCCACATGCTTGGTAGGGTTTTCCAGCTGTAGATCTGAAGGCTATGGAGCTTGGATCAATGAAGAGAGAATATGATCTACATATTTCAGGTAGGTGATCTAGCTATTTCTTTGCATTTCTGATTGATCTAGGAAAGTAGATTGTATTATGTATTTGATTTGTTCTAGATCCACTTGGACTAGGGAGACCTAGCTTGATTCCAATTGAGTA
This sequence comes from Pseudotsuga menziesii, assembly GCA_001517045.1. Lineage (NCBI taxonomy): Eukaryota > Viridiplantae > Streptophyta > Pinopsida > Pinales > Pinaceae > Pseudotsuga > Pseudotsuga menziesii. Next base: position 222,332 of record LPNX010542227.1, on the reverse strand, counting down.
GATTTATCCAGTAACAAATTTGGCGACCATACTGGGGATCTTACATAGATATGATTTCTTTTTTTTTTTTTTCCATATCTTTTTATTCAATTTTTTTCCATCCTCTACAGACCTTTTATCCTTTATATTTTGTCTTTTAAGAGTGCCTTGCATCCTCTTGATGCTGTTTGGACCGATGTCAAACCTTTTTCCCTTCTCCCATAAGAGATTTAGCTTTTATTCTATTTTGTTTCTCCACCGGTGTGCCTGGGCTATGTATACAGAGCATCGTTGGTTTCATTTTTTAACATGGTAAGTGTTGATTGTATCGACGTTATTTTATTTAGGAGAAAAGGAATTGCCAGTGCTTTTACATTGTGTTATAGGAGCATCAATCCCCTCATAGGTGCTCTTTTGTAGCCTTATAGGAGCGTCAGCCCCCTCATAGTAACGTTTCTGTAGTGTTATAGGAGCACCACTCCCCTGATAAGAGCTTTTTTGTAGTGTTATATGAGCGTCGATCCCCTCATAGGCGTTCTGGTGTAGTGTTGAAAGTGCACCACCCTTTGAAACTCAGTTTTTGGCTCAGATCTCCTTCATTTTTAGGTTTTTGTTTGATGGATTTTGGTTTTTAGGCAATAGGAGATAGTCATTCACCATATAGACCTAGATTTATCCCTTCCTCCCCTCAGTCATTGAGTCTTGGTTGCATTTTGGTTGTTTTGGAGAAATTCTTGATTGTTTTGGATTTGTTTAGGTGCTTTTCATATTCCTTTTGATTTCTGAATGAATTGAGTGTTGTAGGTGTTCTCTCTTTCTTTGTTTATATATCTAAAAAGAGAATTATCCTTTTCTTTATTGTTCAGATTCATGTCTTTTGAAGAGAAAACTCAATCAAAAGATAATTATAGGACCCCCCTTGCTTGTGTATGAATTCACAAGTATTTTCAAGAATTGTTTTTGACGCTGATATTTGAAAGCTTCATAGTTTCCTTTGAATAGAACTTGGTTTTATTAGATATTTGATTTCTATCTTGTTTTAACAGAAAACTCTTTCCCTACCTTAGGTAGTTTTCATTGAAAGAGAAATGTGCATTGTCATGTTGTACGATTTTCATTCTTTTCACATTTCCTTTCTATGCATCATGCATTCACTTAACCTCTCAAGATAAAATAAACGCTAGCTTAGGTTTAAAATCATTTAGTAACTATGTGTAAGTTAGTGATGTGTTCGAGTATCGTAAAACATAGTAGATGTCGTTAATTTGTCTGCACTACAACTCGGGACTCGCATGGTTTTTCCACATACCGTCACTATATCGAATGGCCTTTCATTTACCCTTGAGGTATATATAAAGGTACTTCACATACTCGATTGTATATATGAAGGCCCCTTGTGGTTGGTTGTGCATTAGAAAACACTACTAACGAAAACACTACTACCGATTTGAGATCCTCTGTACCTAGCGTATATTGGGAGACCCTCTTAGGATTCCTATTACCAACTGATTTATCCTTTTGTCCTATCTAGTGAGGTTCTTGACTTTTGATCCACTCATATTCACACAGTTTGCTTCTGGATTTTACAATTGAGTATTGTTTGATATTTTGTGGTATTTCAGAGATTCTTAGAGAGTTCAGATATGGTAGACTCTCTCGGGACCACCAGTCAACAGAACCTTTTTCAAGGTATGTCTTTTTTTTCTCCCACTTCTAGAGATGTTGGTCCTCCCTTAATGGCCACTTTGAACCTTCCCAGATTGACTATAGGATTACATGTATTATTATTCTCCAATCCTATCATACCAAATGCACCCTTTCTGTTGGATCCTGGTCCTTTACCGCATGAGCATCAACCTCATGTTAACCCTTCTCATTTTTCATAGAATGTTGAATCAACTTCCCTATCTTCCTCTTCAACGGTTGAAAAATATAAAGTTATAAAATGGGCGGGTAAGAAGAAGACAAAAAGGAAGGCTAAGAAGAAGGTCATCACTCCAACCTCTGATCTTCATGTTGGGAGCCCACCATCCACTGGTCATCATGTTGGGCATATTGATGTACCTGTTTCCAAAACTCATAAAGAGAAGTTCCTTTGTAGACTTTGCAAGGGCGATCACCTTCTCAAGGACTGTTCTAGTCTTTCCCTTGTATCAGAAGTGTGGTCTAAACATACTTTGTTGTCAGTCTCTGGTCATCATGTTGATGATGACCCATTAACCAGTGACACTTTGGTTAAGAGTCAAAAAGGAAAGGTTAGGTATCCTTTCTTGCTATGTAAGGATATGCACCACACTTACCTTTTTCCTCACATGGATGAAGCTTCAAAGTTGTTGGAATATATTACTATTACTCAGCAACAAATTCCAACCAGTTATCATAAGTTGTGTTGGGTGGATGGGGTAGACCTGGGTTCTTATGCTTTTATCTTCGCACCAACAAACAGACCCACAGTGTTGGCCCTTTCGGCAACAACCTGTGAACAGGTTGCAGTCTCACCTGGAACAGCTATGGGGTGTCGTAGAATCAGGTTTCTTTAGGTGAAAGAGGGATATTATTGTACCTTTAGCCTTAACAAAGAAGAATTATGCAATACAGAGCTTCAACATTCACTTAAATAGCTTCACAGTTTAGATAAAATGACAGTTTCTTACTTAACCGTTAACTGGGAATTCATAGCGAAGTTAATACTTAGCAAATTGTCTTACTTTATAATTCATCCTCTTATCAAATGCATAAACACATAACAAGAACAAAATAAAAAGAACCACCACAACACAAGACATACGTGGTTCACCCCCAGTGTAGGGGCTACGTCCACAGAACTGCGTTTATATTCAACAATTTACAAAACAATGCAGTTTTGATCTGTGCACTCAGCTACAGAACCTTTCTTCCAAAACCCTCTGTGCACTCAACTACAGAGGTCATCCACGCACTCAGCTGAGACTTAACCTTAAACCCAAAAATAGACCTTAGCTTCTTCACATCACATCATCATCATCAGAACACAAAGATTCTTTAAATCCTTTACGTAAGTGCGTATTTATACAAGTGCACTATTACAATACCATGGGCTTAAACCATGGGTACCCAAAAACCATGGGACATTTACAAAAGGAGGGGCTTCGACCCAACCCCGAATCCCCTGATACTATTTTGGACCGCAAATCTGCTTACAAGCTTCGCTCCAAAACCATGGAGTCACCAAAATTAAGGACCTTCAAGGTTCGATCCCCAACAAGCCCCTAAGACTCACTAGTGTCCCATCTTGGGACACTCTACTGATTTTTGGGTACAAGAATATTGTTGGGGAAGATAGTAAACTGCTTGTTGAGGCTGCGCATGATATCTTCGGCTTCTTGCTCTTTCTCCACAATCTCCTGCAATGTTGCTGCAGATGCTTCATTGGCCTTTCCCTGTGCAAACGCATCATACTCCTTCAAGACTTTGAGCTGGTTGTCCACAGCAGTGCTCAACTCCAAGGCCTCGTTAATGAGGGGCTGCACAGATCTCACTAACAGTGTTTATTTTCTTCTACAAGACTCAATTTCTCACTGGAGCGCATTACTATGCTTCACCTTAAGCATCTTCTGCATAGGAGGCAATGTCTTAATTTCTGCTTTTACTGCATCCAGCTCTGTCTATCGCTGCTTGATGGTTTCTTGCAACTTTTCTACTTCTGGGTTTTCCTGCAAGTTTGTCTAGGCCTCAACACTTTCATCTAGCAGCTTTGATGCTCTACTCACAAGATCTGAGATCTTCATTGCTGAGGCCTGAATATCTCTGAGACGTTGTTCCCTGACATGAGGTGAAGCTGAAGCTCCACAATCTGGGCCTCATGTTCTACTTTCATCTTCTATATCTGGATTCTAGACTATTGTGCATAGTCTTTCAGCTTTACTATTCTTTGCTCCGGTTCTTCTTCAGCATCTTCAACAAGCCAGCTTGCTCCAGGCCAGCAACCCACTCTTTTACCTCAAGTAACGTCGTTCCAACCTCTGAATAATGGACGGAGTGCAAGTATTTCCCAGGTGCGAACTGTAGAAACTTCTCACAATAATTCGTATCGTGGTCTGCATACTTGAGCCGTTCTACTCTTCCTGTCATCGTTCCGACCAACTTCACACCCTGTGGCAGTGAAGGGGTGAGTAACGCGAACTTGACTATCTGCTGAGGTGGCTTAACTCCTTGTCGAACAAGCGGGAGATATGGTGGACGCTGCGATGTAACATTCTCATCCTCACCGAAGTCTTTGAAATCTTCAAGTGGGAGCTCTGTCGAACCAGGAGGATTCATCTGAATCACGGGATCCTATGGTGTCTTTCCTGATGGCTTGTGCCTTTCTTCGTTCCGCTTAGAGAGAACTTCTTCCTTGAACTTCTTTCTGTTAGATCATGTCTGCATGGGTTGATTTGGTGCTGGGGAAGTCTCTTCAAGAGGGGCAGATGAAGGTGGGTTCCTCATAAAGTTTTGCAGACCCCTCTTTCTGAAATAGCTCAACAATTTCTTGATTGTGCGATCAGCTGACATGGACTCAACTGTGAAACTCAAGAAAATGCATAATGCGAAATTCGTAGGCCTAGATGTCTTCTTATAGGATCCAACAGCCAAATATGCCATAACTGTGCCTTAAAGACACCAAATTTGATTGAGCGGTGATAGATCTTGTCCAAATGGTGCTAGATTTCTCAAATACGGCTGTGGATTCGATCAAAATCTCATCATTACAGGCAGTTAATTCAGTTAACGTACCGGTGCCGCCAAAGATGAATTTTTCCAATGGTCGAATTTTAAGCTTTGACACACCTTTATTCTTCGGCACAACCACTAACTTTGGCTTTGTCACAATAAGGACCTTCGACACAATATAGACCTTTGAACACAATATAGACCTTCAAACTTCAACCCACGACAGAATTTCTTCAACAACCTTCGACACTTTGTAAATTTTGCAACAATATGCTGAAGCTCTCTGAGAACAGCTTCATTATAGTCTAGTACCCAATTGCAACTATTCTTGGTACTTAGACTCTTCTTCTTGCTATTGCTTCTGATCAGGGGGTACAGGCCCATCCCTGTACTTCTTTAATCTACTTCCATTCACCATGGAAGGCAAAATTTCTCCATTCAATTTAGCTAACTGAATTGCACCACCATCGGTAACTTTCTGAACTATGTATGGTCATTTCCAATGTGTCTTGAACTTACCTGGAAACTTCATGAATTTACTGTCGTACAAGAGCACAAGATCACCATTCTGAAAATTCTTCTTCTTAATGTGTCTATCATGCCATGCCTTTTCTCTAGATTTCTATACTTGCTATTGGAAACCTGCAATGAATCTGTCTTATTCTAGTTCCAGCATCTTTTCTAGCCTTTCATTCAACACGACTGGATCATCCATCTCTACAAAGGTAGTTATTCTGTGGCTAAGAACAATGTACTCCATGGGCATAACTACTTCTTGTCCATATACCAGCCTAAAAGGTGTGTGACCTGTCAAATTCTTGCAAGTGGTTCTATAATCCCATAATACTGCTAGAATTCTAAGATCCCAATCAGTTTTGTTAACAGTGAAAACCTTTGTTAGAGCGTGCTCAAGAATCTTGTTAAAGGCTTCGGCAGTTCCATTTACTTGAGGATGGTAGGATGTACTCTTCTGATGATATACTTGAAATTCTTCGGTCAAGGCTTCAATAGTCTTATTCAGAAAATGTGATCCTTGATCAGTTAGAAGAATTCTAGGACACCCAAACCTCGACAAGATATTATCAAATATGAACTTTACAGTTGTAGCAGCGCTATAGTCCTTGACTGGTTGAGCTTCGTCCCAACGAGTAAGGTAATCAGTTGCTGTAATAATGTATCTTTCTCCATATTTCTTTGCAGGGGGATTGATTGGTCCAACAAAATCAATATCCCACTTGTCAAATGCTTGTAAAGTTACCTGTGGAACCAGAGGCATCTCATCCCTCCTGGATGGTTTGCCTGTCCTCTGATAGATATCACAGCTGTGGCAATACTCTCTTGCATCCTTATGAATCGTAGGCCACCACAATCCACCTGTTAGAATCTTCTGTGTCATAGCTTTTCCTACATAATGACCTCGTGCTACTCCAAAATGTGCCTCAGCCAAAATCAATGGCTTTTCATGCTCCAGGACACATCTACATAGTATTTCATCTGGTCCCATCTTATATAGTTGTCCTACTATCAAGGTAAATTCATCTGCTCTAACCACCACTTGCTTCTTCTGCTGTGTTTTCATCTCAGAGGGTGAAAAACCTGTAGAAAAGTACTAAACAATATACTAAAAATAGTCATCAACCATCTGGATGGTAAACAACTGGGCATCAGGAAGACCTTCGTCCAAGCTATTGGGATCTTCTGTTGACTCGAGCCTCGACAAGTGGTCAGGTCCCAGGTTAAGTCTTCCAGGATTAACTATGATCTCAAAGTCATACTCCTTAAACAAAATCAGCCCTCTGCATATCCTTCCACCTAACACAGGCTTGTTAACCAAATACTTCAAAGAAGAATGGTCAGTGAACATCTTAAAATGAGATCCTAACAAATAATGTCAAAATTTCCGCAAGGCATAAACCATAGCTAGGCCTTCTCGTTCTATCATAGTATAATTCTTTTCTGTTGTGGACAATTTTCTACTTGCAAAAGCAATAGGGTGATCAATATTACCTTCACCTGACTGAGCCAATACTATACCTAAAGCAATGGAAGATGCATCGACATGAACATGAAACTCCTTAATCTAGTCAGGGAATACTAAGATAGGGGCAGTTACCATATTTTCTTTCAAAATATCCAAGCTTTCCTGACATTTAGGTGACCACTCAAACTTAATATCTTTCTTCAATTTATTTTCCATAGGGGCCGTAATATGGCATATACTTTAATGAATTTCCTGTAATATCCAGTATGACCAAGTGTAGTGGAAAGTTGCTTAACAGACTTTGAAGGTGTCAAGTTCACAATAATGGCTATCTTCGCAGGATCCACCATCAATCCTTGCTTGCATACAATGTGACCTAGAAGAATTCCAAAAGGTGCACAAAAGAGACACTTCTTCAGGTTCAATGAAATCTAATGTTGTCTACACTTGTCCAGCATAAGTCTTAAAATGGCTATATGATCTTTTAATAAACCAAAGATAATCCAAACATCAAAGTAAACTTCCAAGAACTTATGAATAAATTCCTTAAATGTAGATATGACTACTCTGGAAAATATAGCAGGTGCATTCTTCAATCCAAAGGGCATAATAGTATACTGAAAAGATCCCATTTCTGTAGTGAAGTTTGTTTTATGTCGATCCTTTGGAGCAATTCTGATCTTATGGTAACCTGAAAATCCATCAGTGAAAGAATACACTTCTTGACCTCCGACACTGTCTAAAACTTCATATGTAAAGGGAGTAGGAAAAGGATCATGTAAACAGGCATCATTCAGCTTCCTCAGATCAACACAGATTCTGATTTCTCCCTTGGTCTTATTTTCTTGTACCACCATAGGGCTGACCCATTTGGACTCTTCGACAGGCTCAATGATTCCTGCAGCGAGCATCTTATCTAGCTCCATCCTGAATTTTTATTTATACTTAGGGTTCAGCCTATAAGGGCGCTACTTCACAGGCTTCGCATCAGATTTCAAAGGTATTTTTATCACTCCTATATTACCCAGGATACCTTTCATTTATGAGAACTTCGTCAAAAATAAGTCCTGATACTCATGGAGGAGTTCAGTCACTTTGCTCACCATTTCTTCATCCCAATAATCTCCAATGGTAGCATACTTAGGCATTTCTTCTGATCCAATATTTGCTTTCCTTGTTTTCAAGGGCTAACTTACTTCAGGTGATTCGACTGCTGGTCCATGTACTTCGCAATGTCCTTTTGACTCAGGAATATTAATGTTGCGAGGGTCATTGTCTTCATCAATGGTGAGGTTATAGCATTCTACTGCATTAGCTTATTGTTCCTTCCAATCAGGTTGGTACTCGACTATTTCTTTATCATCAAACACCTTAGTATGGATCAAACTGATAGCTGCATCCAAAGCAGGGAAAACCTCATTAAGAGAAAATGTGAGCACAAAACTATCATCAAGGATAACCCAACTTATAGTACCATGGTGAAGCTCCACCTCTTTATACTAGTTCTTTTCTACAGGTTCCAGAGTGTGTACAAACCTGTGTACCCATTCTTTACAAGGTACATGCTTCCATGCTTCATAACACTGCTCCAAATGTTCCTGAGGGCTAGTATTACCATTAAATCTGCTTCGTACCTCCTGAGGTTGATCCATGAATCTCAGGTGAAGAAAATTTTGACAAGCTCTCCAACTATGAATATACTTTTTATGCCCATTCCACCATCTGGCAGCTGTGACTCTGAATATTGAATCTAAATTCTCCATTTTCTATGGATCTGGTACTTGCTCTGAGAATTGTACAATAGAATCTTCTAGGTCTGTCAAGCCATCAAAAGTAGGTAATATTCTTGTCTGTGAGCCAACCCATCTAATAGACTTATTAATTCTTGCATATCGATGTCCATGTAGCTCATAAAGTTGATTCTACCAATTCTCTAGGCCTTCATCTGAATTAGTCATGCAAGAACTGTCACACTGCCAATCCATTATACCTTCAGTAGTAGGGTTAACATAGTATTCTTCTTTAGCTATGATGTTGTAAATATGATCCAAAACATCTTGATCTTCATCTCTGACTGGCTCTGTATACCTTTCTCCTTGAGAAGGGTCCAACGGTACTATGACTCTTAAGCATTTTCCTTCAAAAGTCATATGTCTATTCTTAAGGTTGATTACTACATAATTATCTAGTGCCCATTCAATTCCTAGCAATGATGGATAGGGGTTGCTATAATCAATGATTTCAATGACTTCAAAATCTTCTAAGGTACTGACTCCATCAATATCCACTGGTACACTAGGGAATCTTCCCAAGGGCACAATCTTCTGCTGATTGGCTAATCTCAATTGTATAGGGGACCATTCAAGTGTAGGTTTTCCCATTTGTTCCCATGTCTGCTCAGTTAGGAAATTCACTTCTGATCCCAGGTCTAAAATGATATCAGTCATGTCATAATCTCCTATCTAAGCATGCAATCTCATTTCTCATCCAGTCCTTCTAACTCTATTAACAATTTTTCCTCTATCAGAGCTTCGCTGAGGTTCGCAATACTCAATAACTTTATGTAACTCGTTCAAAGCATTCTGATTTCTTAATAGCTTCATACAACTCTGTAAAAATGATGTCAGTTTACTTACTTGAGCCGGTGAGGCTTCTTGAAACTGTAACTGCTGTTCATGCTGTTGTGGAGTTGCTACTGATGTTCTCAGATCATCAAATTCTTTTTTAGCTTCCATAAATGTTCATTTTTCTCTTCCAACATCGAAGGCTGGAATTTTCTCTGGGGTCTTACGGACCCAAGCCTCGTCAAGCTGTTTCCCCTTATTATGCACATGTGTCGTAGTTCCACTCCTTGTAACAATGTTAATGGATGGGACAGGTCTTTTCTCTACAGCAATCATCTGAACATTTTGATTAGGAGTGCCATTTATTTCTTGTATCTTGGATATCAACTGTGGGCATTGCTCAATCACATGATCTACTTCTCTGCAATATCGACATGTCATAGTTGGGTTCTGAGATTCTCTAGCTACATGTCCTGCCTAATTATAGTTATAGCAAATCTTCTAGGCATACCACCACGACCACGACCTCTAAAATTATCTCGACCTAGTGTACCACCACGATAACCATATCCATAATTTCCTTGTGCATCGGTTTGTACCCTATAAGCATCATAGGTTCACTCTCTCATGAGGTCAAAGCTGCGACATTCGTCTTCATTGTGTCCAACTGACTTACAAAAATTGCAGTAGGTATTCTTAGGTACTTGAAGATATCTCTACAATAGATAGCAATCTTCAGGTCGATGTTGGCCCATGGTTCTACAGATTTCACAATATAGGACATTAGCGTTAAACGGGTTCGGTGCACCAGTATTCAAATAATTTCTTAATGAAGGACATTGTTCTTTGTCATGACCTTCTATCTTACATCGTGTACACCAAACCTCTTCTCGAATAGATTTCCCTTTTTTCATGTTGCGAAGCTCCAAAGCCATTTTTGCTAACTGTTCCTGTATCTGGGCTATTCCAGAGTTATCTCCAATAGGAGTTGTTTCAAGTTTCATAGCAATTTCCAACACCTCTTGTTGATCAGCAACCTTTTGTTGCATAAGTGGAGTCCTGATATGAGGAAATAGTGCTGCAATGAACCATTCTTTATGTTGTTCTAGTCCAATAGTGAAAATAACTTGATCCAACAGAACCTTGAACCTCTAATCAAATTCCCACACTGATTCACCTCGCTTTTGGTGAATTTCTTTCGGTTCAGTTATACACTATGACTCTGATTTAGGCTTCTTGAATTCTTTGATCATTGATTTTTTAATATCATCCAAGGTATAGTTCTGAGTACTGGAAAAATTCATAAACCAAGTCAAAGCTCGGTCTCTGAAAGAGGTGACCAGCTACACTCTTCACATATTTTGATCCATAATATTCTTAGCAGTCCAAACAGCTTTGCATAAGAATCAAAACTATCCTGGATCCTCTGATCTAGTTCCTTTAAAGATTGGGAGCTTGATATCATCATTCACATGGGCCATAGTGAATCGAGGGGGAGGAGGAGGGGGAGGAGGAGGGGGAGGAGGAGGAAGACTGATAATAGGGGGGAGACTGGTAACAGGAGGAAAGGAACTTACTGAGGTAGACTGACCTACAACGGGACTACTCAGGCTAGGGTTACTTTCAGACTGCGAAGGGTTCTCAGGGATAACAGCTCTTCGCTGTGGAGTTATAGGAGGGTTTCCAACAAAAGGGGTTTCTTCATATTTAGATTCTTCTAGACTTAATGAGGTATAATCGGTATTCTGGCATAGGATATAGGATCCCAGAGTTCTCTTGTATCTTTTACCATTGCGAACATAGGTTAGTAGCAATAAATCTAGCAATCTAATTGGATAAGCAATATGCCTTTCTCATCCAAGAGAATTTTAATTTTTAGACTTAATGAATTTAGGTACTTACCCCTTGGTCCTTTGAAAAAATGTCTTTCTGCTTCACTAAAAGAAGTATGTGTGTCGATGGTGAACTCCGTCACAAACGCTTCATAGGTTCGTGTTGTCCAGAAGTCAATAGCTCTTGATACTGTGTTGTTCACACTTTTCAGCAGCTTATTTTGTTTCTGGGGTCCAGTCAGGAGACTGATTTTCTTTGAAGTTTGTCCTTCTTTCTGTCAACCTGGATAACCACTGGTGCAATTCTATGTGGATACTAGCAAAGAAAATTTCATAAATATCAGTAAAAATGTACCTTTGCAAGAAGTCGTCTGAGCTTCGATGAGGGTCCTTATTCTCTTGTTCAGCAAATTTCAGTATCTCCAACCCAGTCACTGATTTCTTTTATGGAGGGCCTCCAAAACATATCCCTCCAGGTACAACGTAGATCCCTCTTGAAGCATATACTAGTTTAATCGACAACAGAACCAATTTTTTGGGTGGATGGGGAAAACCCAGTTTCTTATGCTTTTATCTTTGCACCAACAAACAGACCCATAGTGTTGGACCTTTCAGTAACAACCTGCGAACAGGTTGTAGTTTCACCCGAAACAACTATGAGGTGCCGTAGAATCAGGTTTCTATAGGTGAAAGAGGGATATTACTGTACCTTTAGCCTTAACAAAGAAGAATTATGCAATACAGAGCTTCGACATTCACTTAAATAGCTTCGCGGTTTAGATAAAAAGACAGTTTCTTGCTTAACCCTTAACTAGGAATTCACAGCAAAGTTAATACTTAGCAAATTATCTTACTTTATCGTTCATCCACTTATCAAATGCATAAAAACATAACAGGAACAAAATAAAAAGAACCACCACAACACAAGATATACGTGGTTCACCCCCAGTGTAGAGGCTACGTCCACAGAACTACGTTTATATTCAACAATTTACAAAACAATGCATTTTTTATCTGCGCACTCAACTGCAGAACCTTTCTTCCAAAACCCTCCGTGCACTCAACTGCACAGTTCATCCATGCACTCAGCTGGGACTTAACCTTAAACCCAAAAATATACCTTAGCTTCTTCGCATCACATCATCATCATCATAACACAAAGCTTCTTTGACTCCTTTACATAAGTGCCTATTTATACAAGTGCACTATTACCATACCATGGGATTAAACCATGGGTACCCAAAAACCATGGGACCTTTACAAAAGGAGGGGCTTTGACCCAACCCCGAAGCCCCTAAGACTATTTTGGACCACAACTCTGCTTACAAGCTTCGCACCAAAACCACGGAGTTGCCAAAATTAAGGACCTTCAAGGTCCAAGCCCCAACAAGTTGTCCCTTGAACTTCCGTTAGATCAAGTGGTCAATCCAATTCCATCCTTAGTTGATCCCATTCTTCCATTGAAGAGTGAATTTGAAGCAGTCGATCTAAGTCCATCCTTGGTTGATCCCAATCTTCCTTTGGAGAGTGAAGTTAAAGTGGTCGAGCCGATGTCATCTCCACTCAATCCCACTCTTTCATTGGAGAGTGTTGAGACTAAAGTAGTCCCTTCGACAGAGTCTTTGTCTTCTCCCTCTCTTCTAATTGAGAGTGAAAATCATTCAGCTAAAGTTTTCATAGTTAGTTCTGATTATTATCCACAAGTAGCAGTTTTGTCTCTTTCAAAAGAACCCTCTCCAAGTAGTGACATTATTTCCTTTGACTGGAGTAACCTAACAGAATATAGTCTTCACTCAAGTGTTCCTTTCCAGATAGTTGTGCAAGTTGCTGCTAAGAGTATACTCTACACTATAGCTGATGAAGGGGATTTTTTTAGCATTCTATCCTCTATTGCTTCGCAAGCCATAGGTTCTCCTCTGCTTGTGCCAGCTACTTATTAGATAGTGGATTTTAATCAAATACCTACAATTTCTTTAGGGATCCTTCCTTAGTTGCCTATTACTTTGGAAGGAAAAATGGTATGTTTCAATGTTATGGTAGTCCAAGGTGCCCTATATTTTAATCTGCTCCTTGGGCATGATTATGTTTATGCCATGAAAGTTGTAGTGTCCACACTTTTTCGAGTAATGTATTTTCCCCATGATGGGAATATTGTGACCGTTGATCAACTTTCTTTCATTAAACCTGATTATCATGTGACTCCTAGTCATCAGACTTCCCTAAACATACCACATGTTCTTGTGTCTCTTTCCCCTTTGATTTAGCTTCTTCCCATCATAGGTAAAATGGGGGGCATGTCTCCAGCCTCTAAACATCATACTGGAGTTTAGTTTCTAGCTTCTTATGTAAAGGGGAACCTACCAATATCTAGACATGATGTTAGCTTAGAACAAGTTTGTGAGCATATCCCTTTTTCTATGTCAAGCTCATTAAAAAATGAAACAGACTTAGCAAGCATAGTTGTTATCTAATGTCAATCTCGTTAAAAAATGAAACGGCCGAGTGAGCATAGTTCCGATTCTATGTCAAGCTTGTTAAAAATGAAATGCATGTCCTCAATCAGAGTTACTTTTTGTTTCAAGCTTGTGTAAAAATGAAATAGGTCCCCTCAACAATAGTTACTTTTTGTTTCAAGCTTGTGTAAAAATGAAACAGGCCACCTTGATTAGTGTTTATTTTTGGTTTCAAGCTCATTAAAAAATAAAACTGACCTTGAGCACAGTTCTTTTTTCGTGTCAAGCTTGTTAAAAAATGAAATGAATTCTTCTATTGTGTCAAGAATCAATGAATCTTGGGGGACATTTACCCTATCTCTTTTTTAGTGTTAAGTTACTTGATAGTTATAATGGGGGAAAGTACCAACTACTAGACAGCATGTTGTGAAATCACCCGTTAATGGGAGTCGTTTTGAGAATACTTTATTTAGTTTTGAGCTCGCTAAACCATGAAACAACCCCTTTGAGCATAGTTCATTTTCTATTTCAAGCTCGTTAAAAAATGAAGTAGGTTTCCTTAAGCATAGTTTACCTTTTGGTTTCAATCTTGCATAAAAATGAAACCATGTCTTGAGCATAGTTCTTATTATGTTCCAATCTTGTTAAAAAATGAAGAAGATACGTTGAGCATTCTTTCAACTGATATTTGAGCTCATTAAAAACATTAATATGGTGTCGAGCTTACTTTTCATTTTTTGTGCTCTGGTTAAAACATGAAAACTGGTTTGAATTTACTTTACCGCTTTTTAGTGCTCTGCATTCAAACATGAAAAAGGTTTCGAGTGCCTTTTATACCTTTGTCATTCTTGTTAAAAACTAAATGAAGAGGTATCAAGTATACTTTTACTGTTCTTTAGACTTGTTAAAATTGGATTATGAAAAAACAACTCGTTCTGGAGTTATATTTAAGCTCTTTTCAATCTCCTTAAAAACACAAAAAGATTACCAAGTGAGCTTCTTACGTTCACACTTGTAAAAGAATCAAAACAGTCGACTAGTCGGGGGTAGGTTATCTCTTTTTCAGACTGACTAGACTTTTTTACGAAAAAAGACCTTTTGGAGTCTTCTTAGTCATTTCAGACTCTCTAAACATGAAACGACAAGTTACTTTTATTTCGTTGGACTCGTAAAACAAAACGATGAAGGACCCTCTTTTGGGAATGAACCCATCCTTTCTCAGGTTCGTAAAACATATGATACTGGACTTGTCTGAAGGGAAAGCTATATCAAGCATTTTTAGCCTTTTCCAGCTCATTAAAAATCAAAGAGGCACTCATCAATCATGATGGGGAAATTAAGGAAAGAGTTTGTATTTTTTTATGGCAGTACATAGTCACTCTTAAACATGGCACTCATTTGCATATGCATTTTAGTACTTGGGTAATCCCTTTTCCTTTGAGTCCTACTAATTCCTAGAGTCTTCTTACTCCTTTGAGTTGTCCAAGAATACTATCACCATCAATTGCATTGGGGGTTTTGTATCATTCTCGTGTAAATAATGCCAAGTCATGCCATGCCCATGTTCAAGAGAATTTTAGTCATCTGTTGATTGTCTGCAATCAGTTTACCTTCTATCATGTTGCTCATCCCTAATTTAGTCTTGTACATCACTCTGTTGTATGGTTTACTCCAAAACATCTATGATCATGTTTCATGTCGATGATGGGGGACTCATCATGGCCCTCCTTCGACGGGTCTATTCCTGTCAAATTCAACTCCTTATCTAGGAACTAGACTTAGAAACCAATACAAGTACCTTGGGATTGCATGCCTTAATTGCAGGTTACCTTGCTTTCAACATGGGTTCGCATCATTGGCTCTTGAATGAAATATTTCATCGAGTGTTCGACTCCAAGTCCTTTATTCACATTTGATGGTATGTACTAAGATACCTTGAGAATCATTGACATCAATGGTGATTTCCCTCACACTTGTTAATGGTTTACATTAATGACTGGTAATCAAGTGGTTTCTATCATGTTCGACATCAAGACATTGTAATCACATGGTTAGATTCGTATCATTGCGGGTTCGGCTTGAAGACCCTAGGTTGTCATATATCCTCTCCCAGGTTGCGATGGAGTTTGTTTTGAGTCATATTACATGGATCTACTTTTGTATTGGTCGTGGCTATGTTATCATCTCATCATAGATCTACTCTTGTGTCTAGTAGCCATTATTGTGTTCAGTCGGTCTCTACTACCATGGATCTGCATTGTGTTGTTCGGTAGCCATGTTATGATTCATATGATATTTGAGTCAATGGTACTACAGCAACTTCCAACCAACATCCTTGTGTTATATTTCTTCACTTTACAAAGAATTCACCTATCACATTCCTCTAACTTCATGCTTTTTGGGGGAATTCTATTACATCAAAATATTGCACTCTTGATTCATGTGTCAACCGTTTGGCTAATCCCCAAGTTTTTCTCTGCTAAAGTTGACTGAGATTGAGGTTTTTATTGCCTTTTTTCCCTCTCTAGGAAGGTCAGCACTTTTCCCTTCATGCTAGGAGCACCAAGGGAACTTTTTCCCTTCATGTTAGGGGCGTCGACGTTGACGCTCTGTCTCCCACTTCTAGGAGCGTCGACGACAATTTTTCCCTTTTTGGAAAGTGCATCGGTCATGTTTAGAGAGAAAAAAGAAGAAGATTCGAGACCCTTCTCGAAGGTGGCTGAGGTGGATGTATATCCCTATCATTTAGGTGAGGTGTCATTCCAGTTCCTAACCTATAGGGAATATCCCTTAGATCCCTCCTCCTAATCCTCAACCTATTCTATCCCTTTAGTCTTATAAATTAAACCCTCTCTCCATTTGGAAGGAAGGAAGGTCTATGGTATTATTATGCTGGTGGAATTTCTAGGTGGCTTACAATATTGCTTTAGAGGCTTTGGCTTGGATTGTTGCATGGTAGATTGCAGCGTTAAGGCTAGGTTGTGATGTTCCTTCTTTATGTAATTCTATGTATCTCCCCTTATTACATTAATACAAATCTATTTCCATAAACGTTGTTATGTTGATGATGTTTATAGATTTCTTCCTTAACTGTCAGGTTAGATCAATTATATGTTTGGATATGCATATTGTGTTTGCTTCTTTCCACATGCTTGACAGGGTTTTGCAGCTGTATATCTGAAGGCTTAGGAGCTTGGATCAATGAAGAGAGAAGAGGATTTTCATATTTTAGGTAGGTGATCTATCTATTTCGTGAGTGTACAAGTCAAAATTGCCAAATTTGCATCAATCCCCTAGGTGGGCCAATCACGCTCCAAATCACCCCAAACAACCATGAATTGCTGAATGGACATGGATAAGATGATGTGGGGAAATTATTACACCTTTTCATGTGTGGGTGTATAAATATTGGTGGTTTAGAGTCTCAAGGTGGCATTAAATGCACCAAATCAAGAAAAAAATGGACAAAATCCACCTTTAGCGCTCCTAGTCAACCAAGTTGTCCACATTCAATGAATGGGAGTGCACCAGAAATGACGAGGGATCACATATGGCTAGTTGACTAAGCTAGAGTTCTCATGTGGGTGTGAATGCCCCAGTTTGACTTGGCATTTGTCCAACTAAGCACCCCTAGTCCACCATAGTGTATTAATGCAAAAATGCAATAAAATTGAATAAGTAGTGTAACTAAGGTAATAATGAGTTGGATTACTATTCTAACACCCATTCTTGTCAATAAGATATCTATTCTAGCATACCAAGATCTAAGAGCTTATGTCAGTCCATACAGAGCCTTTGTCAACTTTTATACATGAGTTTCTCTGTCTTCAACTTCAAATCCTTGTATTTGTTCGATGTAAACCTATTCCTCAATCACACCATTAAGGAAGGTTGTATTTACATCCATTTGGTGTAACTCCCATTTACTCATGGAATCAAGTGTCGTGATAGTTCTAATGGAAGTGTACCTTTATACTAGAGAAAATTTCTCTTCATAATCGATCCCCTCTTTATGAGAGAATCCTCTAGCCACAAATCTTGATTTGTACTTTTCAATACTTCCATCCACGTCATGTTTTATCTTGTAGATCCATTTCGAAGATACCATGGTCTTGTTTTCTAGTTTGGGAACATTATCCAAAAAAATATTCTTCATGATCGACTAGTATTATTCTGTCATTTATTCAACCCATTCTTTCTTCTGTGTTGCTTCCTCATAGCTGCTGGGTTCTTGATCTACAAGGTCACACATCAAAGCTACATAATTGGAATATGGATTTGATATTTCGTTGGTTCTTATGGATAATTTTGGTGCTCCATATATTTCTTCTTCTTGTATGTTTTTTCTTAGCCAAGCAGGTTTTCTCCTTCAAGAGATATCCATAGTAGGGGACTCCTGAGGCTCTAGCATGTCATGATATTCTGATGCTACTATTTTAGGAGTTGGTTCAGCTTCTGTCCTTCTGGGGGGTACATATTCTTCATGTACTTCTTCAAGATGACACCTTCTAGACTTATTAAGAGTTGTATCTTCATCAAATTTTACATCCCTACTAATATAGATATGATGGAATCCTTAAATATATATCCTGCAGGTTTTGGAGATTTCACAGTATCCTACAAACATTCCCTTCTTTCTAGAAGGATCCAATTTGGTTCTTTTCTCTTTCAGAATATGTACATATACTGCACATCCAAATATCTTGAGATGGCTTACTTCAAGTTTCTTTTCGGTATACATCTCTTCAGAAGTCTTGAATCCAAGAGCACTGTGAGATAATCTACTTTGCACATATATGGTTGTTCTTCCAACTTCAGCCCATAGGTGCATAGGGAGGTCTTGGTCATGAATCATGGTATTTAATGCTTCCATGATAGTTCTATTCTTTCATTATGCAACACAATTTTGTTGGATATTATAGGGAGTGGTTAGTTCCCTCTTGATTCCTGCCTCCTTACAGAATGCTTCAAATTCCTTTGAAGTATATTCTCCACCATTATATGATCTTAGTGTCTTGATTCTC
The DNA here is from genome assembly GCA_001517045.1 of Pseudotsuga menziesii. Classification (NCBI taxonomy): domain Eukaryota; kingdom Viridiplantae; phylum Streptophyta; class Pinopsida; order Pinales; family Pinaceae; genus Pseudotsuga; species Pseudotsuga menziesii. Next base: position 203,807 of record LPNX010542227.1, on the reverse strand, counting down.
TTTTCTGACTGGTTCTATTTCAAGGATTTGAATTCCTTGAACTTCCTAAATAGTTCTTTCTTATTCTTCAATAAGTATATCCAAGTCACTTTCTTGAATAATTATCAATAAATGTGACATAGTACTCATATCCACTCAAGGATATGGAGGGCATATGACCACATACATCAGAATATATTAGTTCCAACGCACCTTAAGTCTTTGTGTCACTTTTCAGAAAGGTATTCTTAATGTTCTTTCCCTATGCACATCCCTTCTAGGTTCCCTCATGTTCGATCTTCATATATGGTAACCATGTTACCACGTTGCTCACATACAAAAATTCTTTGTAGTTGATGTGAGTGTTGATGTAATTGTAACTTCGAAATGTATTCACTTGTATTTATTATGTATTGTACCCCGATGTTTATTTTGGGATATTTATATAATGTAATTAATTCATGTAATTCCTTGATGTTCCGATCGGGAAGTTTCGATAATGTAAACAAGTCATGTCAAGTCATTTGCGGACAACCCTCCTATTGGTCAAGGGTTAAAGTCCCTGTAGTTGCGGGGACCTAGGGTTATTAGACTATCCTACTGAATTAGACCCTAGGTGAATCATTGTAAGTCAAGGAAATAGTCCCCACCATATAAGTTAAGGTTAACCCTCCTTATTGAGCAGAGGGAAAAGTCCCCACAAGTCGTGGGGCACTAGGGTTACTAGACACTCCTAGAGATGTTAGCTCTGGTAAATAATTGTTAAGTGAGGACAACATGTTGGAGTGCACTTCAAATGAATGAAAGAATATAAATAGAGAGTGAGCCTCTCTATTTAATACACACACACTCACTCATTGGGGCTCATGAGTGAGAGAGGAGAATCTCTCTCAGTGTGAGAGAGAGAGAGACAGAAGCTATGGAGATCATTTTTATGTTTTCGGGTTTTACTGCTGCCATTGGTGCTCATTCTATCTCTGAGGAAGTTGTGAGGTTTTTTCCTTTATGGTTTCCCCAAGAAAAAATCTTCGTGTCTCTTGTCTCTTGTGTTTTATTGTTGTGCATGTTAGTCTCTTAATTAAAGATCCTAAGATCATAATGCTAGCTTCAATGATAAAATATAACATGGTATCAGAGATAACCTAAGAAGAAGAAATTGTGCAGATATAGAAGCTATGGATTCTTACTTTTTGCGTCTCTCTCCACAATCCATTAGCAAAATTATGCTATGACGACTCTCCATTGAAGGGTGCATCTTTATGTCGAAGCAGAATTCCATTCCGAGCATTTTCAGTTTTCAATGCGAGAAATTAGGGATTTCTACAGAAGAGTAATTTTTGAGTGAGCCCAGCATAGGATTTCTATCCTCATAAAAATACAATTTTAGAGACATGGATCAATATTTTTGGTTGGGTGAAACTCCGGGAAAGTCAAACCCTAGTTTGACCCCAAGTTGGAAAAACCCTAAATACTAAAATTGCTAAGTTTTGGTACATTCGCTATATCCTGAGATTGGTGAAGTATCAGGAGCTGAAAATTTTTGAGGCCGACAATACAATATTTATTTACACTGTATCCAAAATTACTCCTCATATTCACTATATTCTGGTAGATATGATCCCACCAAGTTAGGGTTACAGCCTCTTCTAGAATTCATCCATAAACAGAACACCTAAGGAGAATTGCTATATCTTGGGATACAAAGGTCCAAATTAAATTTATGAAGATGTTCCAAAAAGGGCACAAAATATAACTACTATGGTATGAGATTCCAAATCAACTGATGAACCAGTGACACGTGGCATTCCATACAACGTCGTTGTTCTAAACAGTACTGTAACAGATCACCTTGGGAAAATGATCATAAGTCCCAATTGGTGAAACCTATTCTCATGAAATATTTGGTGTTGGATCCAGGACATGTGAGGCCACCTCAAAGAAAATTTTTAGACATAGAGGAGTAGTAATTTAGGATATATCATAGAAATAGTGACAAACATTTATGCAGAATAAATTGGAAAACTAGGGCTTCCTATTCCGGGAGCTTCCCTCCACTATTTTCAGAAAATGAGTACATTGGACAGCTCCATTTGAAGAGATATATATTTCTATAAAATCAGATCTAAAACTTCTAAGTTTTTAAAATTAGGGTTTTTTTGACAAAGCCTAGATCAACCAGCTCTGGAACCAGGATAGGCACCTCAAATCGGTAAGATCTAATCGTTTGCTATTTTCATTTGAGGTTCTCATTTCAAAGTGATATATAAAATCAGATTGATGATAAGATTGGTGAAGTTGACAAATTTCAAGCATGGAAGCATATGATCTTCTGGAAGAAAATGAATTGGACACCTACACAAGTAGAGAGGTTCCAGTTCCAGAGGCAGATGAGGCTAGAAGACTTACACAAGAAGAAATTTGTCAAGGCAAAGATGATCATTGTTGATTCAATCACATATCAACTTATACCACAAGTGTCTTTCCTAAAGACACCAAAGATGTTTGATTCCTTAACCAAGCTATTTGAAGGGAAGAACATAAAATGGAATATGACCTTAGGAAACCAGTTGAAGAATGTGAAGATCCAAAATGAAGAGACCATATAGTCATACTTTATGAGGGTCTCTCAAATCAGAGAAGAACTTGGAATGGTAGAAGAAGAAATGGAGAATGCAGAAGTAATGATAGCCATCATGAATGGCCTCCCAGGATCATGAATTCATTCATGCAAGGAATTTGTGCTAGAAGGAAGTGATTACTATCAGCATACTCTGGGAAGAAGAAGAAGCTCGACTCATAAGAATAAAAGAGAAGATGGGAGAAACTAAAGATCAAGCTCTCACCATCCAAAGAAGATCCCTCAAGCGATTAGGGAATATGGAGGACTCAAATCTTGAAGAAACTCTTATCCACCTTAGTGTTTGGATAATAAATGCTGAATGAAGAAGACGATGAAGTTGAAGACTTGAGNATAAAGATAAGTATTCAATTGTCATTTCATGATATTGTTTTGTTATGCATTTGTTTATATTCAGTTAATGTATTATGCATGATAGAATGTTTGCATTACAGATAGTATACTAGTAATATGTATGTGATAGGTAAGTAGCTCATGGTGCTATACAACTCTCCATTTCTACTTATCTAGAATCAAACCCCTTTGCTGACATATTGGATTAGTGCACAATCTCAATGTTTTTTTGGTAGAGATGGAAGGCATCTAGAAAATTTTTCGTGAGATATGGATGAATGTTGTATTGGCTAAAGTAGTTGCATGATCATATATTTATGCATTAGAACTTTCTGGTATGAATATTCCTTATGAAATGTTTCTAACCATACAATTTTATTTGACTTGTAGGAAATATCGCATACATAATTGCCTACAAGAAAAGAAGGATGAGACTTGTTCCGAAGAACAAGTGATGACATTTCAAAATGAAGAATAATATGATGAATGCAGTGACATCATTGATGTAGAACCTTCCAGCCATGAAGAAGTAACCAAGAATAAATTGAAGACCAATTCAAGAAGAATGATGTCTAGGATGCAGTGTCGATACATGAAGGGAATTTCGTAGCTCCATCATGCAGTAGATGGAAACATCGTGGGATACAAGAAAATATTTGTAGCACGAGGCTTCTCATGAAAATAAGGCATAGAATACAAAGAGATATTTGCAACCAGTGGAAGTTGAAACACATACATGATGAGCTTGATGAAGATCTTAACCTTTGCTACAAGGTTGAATATGACAGTCTATAGAGAATGACAAGCTCATAGATGGGTGCGAAAAGAACTTTTGAAAAATTTTAAGATAGAGGATATTGGTATCCAATGATCCTAGATGGATACTTATTATATTAGTTGTAGAGGAAGCTATTTGTCACTCTGGTACAAAATGTTTTAGTGCATAGAGTATGAAAGATAGAGGGAGTATGATGCTCTGCTTCAAAGGGAGTGACTATAGAAGATCCTGATGTTTGACATGGTATGATAGGATGGATAGATTACTGATGACTCTAGGATTTACTAAGAGTAAAAAGGATTCCAAACTTTGTTTCAAGGTTGAATATGGAAGATTAGTGATGCTCCTGTTATGTGTCGATGCACTACGTTCTGGGCATGGAGGTGTGGACAAGGGAAGTATGCAGTAGATATCCTGAAAAGGTTTAGGATGATGGAATGCAAGGCCATGGCCACACCTATGGCATCAAACATGAAGATGTTGAGTGATGTTTTATCAGAAGCGGTTGATGCTATGATGTGTCATTAGATGATTGGTTCCTTGATGTACCCAATGAATACGAGACCAGATATGTGCTTTGCAGTGAACACATTGAGACATATTCACCTAATGGTTGCAAAGCATGCAGTGAGGTACCTAAAGGGTACATATAAGTATGGGATCAAGTGTGATCTCTTTGTTTGGTAGGATGGAGTCCTGCATGGCACTGAGTATAGCTAAGCCAAAAGATGTTTCCATTCGCTATTTGGGAGGTAGTATGTTTCTTTTAAAAACTACTATTTCATTTGGTTGATCTGACTTGCATTTGTTGTATGATGCAAAGAGGAGCAGTGATCCAGATCAAGATCTCTTAAAAGAAGGATTTCTAGCATAGCTGATGAGACAAGTTTGCCTTGGATGTAATCAGTCCTAGTGAAGTTCACAGGTCATCCTTGGACATAATCTTCCCTGATGTGATACTATGCTAGAAATGACCAAAGTGAAGTTTGAGTACTTCAAGGAGAATCTTGGTGTTCTCGAGATCAAGGTTTCCTCCAAAAGAAGATGATGAAGACTAAGAGCCATTCTGACATGGTGAGAGGATTGGTTCCTTCCATGGTCATATGTAATGGTTGATCCATTCTGTGATGGTGAGAGGATTTGGTTCCTTACATGTCATATATGATTGCTAAGCCATTCTGATTTGACTGTAGAATTGGTCTCTACATGATCAGATGTGAGGGCTAAATGACATTGTAGGAATGGAGGTTCCTGGTCAGTTACTAGGAAAACTCAGTCTACGACTGAGAAGCCATTTTGATGTGAGAGAGGGATGTGTTCCCACTTAATTAGATGTAATGGATAAACCATTCTATCATGGCTAAAGGATTAGGTTCCTCCCATGTCAGATGTGAGTGTTGGCCATTCTCATGAGTAGGTCATATGTAAGGGCAACTGCCATTCTCCAAGAGAATGGGGGCACCTGGTCAGTTACCAGGTAGCTCAGTCTGGGACTAGGGGCCATTCTGATGCAATGGTAGGATTAGTTCCTCCATGATCAGATGTGAGTGCATTCCCTTTCGATGTGATGCTTTCGATCATGGTCGGATAAAAGTGCAGAGCCCTTTCGATGTGGTCCTTTCGAGCATGGTCAATTGTAAGTGCTCAGCCTTTTCGATGTGGTGCTTTCGAGCATGGTCGACTATAAGTGTTAAGCCTTTCCAATGCGGTGTCTTCAGACATGTTCAGAAGTAAGTGCAGAGCCCTTCCAATGTGTTGTGCTTGCACATGGTCGGATATAACTGCTGAGCCATTCTGGCGTAATGTGTTTACACATGGTCAGATGTGATTGATGGGCCTTTATAACAAGATGAGGTCAGATGTGAGTGCTGGGCATGCCTTTCTGATAGGATGAGGTCAGACATAAGAGATGGGTGGGCCATTCTGACTTAAGTGTTATATATAAGTGCTGATGAATACCTCCATGAAGGGTAGGCCTACAGGATTGACTTTGTAGAACTTCCTGTGATGAGAAGAATGAAGAAGATAGCACCATTTGATTGAGATAGCAGAAGTAGTAATGATGATGATGATTTAGTGATGATATAGCTTAGATGATGATCTAGATCAAGTAATGATCCAGACTTGATGATGATCCAGTAGCGACGATCTCGATCAAGTGATGATCTAGACTTGATGATGATCCGGTAGTGACGATCCAAATCAAGTGATGATCTAGTAGTGACGATCCTGATCAAGCGATGACCTAGACTTGATGATGATCTAGCAATCATGATCCAGATCAAGTGATGATCTAGACTTGATGATGATCCACCAGTGACAATCCAGATCAAGCGATGATATAGACTTGATGATGATCCAGTAGTGACGATCTAGATCAAGTGATGATCCAGACTTGATGATGATCCAATAGTGATGATCCAGATCGAGTGGTGATCTAGATCCAATGATGATGATCGAGATCGAGTGATGATCCAGATATAGATGAAGATGAATTGAAGATGAAGAGGACTTGAAGATGAAGATAACCTAAAAATGAATATGACATGAATATCAAGATAACTTGAAGATGAAGATAACTTGAATATGAATATATCCTGAAGATGAATATGAATTGAAGATGAATGTGACCTGAAGATGAAGATGACTTAAAGATGACGAGAACTCAATGATGATCCAGATGGTACAAAGAAGAAGACTTGTGCTAATAAATTGTTTTGAGAGAATACCTTCCTACTTAAGAGGGAGTGTTGATGTAATTGTAACTTCAGAATGTATTCACTTATATTTATTATGTATTGTACCTCGATGTTTATTTCAAGATGTGTCTATAATGTTATTGAGTCATGTCATTCCCCAATGTTCCAATCGAGAAGTTTCTATAATGTAAACAAGTCATGTTAAGTGATTGTGGCTAACCCTCCTATTGGTTAAGGGTTAAAGTCCCCATAGTTATGGGGACCTACGGTTATTAGAATATCCTAGTGAAGTCGACCCTAGGTGAGTCATTATAAGTCAGGGCAATAGTCCCCACCATCTAATTCAAGGTTAACCCTCCTTTTTGAGTAGAGGGAAAAGTCCCCACAAGTTGTGGGGCACTAGGGTTATTAGACACTCCTAGAGATGTCGACTCTAGTAAGTAATTGTTAAGTGAGGCCGACATGTTGGAGTGCACTTCAAGTGAACAAAATAATATAAATAGAGATTGATCCTCTCTATTTATCACACACACACTCACTCATTGGGGTGCATGAGTGAGAGAGGAAAATATCTCTCAGTGAGAGAGAGAGAGAGAGAGAGAGAGAGAGAGAGAAGCTGTGGATATCATCTTTATGTTTTCAGGATTTACTGTTGCCATTGGTGCTCATTCTATCTCTGAGGAAGTTGCAAGTTTTTCTCCTTTATGGTTTCCCCAAGAAAAAATCTTTTTGTCTCTTGTCTCTTGTGTTTTATTGCTGTGCATGCCATTCTCTCCGTTAAATATCCTAATATCATAATGCTATCTTGAATGATAAAATATAATAGTGAGCACATCTGTTATGCCATAGTTCACTTGAGCTGGTAGTCTCATGGACAAGGATTGTCTTTGGAATCCCTTTGAGCTTGTATAATCCTCCTTCCTCTTCTCAAATGACTACAACATCTTCAAGTGTATTTCCTTTGGACCACATAAGTATTTGTCCATATATAAAAACAACTCTATATCCTTTTTTATCTAGAGTTGAGATGGAGAGTAGGTTATTTTTCAAACCTAGTGCATATAGGATTTCCTTCACCTTCATGGATGTCCTAGAATCAATCTTGTGGATTGATTCACCAATACCTTTGATGGGATATTGATAGTCATCTCCCAATGATACCTTTTGGGGAGATTTATTCTCTTCAAGTATTGACATATTTGTCTTGTTTCTTGTCATGTTCTTAGAGGCACCACTATCAATAAACCATGTATCTTCTCTAGGTGTTACATACCCAGACAGTGCAGAGAATAACACTTAGTCTCCTACATCTTCACCTCTAGTTATATTTCGAGGTCTTTATTCATCCTCATCTTTAGCTAGATGAGCATGATGCCTTTTGTTATTCTTATTCTTCTTTGGAGATGGACATTCTCTATAAAGATGTCCTATCTTATGAAAGTTGTAGCATTGAAAATTTGAGTAATCCTTCTTCTTCTTATGGAATTTCTTATTTGAAGGCTTATGATTACTCTTATTGAAGTTTGATTGATTTCTTCCCTTAATGTGGGTAGCTAGGTCCTGCTCATCTTATTTTAGGAGAGCTTCTCTATTGGATACTCTAACTTCTTCTTATATGCAATCTCCCCATAATATGTCAAAATTCATACCTTCTTTTATGGCACCCGAAGTTTGGATGAATGAGTCCCAAGGTCTGGTGAATCCATTGAGAGCAGTCATAACTAATTAATCCTCATCAAGGGTATCTCCAATAGCACTTAGCTTCTCTTTGAATTGGCAAACCCTTGTGAAGTAATCTTCAATAGGTTTTCCTTTGATAATCTTGGTGCCCTTCAATTGAGCTCCGAAATTCATCTTTATGTTGATGTTCCTTCCTTTATACATTCTGGAAAGTGCATCATACTTTTTCTTAGGTGTATTCTTAAATGAAACCTGATGGATCAAGTGATCCTTAATAGAATCAACAATGATCCTCATCTCCTTGATTAGGTCTTGTTCATGATTCTCCTTAGATTTAGTCTCTTCAGGTTCTGCAATCTCCTCCTTGATGTACTTCTCAACACCATTCTCTTTCAGAATGAGGAAAATCCTATACTTCCAAGCCAAGAAGTTTTCTAGGCCTTCCAATTTCTCCTCAAGCTTAATGATTGGGGCCATCTTGTCTAGTAGGTCACTCAAAAATGAAATATATAAAAATAGGAGATTAACCTTATCAGTAGATGTGCTTGAAGGAGGAAATTTGGTTGATCCGACTGCTTTTTGGAGATCCCTAATATTCAATATTCAAATCCTACTTGCGAGGTTGTAGCACTGCATAATTTCTGGTTCTTTTTCATTGCAATTTTCTGGTTCACTTCCAAAGTACGGTTTGGATTTCTTAGAGATCTAGCCACCCAAAAAATTTGATCTAGGGCTCAATATATGCGCTCTAGGAGGGTGCAACTTTATATGCAAGAATATCTTTAAAAATCCAACTTTTGCAAAAACCCTAATTTCTTGCAGAGAGGGAGGAGGGAGAATTTAACCTTATCAAAGATTGTCTAATCAACTAAGCTTTGATACCATGTTAATATTCCATATGCTAGATTATATTCAATAGTATTCAATTCAAAATCACAATAGAAACATAGCAAGAATCACTAAGAGAAACACAATCACAATATAGACACATCAGTTATCCTAGGAAGCCCTCAACAGATGAAAACCCAACGAAACTTCCTCTGTATAAGATGTATGAAAGACAACCCAAAAATAGGTGTCCACCTCCTTCTCTTCCGTATCTATCTCTCTCTCTCTCTCTCCTATGTGCCACTCAATTGAGTGAGTCCATGTTCCAATAAGAACCACAACTCCTTTATTTATACAGAATGATTCAATTGACTACTGTATAGGATGACTACACCTAGGAAGACTCAAAATAGTATACTATATTAATTATTAGGGTAGTAAAGACCCGAGATAAGTGGAGGATTTACCTCATGACTCTATGACGACCAAGTACAATAGTAACAACCCATCGGATGAATAATAACATCTCCCTTGGGTTACATCAGTAAAATACATTTAGAATATCCTTTGAAGTTACAATATTTCAACACAACTTACCATTAATTTAGAGCTGGAGAAACACCCACCCACATATATATTAGAGCTTCATCAGAGAGATTCGACTCTTTACTGTCACAACAACCACTCTAAGTTTCCATTAAACCACTACCAGAAAGACACCCATACACACATACACATATAAATTAAATCATGATCGCTATGAAGCAAGCTCTTTACGTTCGATCAACCAGTTAAAATGTAATAAGCATAGAGACTAATACTATGAAATGGAGACTGAAAACTATTAAAATCTAAGTCTCTAGTCATATTTTTCCCTCTCTTCAAACTTCTTCTACTTTTCCTTTCTGTTGAATGAAAGGCCACTTAATGAAATTCTTCCTTAATACTTCGATCATGGGCATCTAATTTTAGTTAACAACTGTAGTGCACCAACTTACAGACATATTTTGTAAGTTTTTCTTGTTTGTTGTCCTTCATATCTCTAGGTTTTATTTGGTGTGTATATTAAGTTAGCAGACTTGACTCAGAGAAACATAAGGGTTGAATCTTAAAATAAAAATAAAAAATTCAGGAAAAATGACCTTTTTCATGAATATGAATGTTTACAATGTCCTTATGTTGAAAATTATTTGTATTAATTTGTTTCAAAGCACATAGATGATATTGAATACTGGAAAAATCCATATATTCTAGGTTTTTGAGATGCTTGTTGTATTGTGCTGTGGAATTGACTAAAAAAGAGGAAAATTGTTTTTTTCCACGCGTCTTTTTATATATCATAATTGAGCCTGATTCAAGAGATGCAAGAGTCATACTTGTGTAGTCAATCAAACTCACATTTGAGCTTGACTTGTAAAGCGAAGTCCCATCTTGGAGAAGTTTTGTAATATTAAAGTAAGACTCAAGAGTTAACTCCTACTTAGAAGAGTCTAGAAATATTCATTTGTTTAGATAGGGTAAATTTTATCCTTCACTCTTTTTTGGCATTAGTTAATCCCCATTCTCAAAGGTTTTAACTTGAGAAGAAGCTCCCGTTTACTCAACTTGTTTATTTCTTCCATTGTTGATCCCCTGATTGTTTTATTTCCTATGTCTAATAAATGACTCTTTTGTGCTTCTTTGTTGGACACGTGATCTTCCTCTATGTGAAAAAATTTACAAGGACCACTTCTTTGATCACTTTTGAGAAATTCCACAACAAATGTCCAGTTTAAAAACTGACCTTTCACAAGAGGGTACATTCTCATCATTTAATGATTGTTGTTATGCAAGTCTAGGAGAATGAAATTATGAAGGTACTTAGCCCATTCAACATATGCAAATCCACATGGATCTTGGCATATTATTCATTTGATTCTCCTTAGTTGTTTGGGAGATTACTAGTAGTTTCTACAATGCATTTCAAATTTATTTTGGTTGCAAAAGCATTGTAAAGTGTCATGTATTGAATTTTTAGGGCTAGGGATTCCTGGATAAAATTGTCTTGTGGAGAAACCCTCATTCTTCTTTGTTCCAAATGTTGTTTTGAATTATCCATGCAGAATAGGCCTAATCATGAAGAATTAATGCCAAGAATCCCATTTAATTCATAATCACTTGTTTAATGTGTGAGGACTAGATTGTCAAGAAAACTAATTTGGTTGAGTCATTTACTTGTTGTTGTGGAGCTCCTATTTCCCCTAACGAAAAGATTAGTAGTGCTGGTCAAATATTCAATGTCTTCGGTGCCTATTTTATTTGCATTCAGCTACAACAACTCATGGTTTTCAGAAAAAACTTAAAAAGGAATGGAATATTAGTAAGGTATCTAAATTGTAAATTAAATGTCATCTCAAGTTTTGATGGGAGACACAGTAACCTTAAATGTACATTTCTACTGATAGTCATTGAACTAAGGATTTTGTTACAAACTTTCATAGTTTTCTTGAGTACTCAATGTTTCCTATGTCATAACCTTTTAACATAACATCAAATACTCATTGGAAGGTCAGAATTATGTGGTCACTTTGTACATTCTATTGAAACACTACCCCAAAACATTATCCCTCAACTCTATGAAATGTTAAATGAAATGAATTTTGAGAATCTCTAAAATCCCTAATATTCATACAATAGTGAAAATATTTGAATATGTCTTAGGATATTTATTGAAATCTCGTTGTAGACCTTAAAATTGGATTGTAAAGACACCAATGGGAGTTGTATGCCAGAACTAATTGATAGGAGTTGGTATTTATATGCAATGCCTTTCCTTGTTAGTTATAATGGCCTTGAAGGATAAAGTGAACGCATTGATTTAAATGGGTGGGAGTTCAAGGAATGATATTCCATTTGCAAACATAATCCAGTTTGTTTTGGACTCTAATTATTTGAATTGCTAACAAAATTTGTACAAATATCCTTTACTTGACTTCCAAAATCAGTAAAAGCATATACTACAAAAACTCGAATTCCTCACCAATGGACAAGGTTATATATCCAAAAAAATTGTGATGTTGCAGACATTTTTTCTAGAGATTATAATCTTCTTAAATCTAAAATAATCTCTTGTTTTAAGTGATATTGGCTAATTACTCAATCAACATCAATAATATCTAATATAGTCTATCCTTTGCTTTAATAAATTGGTTATATATTCAATTTTGTATCTTCTTTCTTTGTTTTATTGTTTCTCCTCTACAAGGGTAAATTCATTTTGTTTTAGAGATTTTTATTTTCCTTGTCTAATTCACCCACTTTTCCTTGCATACTTGGAGACATTTTGCATAAACTATTTTGCGCTCTCTTTTTTCCATGAGCTTGTATATTTGTAGTTTTTTCTTGTTGGAATGGAGAATTTTTTGGGTTTACAAACTCTATTTTAGATTCTGTTGTTCTATATATGAACATGATTGTCGAATCCCTTGAATGATATTCCTAGTCTTTTCTTACACAATGTATCTGCAATACTAATTTTGATTTTCTTTATCTTAAAATTAGAACTAGTTTCCATTAACATTTTTCATATCAACTTTTATCACCCTTATTTGTAGTTTTAACATCATAACTCCAGGAAATTCTATCTGATGACCCAGAGGACCATGCAATTCACAAACCATCACACTGAGAATATAAAAGGGTATCTATTGTGACCATGAAAATATGGATTATAATTCTAACATTTATAAAACTTGTTGACCATGTCGTACCTATTGTGATGTAGAATAGGCATCTTGTTTGCGTTATCTATGTAAGAAAATATGTTCAGTTTTAGATCTTCAGAACTCGTATCTAATTAGTAATATTCTCCTTTAGATTTGAACAATATTCATCCGATAAATATTCAATTTTTACCCCTTGTGATTCAAGTTGATTTGTTCAGGGGAAAACTTAACATTTCCTTTTGCAAGAATAAAATTCTCAAGCATTACAAAAGAGGGAGATGAACACACATGGAGAATATGAAGGAAAATATTCCAAGTGTATTTACACTGTAGAATTATTTGTTCATTTTTTGTTGCAAGGAAAAATCATGATTAGTATAACAGATTTCATATGCCTTTGCGAGTTGGTGTTTGCTGGTTTATTTTTTGTTCGTTTTTGTCACTCCCACATGCAATATATTCAATTTCTTTAAGGTTTCTATGACTAGGAAAGTTTAACTTGTTATGGTTCCCTTTTTTGAATTATGTTAGATGGAAATTAGGAAAACTTACAAAAATTTGAATTATAGAAAGAGAAACTGTCCAGTTCAATTCCACCAGCAAGAGCTTCTAGGCCCAAGTGCCATTGTTAAATCTACAGTAGAAATCAGGATCCCAGTCCAGTATAGATTCCTCTTAATATAAAGTCCTCGAGTTACGTGCTATTGTAGATTTTATGTGATTGATGCACATGTTAGAAAAATAATATATGATGGAAGAGGGAGGTATTTTATCAGAGAGAGAAATTGTTGCCAGTGTCTTTTGTCATATAATTAGAATTTATAATCCTTTTTTATTAAATAGTTGAAATAGATTACAAATGCGTGCAAACTTTGTATTCTCAAAGGAACCATTTATATTCCAAGACAATATTGAACCTCGTAGAAATTAAGTCCCTACTTGAGGAATACAAATTATTGGTTGTATCCTATAAGGATACGACCAACAAAGATCATACAAGTCCCACATCAATCCCATGAACTTTTCCAGGGGAGAAAATGGACAAATTGTGTACATATTGTAAACATAGATCCTTTGTTACAAAATTCCCTTCACCATATCCTCAAACTCCAACTCAACTTAAAAAATTTGGGTGTGCAACAGGACGACCAGAATAAATAAGGCCTTTATTGTGTGGCGAGGTCATTTCATTAAATATTCATCCACCTCATCGTTGATGGTTTGTATTTCTTGAGCCTTCTTTTCTCAAGGGTCTAGGATGGTTTTGAATTTTGCATATATTCGCTCGATTTTTCCCTGCAACTCCTCAATAAGCCTATTCTGGTACTGAATGAAAATATAGAATGGAACTCAAAGGAAAAAAACACGCTGCATAGCCGTGCCAAAAATGGCATGCTTGTGCTAATATATCACTCATAATGCTAGGCATAAGAAAGATGGAATTCTTTGAAGAATGCAAAGACAGATTTGGAGAAACATGGGCTATTTTTTAGTCAATTATGCATTGATTATCTTCGGCATCGTCTTTGTCTCTTAGTTGTTTAATCCCATATCTATAATAGTATTCATCATCATGTTCGTGGCATGGGGTTTCTATTTTTTCATCATAGATGAATCCCTAGTGGTGTTTAGTCGGACCTTCAAGGAGGATCTAGTTATTGGGGTTTTGGGTGTAGTGGAATTCATGGCACTTATGTTGATACATGCCACCATGGCCTTCTTGATTGTGCTTATGATTTCCTCGTATTCAATTAAGTCAATCTTAAGGGATTTAGGTATATACTACAAAGATGGAAAAAAACTTGTAATTCAGTGTGATTTATTTTCCTTGTAAACCATTGTGGATGCTTGTTTAGAATATTGATCTCATTTCCCACATTCAGATTATTGGAAAGTTAATATTTAAATGTTATTTTTCTTATTTATCTAGATAATGATAAAACAATACTGCTAATTTTGTAGGTGCTGAAGCATGAATGGCCAGATAGATGGCCGGGATTAATTCCTGAACTTGTTTCACCTACTAAGAGTAGGGAAACAATATGTGAAAATTACATGGCTAATTTGAAGGTGGGTTTTTAATAGTATATATTAATAATATTATTACTTGTATCATTCTCTTTGATACTTAAATTATAGATGTTACCAATATTTACGTATAATTGGCATACACTACTTATTCTCAACTTTTCAGTGAATATTTTTTTCATTTTTCTCATGGTGAGATGACACAACAGAAAATAAAAGAACTCAAGTAGTCATTAAACATGTATGGTAATTTGTTTTATGTGTCCCTTTGAACATGATATTGTATTATGTTGTATTTAGTATGTGCTTTCTTGAGATCCATTGTTTCAAATGATGCATAGAGTTTTTTGGATATGAAGGTTTGATTCTCATACTTATACAACTAGATATATCAAGTTGACAATTCATTATGTAGTTTGTGAAAATGGAAAAATGAGTGCTAATAGAAGCCCGAATATTTCCCTCGTCACTTGATATAATTCAGAAGGGATTTTAATGAAGGAGTTAGTCATTGGGTTTTATGTAAACTGACTTATATGTATTTGGTGTTCTAGAGTGAATTTCAGCTCATACATGAGCTCTGTCTTTATGTATTGTCGATATCCCAACAACCCATAAGGGAAACTTTGTCCACACTCTGTTGATGTAATTGTAACTTCGGAATGTATTCATTTGTATTTCTTATCTATTATAACCCGGTGTTTATTCTGGGATTTTATTACATCATGTCATGCCCCAATGTTCCAATCGGGAAGATCTATAATGTAAACAAGTCATGTCAAGTCATTGTGCGTAACCCTCCTATTGTCTAAGGGTTAAATTCCCTGTAGTTCTGGGTCACTGGGGTTATTAGACTCTCCTAGAGAGGTCGGACCTAATAGGGTTTTAGTCATGCTAATATTAGTATAAATAGAGAGCTGGACTCTCTATTTAGTACACATCAAAAACACACTCAAGTGTAGTGCATAGTTGAGGAAGGAGAAGACACTGGGGCTAGACAAGAAGAAGGTTACTGCTGTCGAGAGAGCATCTTACTATTTTGGGGTTTTACCTTTTGTGTTGATTCTATCTCTAAGGAAGTTGTGGGGTTTTCTCCATTTATGGTTTCCCCAAGGAAAAACACTATGTTCATTGTCTCTTGTGTTTCATTGTTGTACTTGTTGTTCTCTCAGTTTAAGATACTAACATAATGCTAGCTTGAATATTGAAAAACTAACATGGTATCAGAGCTAACCTGAGAATAAGACACTGTTCAACTGCAGGAACTAGGGCTTCCTACTTTGTGGATCTCTCTCCATATATTTTCAGCAAAATAAGGTTGGAATAACTCTTCTCCCTAGGGCGCTTCTTTCTGTCGAAGCAGAATCCAATTCTGATGTTTTTAAGTTTTGGACCCAATAATACTACCAGAAATTAGGGCTTTTCACAGAAGAGGAATGTTTCAGTGAACCTAGTCCTAGATTGATCTCCTCCCCAAAATCGAAGTTAGGGATCAATTTCAAAGCATTTAGTTGGACAAAACTCCAGAAAAGAAAAACCGTAATTTGCTCCTGAACCAACTCTATAAGATTTCAGCTCAAAATTCAGATTCGATATCTTGACCTGGTAAGATCTAAAATATTTTGCATTTCCATTTGAGGTTCTCAGTTAAGATGTCTCATCATACCAAGCTTGATGAAAATCTTGAGGGAGCTGATAACTTTCGATCTTGGAAGTATAGGATCTCCCTGGTCCTGGAAGAGAATGGGTTGGACTCCTACATCCATGAGGAGGTTCCAGTTCCAGAGGGAGATGAGGCTAAGGCCTTGCATAAGAAGAAGTTGGTTATGGAAAAGAGAATCATTGCTGATTCTATTAAGGATCATCTCATACCACAGGTGTCCTCCGTAAAGACACCTAAAGTTATGTTTCATGCCCTAACGAGATTGTTTGAAGGGAAGAACATAAACTGGAAGATGAGTCTGAGAAACCAACTGAAGAATGTGAAGATTCAGAATGCAGAAACAATCAAGTCTTACTTCACAAGATTTTCTCAAATCAAGGAACAACTAGAAGCAATAGATGAAGAAGTGGAAAATGCAGAGATTATGATGACTACCTTGAATGGTCTCTCTAGATCATGGGACTCTTTTATTCAAGGGAACTGTGCTAGAAAGAAATTAGTCAACTTCAACAGACTATGGGAAGAGTGTTGTCAAGAAGAAGCTTGGATAGCATCTCAAGAGGAAAAGATGGGAAGTGAAGACCAAGCTCTCATGGCACACTCCAAGTCAACCAAAAGAAGATCTCATCACTCTAGAGGTAAGCACTCTCACAAAGATAACACTAGAGAAGATTTGTCTAGGATCATATGTTATACATGTGATGAAGCAGGACATTATGGAAGAAATTCTCCTAAGAAACAGAATAAGGAAAGGAGGAACAAAAGAAGACATCATGTTCATGTTGTAGAGAATGATGAACCATCCAAGAAAATAACTAGATATGAAAGTGAAGATTCTTCAAGTGAGGATGACTACTCACAGGAAAAATTACTCATGGAAGCAATGATTGGCTCATAGAAATTGGGGCTTCCAAACATATGACAGGATTCAAGGAATCCTTTGTGAGACTGTCATAACATGAATCACCTCACAAGGTGAAGCTAGGAGATAACTACCAATATCGAATAAAAGGTAGTCGGGAATCCTCCTATAAGCTAGATTCTGGAAAGTCTCTGATAATGAAGGAAGTATTGTTTGTGCTAGGAATCAAGAAGAACCTCCTATCCATATCTGCATTTGATGCAAAAGGAATGTGGGTTGCATTCATAAATGGTAAAGTAATCATATGGCCAAAAGGAAAGACTATCGATGATGCGGTGGTGATTGGAGAATAAGAAGGAGGATTGTACAAATTAAAGGGCCATCCAGAACAAGCCTTGGTCCATGGCATAGTAGAGCCAAGTGAACTTTGGCATAGAAGGCTTGCACATGTGCATTACAAAGCACTACCTATTGCAAGAAAAGCTATTGAAGGTCTTTCAGAAATCCAAGCAAAACATGATGGGGTCTTCAAAGGATGTGCGAAAGGAAAGAATACAAAGAAAACATTTCCAGGCAGTGAAAGAAAAGAAAAAGGAATCTTGTAAATCATCCACTCCAATGTATGCGGTCCTATGTCATCAAAATCACTAAGTGGGTATGCATATTATGTTTCTTTTATTGATGAATTTTCTAGGAAGACATGGGTTTACTTCATGAAGAACAAAGGTGACTTATTCAGCAAGTTCAAGGAATTCAAAGCCTTGATCGAGAACCAAACTGAAAAGAAGATCAAGACCTTTCGATCAAATAATGGCAGAGAATTCACTTCAAATGAATTCAAAGAGCTATGCAAAGAATCAGGGATTAAGAGGGATTTGTCCACTCCTTATAATCCACAACAGAATAGGATTGCAGAAAGGAATAATAGAACTATCATGGAAGCTGCAAGAGCAATGCTTCATGATCAAGACCTTCCTATGCATCTTTCGGTGCAAGGTGCCAGAACATCGGTGTATGTAAAGAATCGTACTCCACATAGAGTACTCGAGAACAAGACTCCTGAAGAATTCTTCTCCGATAAGAAACAAGAAGTCATCCATCTCAGAATATTTGGATGTCCTATGTACATACACATTCCAAAAGAGAAGAGAACAAAATTAGATCCTTCAGGAAAGAAGGGTATATTTTTGGGATACTCTGAAAGCTTGAAGGCTTACAGAATATATTTCCCAGGATACAAGAAGATTGACATCAACAGGGATGTAATATTTTATGAAGACAAATCTTACAACAAATCCAGAAAGAGACCTGTTGAAGAACCTGAAGAAGCAGAAGCACCTAGAGTCCATGATACAACCATGAACAAAGAAACTCGAGAAGAAGATCGAGAATTTGAAGAATTACAAAGACCTGTAGATCCACCTATGGAGAAGAATAATCATAAGAGGAAACTTGCTTGGGTACAAGAAATTATCCAAGGTGCAAAAAGATATGGGGCTCCAGAAGAAAATCACAGAGAAAGAAAGAGGACCAGATCCTGCTCTGGGTTTGTAGCATTACTATGTGATTTCATTGATAAAGAACCTTCCAGTTATGAAGAGCCAGGAGAACGAAAAGAATGGAAGGATGCTATGATCGAACAATATCAATCGATCATGAAGAATGATGTTTGGGATGTTGTCCCAAGACCAAATGGGAAGTCAGTTGTAACTTCTAAATGGATCTACAAGATCATGCATGCTGCAGACGGTAGCATTGAAAAATATAAGGAAAGGTTTGTGGCTCGAGGTTTCTCTCAGAAAGAAGGAATAGATTATGAAGAAACCTTTGCACCTGCAGCCAGATACACTTCCATCAGATCAGTACTTGCTCTGGATGCAATGATGAAATGGAAGATACCCCAGATGGATGTCAAGATTGCTTTCTTGAATGGTGTAGTGGAAGAGGAAGTATATGTAGAATAGCCACTCGATTTTGAGACACATGACATGGAATCTCATGTGTGCAGATTGAAGAAAGCCCTGTATGGTTTGAAATAGGAACCTAGGACATGGTACGGCATAATTGATAGATTTCTATCTAGTTTGGGCTTTACCAAGAGTAAAGCAGATTCCAACCTTTACTACAAGGTTGAAGATGGAAACCCAGTGATGCTTCTACTGTATGTAGATGATTTATTTGTGACAGGTATGAATGGGTTGATTGCTGATACGATGAGAAATATTTCTGCCGAGTTTGAAATGAAATACTTGGGTATGATGCATTATTTTCTAGGTATGGAGGTGTGGCAGAGTGCGCATGGAATATTCCTTAGATAAGGGAAGTATGCAGTAGAGATCCCGAAGAGATTTAGGATGATCGAATGCAAGGCCATGGCCACACCTATGGCATCAAATGTGAAGCTATTGAGAAATGATTCATCAGAGTCAGTTGATTCTACAATGTATTGTCAGATGATTGGGTCCTTGATGTACCTGATGAACACGAGACCAAACATTTGCTTTGTTGTGAACACCTTGAGCTAGTTCTTGACATATCTGAGAAATGTTCACTTGATTGCTACAAAGCATACTCTGAGGTACCTGAGGGGTACATTTGATTATGGGCTCAAGTGCGAGGTGAATCAGAAGATTAAACTAGAGGGTTATGTTGATTGATATTGGGTAGGCAGTGCCATCGATAGGAAGAGCACTTCAGGGTGTTGCTTCAGTATGGGATCAGGTATGATCTCTTGGTTTAGCAGGAAGTGATCCTGTGTGGCACTGAGTATAGCTGAAGCAGAGTATGTCATAGCTTGTTCAGCTAGTTGTGAGGAAGTATGGCTGAGGAATATATTGTCTTATTTATTTGATCTCCAGTTGGATGCTACTTGTATACATTGTGACAACCAGAGTTGTGTGAAGTTGTTGGAGAACCCGGTGTTCCATGACAAGTCGAAGCATATCAAGATCAAGTATCACTATATCAAGGATATGGTGCAGAGGCGAGCAGTGAAGCTCCAGTATGTTGCAATGGACGATCAGATAGCTGATGTGTTGAAAAAGCCATTGGCCAGAGTGAATTTTGAGTACTTCAGGGAGAAGCTTGGTGTTCTCTAGATCGAGGTCCCTTCCAAGGGGAAGTGATGAGTCCGAAATCCATTCTGACGAGTAGGTCAGATGTAAGGGATGAGCCATTTTGTCATGGTGAGAGGATTTGGTTCCTTCCATGTCAGATATGAGTGCTCAATGCCATTCTAGGAATGGAGGTACTTGGTCAGTTACCAAGAACACTCAGTCCGGGACCGAGAAAGCCATTCTGACGAGTAGGTCAGATGTAAGGGCTAAGCCATTCTGTCATGGTTAAAGGATTAGGTTCCTCCCATGTCAGATATGAGTGCTAGCCATTCTGATGAGTAGGTCAGATGTAAGGGCAATTTCCAATCTCCAGGAGAGTGGAAGCACCTGGTCCGTTACCAAGTAGCTCAGTCTAGGACTGGGGGCCATTTTGATGAGGGTGTAGGATTTGGTTCCTACCAGTTCAGATGTGAGTGCAGGCCATTCTGATGAGGGTGTAGGACTTGGTTCCTACCGAATCAGATATAAGGGCAATTTCCATTCTCTGGGAGAATGGAGGCACCTGGTCTGTTACCAGGTAGTTCAGTCTGGGACTGGGGACCATTCTGGTGAGGGTGTAGGATTTGGTTCCTACCAGGTTAGATGTGAGTACATGCCTTTCTAATGACGATGTAGGATTTGGTTCCTACCAGGTTAGATGTAAGTGATGAATCCTTTTCACAGATGATAGTGATTTCCTATAATGTTGGTGAATGTGAGTGCTGGTCCTTTCTGATGTGATTGTAGGTTCCTACATGATCAGATGTGAGTGTTGGGAATGCCTTTCTAACAAGTAGGTCAGATGTAAGTGCTGGGCTGGCCATTTTGATGAGTAGGTCAGATATAAGTGCTAAAGAAGACCTACATGATGGCTAGGCATACAACCATCATGAAACAAGGCTAGCTCTGTAGAAATTCCTGTGACAAGAAGAATCATAAGATAGCAGATATGATGATGACTAGAGAAGATCCAGATCGAGCTATGATCCAGATCTAGTTATGATGATTCTGAGAGATTCAGATCGAGTGATGATCCAGATCCAGCAGTGATGATCCATATCGAGTGATGATCCAGATCCAATGATGATGATCTAGATCCAGTGATGATCCAGATCCAGTGATGATGATCCAGATCCAGAAATGAAGATGGCATGGAGATAAAGATGACTTGAAGACAAAAATGACTTGGAGATGCAGATGATGAGAATATCNCGAGAGAATACCTTCCTAGTTAAGAGGGAGTGTTGATGTAATTGTAACTTTGGAATGTATTCACTTGTATTTCTTATCTATTGTAACCTGATGTTTATTTCGGGATGTTATTATTTCATGTCATGCCTCGATGTTCTGTTCGGGAAGATCTATAATGTAAACAAGTCATGTCAAGTCATTATAGGTAACCCTCTTATTGTCTAAGGGTTAAAGTCCCCACATTTCAGGGGTAATAGGGTTATTAGACTCTCCTAGAGAGGTAGGCCCTAGAAGGGTTTTAGTCATGCTAGGATTAGTATAAATAGAGAGCTGGACTCTCTATTTAGTACACATCACAAACACACTCAAGTGTATTGCATAGTTGAGAAAGGAGAAGACACTGGGGCTAGAGAAGAAGAAGGTTACTATTGTCGGGAGAGCATCTTACTATTTTGGGGTTTTACCTTTTGTGTTGATTCTATCTCTGAGGAAGTTGCGAGGTTTTCTCCATTTATGGTTTCCCTGAGGAAAAACACTGTGTTCATTGTCTCTTGTGTTTGATTGATGTACTTGTTGTTCTCTCATTTTAAGATCCTAACATAATGCTAGCTTGAATGCTGAAAAACTAACAGACTCCATGATTTTTTATCATGGATTCCTCTTGGTTATATTTTCAAGTCTCCTATGGTTTGCATCTCATCCATTATATTAGTATTTGTGTGTATGCGAGACTGTTTGATATTATGTATTATATATAATGGAAGCTAGATTTATAGGTTAAAGATAGGAACTTTGAATGTGTTGAGAATACACTTGTTATTAGTTTTTACCATGTATCTCAATTTTTCTAATGTTGTGTAAGGTTGCTAACCATATGTTTCCTTTATTTTAATCTAATTGTTTCTGCTTGATACTTTACTAAATCTTTTCCCTGGGGAAGCCTACAGAAACTTGGCTCTATAGTGTGTAATAGAGGCATGCCTCTGTAATTCATTTTTATTATTTTAATCATGAATGTATATGAATTATTCTAGTTTCATGTGTCCATCAAATATCAATTTCCTTTCCGATATCATAGATCCATGTTTCTCCAAGTTCATTGGTTTTATTTATCCAGCTTTTATCATTGATTATTCATTGGTTGGCTTAGGTTCCAACGCTAAATTTTGGAGATTTTTACGATGCACAATTTGTTAAGATTTATACTCTCTTTACAGCATAGTTGCAGGTAGTCTATTAGAATTTCAGAAGTGAAATAAGTTATTTGATGCATTATGTATAATTATTACTCTTTTATAAAAACGTCGTTGTTGTTATTGTTCTATTATTTTCACAATTTTACATTTTGGTCAATTCATCTATGTTTGTATTGATCATGATATGCATGGGGGTTAGAACATATTTCCACCAGGGACAAATATCCCAAAGGCTTATCCAAATAGCTGAAGAGAAGAACATGTATTTTTGCTAACATCAATAAACATTTGTAGGTGATGATTTTCTCCTTCCAATTTTTTGTTGTTGTTGTTGTTTCACAACAGAACATATGATTATGTGGTTTGAGAAACATATCTGAATGTAATTGTGGTGTTGCATAGTTGCAACTGATTTTTTTGTAATATTAATAAAATGAAACTATTGTAATACATCCTATCTATTTTTATTCATCCACAATTTTTCTTTCTTAAAACAAATCATGTTCAAGTCACTTCTATTGTTGCTCTGGAAGCCTGAACTTTTTCCTCTCATTCTCAAATTCTAATTGAGCATCTCACAGCCTTTCTTCGTACGAATCCATTGTATTTTCCTCTGTAAACAACTCCTTTAGCTATTGTTCAAATTGTCTTTCTTGAGCACTAATATTGTTGCTAGATGTCTCAATCAACCTCTAAGAACTCATGAGTGTTACCACCTAAGTTGTACTTAGTCGGTGTTATCAAGTGAGCCTAGTGAACTAGACAAAGATGATTTGTTCCGATTTCAGAAGACCTTCAGAATTGCTTCTGGGAGGTGCTTGTTGTACTATATCACATGTTCATACCTCATCGGGGAGTTGTAATAAAATGTTCTAGCATGATAGTTTCTGTAAAATACTCAGTCTCTTAGACTTTATTTGTCAATCTGATCAGCCCATGGTGTTTTTTCCCTTGGTTAATATTGATTGTTGAATAAACGACTGATAATTTCTGAGTTTTTCACTCAATACCTCCAAAGTTAGGGTGCTCGTCTTGGAATTTAGGCCTATGGAGCTTATTAGAGTCTATGTGTCAATGTATAAACATGCTAGGAATCATGGTCGAGTCATATGAACATGTCTAAGTTCCCCTAGGTTTTAACTTTTTTAAAAGTTTTAATTGTTCCAAAAACTTAGGCTATTTTTTGATAGTCTAAATGGAAAAATTGGTTTTGTAATAAAAGTGGGCTCATAAATTAGTTTCAATCATGGGGGTGCTAATTTTCAAACTCAAAGCACCATGTAAACCCATAACCCCACTTTTCCTAAGTTTTGATTGATTTTCCCACCACTCAAGTCAGAAATCTGTAAAAATCAAATGTTGATTATTTTAACCAATAAATTAATTAAACAATGGAGAAAACCCCAAATCCTAAATCAGTGGCATTTGCTCTGATTTGACTAAAATCAGTCTCATCGGCTTGAAATTGACTGGACCTAATCATTCCTTGACAAAATGAGGTGATCTAGGTTGAATTGGGAGTGCAACACAACATGCAATCTTGGGAATTGTGCCCTCTCTCTCTCCTCCACACATGTGGGCCCATCTGGATGAGTTTTTGTGGATGTTTTAGTTAAAAAGTTGAGGTGTCAGTCTGATTAGCTCTCCAGTTGGCAATTACACTCAATGAGATTTAGATCAGACTTAGTGAGACTCAGATCAAACTCAAATTGACTTCACATACAACTGCAGTCTCTCTCTCCTTGGGAATTGTGCCCCCTAGGCTAGATTTCCAGTTTTTGTTATAAATAAATCTCAGTTTTCCTTTTCCAAGCTAGTTAGAGCTGGATTGAAGAGATGTTGCTATTGTATTGTGTACTATTTTTGGAATAAAGAATATTTGGAGGAAAGATATATGGTGTAATGCTTTTCATGTGTGGATGGTGATTGTCAAGTGCTTATTTATTGATCTTTGCTTTTTGATGGTTAATTGTTGGCCTTGAAGGAGAGATCTCCCTCCTATTAGGGTAAGATATCATTCTAGCTTGATTTATGCTCTTACTGTTTGCTTGTTTCAGATCTCTTGGAGTTGCATGTATTTTAAGTGTAATTGCATGCTTTCTAATTGTCTTTTTTCAGCAACACCCATGTTTTAACGATCTGTTTGTGTAAGGATTTCTAAGTTGCAGGTGATCTCACTTGTAGAAGGGGTTGATATAGTTTCAATATTCCTCATGTTTAGGATATTTTTAAGGACATATTCCCTCGGTGTTCCACCAAAGAAGACTCCAAACCCTAACATTCCTAGGCTTCCAACAATCTTTCTCTCTCTTCCTCCTTCTAAAAATCAAATTTTTACCTGGTTACTTTGTTTACAAGATTTGATATTATTCAGATATATTATCTTAAACTAAAACTTAACATATATTTATTGTCTCAAGGCTCATAATCTATATCTCATTCCTAAAAAGTTTCTTAAAGAATTCTAGATCTAGTTTAGGGAAATCGTTCGTTTTGCATGGCAATTTAAAGAGAATCTGTAGTTTGCATGCATTAGATTTATGTTTTCTGTTTTAAAATATAAAATAAAGAAATTAGTGCATATAAAATTGGCTTCCCCAAAGGAAATCCAAGACCCCAAGGAAATCTTTCTTTCATTGGCTCTGTTTTTACCATTTTAACTAGTTTTAACTTAGTTTTTTTTTTGGGTTTAAAGTAGGCTGACCCAAGGGTAATTTCAAAGTGATTTTGGGAATATTTAATTCTAATAATCTCATTTTATTTTAGAAGGTCTAACAAAAAGAGGATAATATGTTGTTCAAAAGTGGCTTTTGGGCCTGAATCCCCCCAGGGGTCTCCCTTTTGACTATAATCTTTAATTTTGGCATTTTGTAAAGGCTTGGTTTCATATTGTGTAAGGAAAAAGAGAATTCATATCATTTTTATGATATTGTAACCACTAATAATAAGAAATTTATCTGAATAGGCTCTTTCGATCCCATTCCCCATCCCCCCTGGGGGGATTCACATCCTTTTTTTTC
The DNA here is from genome assembly GCA_001517045.1 of Pseudotsuga menziesii. NCBI lineage: Eukaryota > Viridiplantae > Streptophyta > Pinopsida > Pinales > Pinaceae > Pseudotsuga > Pseudotsuga menziesii. Next base: position 178,113 of record LPNX010542227.1, on the reverse strand, counting down.
ATTTTTTACATTTTCTTATTTATTTTCAGTCTAGATTAGTTTCATTGATGTAGAATAATATACTTTTATTAATTTATCATATATTCCATATTACAGTATCAAAGTAACTTTAATAATTACCCCACGACTTCCCGATTGACCCGAAAGGGGAAATAGATGTGTGGTAGGACTAATTAGAAAACCTATGGTTTGCTTCATTTTTGCTGCTTATCATTAATCTCTACAAAAAAAAATTAAAATCAACCCCTTCCTTTATTTCTTGATTTAGGTCCACTTGGATCGAAAGAGGTCCCTGGAAGGTTTTTCTTTCTAAAAAAAACATCCTTTAAAATTTACTAAAATTGACAAGACTCCGGTGTGTATGCTCTGCACTTGGATGTGGTTAGTCCGATCAATCAAGCAGCACGAAAATCAACGTGAGTGACTAGTTTAATTAGGTTTCACCTTCCCCAATTAACCACCATCAGGCAAAAATCCAACGCCTTGATCAAACCATAAACGGTGGAAAAATACCCAAACGAAGTGGAAACTCCTGGAAAGTGACCTCGAGGTGCCGATGTATGTTACACCTTTAGGTGTATTATGAACATAGTCTTAGAAACTCCATTCAGCCCACACATTCCTTGTGGGTAGCCGTGAAGATTTATTTTTGGACATACTCCAAGTACCCCTCGGGTATATCTGGAGTCCCCCCTCGCCTAATTTAATCCACTCATATTTCACATTAAATTAAAACATACCAAGAGGCAATTGCAAAACATTCACTCCAAGCACATGCAAGTACATTTGATTATTTTATGACTCCATTTTTAAGGCACTGGTTCTATGTTTAAATATTTTGATATATATATACTGTGTGTCAGCATTATGCTTTCTTGTGCTCATTTTTCATCTTGTCATATATGGCTATTTATGGTTAATTTCAAAATCCTAAGGAACTATCTCAATTTAACATCATCATACTAAAGTAATTTTCCTTAGTAACTTAATAGGGTCTACCCCCCTTGGCTTCGTTAGGAGTTGCGCCTAAACAGAGGAGTCAAGAACAAGGTGATAGCCTTCACTCAAGACTTGCCCCCAAGGACACACCGAGTGGCTTGAATATTTCTTCCACATTCCCCCCGAGGTGTGTGAAAGGTGGCAATATTTTTTGGTGTCATTTCGAGGGGTAAATCTTTTTATTCCCGAAGTACGACTTTTGTTTTCTTCACTTTTTTTTTGTGTTTTGTTTGACGAATGCTTAGAGTCGATCTTTAATTTTCATCTGGAAACTCCACTAAATTTTTTCAATTTTTATTTTTACAAAGAAAAGAAAAAAATAATTTTTGTGAAAGATTTATAAATGCTTATTTTCGTTTTTCACATGGAGATTCCATTGGGGGGATAAAACCTTGTTATCTGATAAACTTGTGAAGTTTTGTTTTGTGTAGATGAGCCCATGTGACATATTAAAAACTTTAAAGCTCATCACTTGACAACTCCATGTATTCACTACAATGTTTAATGGTTATATCAAATGCATACTATTAATTTTTGATATGGATGAATTAAGGGAGCAGTATGGTGCCCAGATATCTGGACTTTTTCATCCTATCGATTTTTCAAACGTCCCGGGTTTTCCTAAATGTGGTCATGGTATGGGGGATTTAAATAGATGGATTCCAGTATTTCATGGAAATTATGGTGATTCGACCATCTAGCATGTCAAATCTTTCCTTCAGTTGATGGTTGACTCCAATATGCGTTATGAAGACAATATGATGAAAATGTTTGCTATTACTTTTTAGGGTGAGGCTTTTTGTTGGATCTATCAGGGCCTTCCTAATAAATGTATAACCTCTTTCCAAGATTCCTTTGCATTTTTTAGAACAATGGCATGATGGTAGGGGTAGTATGAATGGTTTGAAAAAATTCCTTGAAAAGATCTTTATCTTCTACCTATCTGGGACAGAATATCACATAGAAACATATGATGGACCTTTTTCCATGATACAAAGTATTGAAGACTTGGAATCACTTCTTGAACATTTAAGTGAAGAGGAGATCCATGATAATCCCATCGAAGAACTTCCTCATGTTTTCATAGACAACGTCAAATGTGTGGAAGTCCCTCAAAGTTATTTAAAAAACAAAGAAATTAAGCGGCTTATTAAAGAATATGAGGTATCTCTCAATACACAACAAGATTGTGAAGATGGGAACATCCATGATGATCACATTGAATAGATTCATGAGGAACCCATGATTGAACACATGGTTGAAGAATCTCCTCATGTCACCATAACTAAAAACATTGAATATTTGATGTATTCTCAAGTTTGTTACAATGCTAATATTTTTCCAGAAATCCCTCATGATGAAACTATTACAGAGATCGACACTTATGAAGAAATTTATGATGTGTATGATGACACTCCTGTATGTTCATCACTTAGGGATGAACTTTTGGAAAGTTTAACTTATCATAATATATTTGAAACCAAAACTTTGAAGGATGATTATTATGAATAGGAGGAGGGTAGTTATATCTTGGGATGTGACACCAGCAATGAAGACTCTCTCATATCCAACATAGATGGGACTGATGACTATTGGAATTTCATAGATAATCCAACTTGTGAAAATATTATTGAGAATCCCATCCATGATGTGTCCAGCAAGGGGAGTGTCTATTCAAAAATTTGTGCAAGTCCAATCTACGATACATCCATATAAGGAAGTATGGATACCTAGGAAAATATTAGTATGAAAAAGAAGCATTCAGAATTTTCACATGATCATTCAGAGTATCATGCAGAGCTACACAAAGTCAACAGTAATGAATACATTGAGAATAATTGTTGTGAAAAGTTAGATGTGATGCAGTTACTGGAATATCAGTCTTGTCCATCTTCTTCACATAGAGAGGTTCCTTATGATTTGGAGCTACTTGGGGTTTATGCAACGCTTTATCATTTGATAATTCTTGATGATTAGTATGATGATGTAGTCAGTCTACTTCATCTTGACGATTGGTATATCAGTCCTATCCAGTCATGGATAGAAGCAGCATGCATGAGCACATACCGGTTTGGTAAGAACTTTAATGACATTATTCATGCCTATGATTTCCCATCCATTCCTCCCATTCTGGATCATCACGCAGGTTTGCATTTCCTAAATAAAGTATCGTTACTTTGGCTGGTAATCAAAGACAAGGAAATTTTTTTTTACGTTAATAAAATGCTTAGGTGGTTACATTGGATTTCTGATTACACTTAACCCCTTTTATATCATGCTTAGAGTAGGAAAATAAGCTCTTTAAAAGAGAGCATTTACTTTCTTCATTTTTGTTTTGTACTCAGCTATAACAAAACTTTTCTTTCATTAGTTAGCTACATTTATTTTGTTTAAATAAATCAACTTAGTGGTTCATTTGGATTTTATATAAAGCTTGTGCTACTGAGGTTTTCTTGTCAAATTGAGATGTTTTTACAGGGTATATAAACCAGAAATTCTGGTGTTCTTGTATCCTCTCCTTTCTCTATGACCAGATCGATCACACATCCCACAGTTGGAGCCAGATGTTACCACCTAAGCTGTACTTAGTCGGTGTTATCAAGTGAGCCTGGTGAACCAAACAAAGTTGATTTGTTTTGACTTCAAAAGACCTTATGGGAGGTCCTTGTTGTACTATATCACAGGTTCATACCCCGTAGGGGAGTTGTAATAAAATGTTCTAGCATGATAGCATCTGTAAAAGACTCGGTCTCCTAGACTTTAATTGTCAATCCGATCATCCCAGGGTGTTTTTTCCCTTGGTTTATATTGGTTGTTGAGTAAACGACTAATAATTTTTGAGTTTTTCACTCAATACCTCCAAAGTTAGGGTGGTTAGCTTGGAATTTAGGACTATTGAGCTTATTAGATTCTATGTGTCAATGTATAAACATGCTAGGAATCATGGTAGAGTCATATGAACATGTATATTGACATTTGCACTCAGTGAGACTCATATCAGACTCAGTGAGACTCAGATCAAGCTCATATTGACTCCACATACAACTGCAGTCTCTCTCTCCTTGGGAATTATGCCACCCCGGGCTAGATTTATAGTTTTTGTTATAAATAAAGATCGATTTTCCTCTTCCAAGCTAGTTAGAGCTGGATTAAAGAGCTGTTGCTATTTTATTGTGTACTGTTTTTGGAATAAAGAAGATTTGGAGGAAAGATATATGGTGTAACTCTTTTCATGTGTGGATGGTGATTATCAGGTGCTTATGAGGTATAATATGTATTATTGATATTTTTTTTTTGCTGGTTAATTGTTGGCCTTAAAGGAGAGAGCTCCATCATGTTAGGGTAAGAGATCATTCTAGTTTGATTTATTCTCTTACTGTTTTCTTATTTCAGATCTCTTGGAGTTGCATGTATTTTAAGTTTAATTGCATGCACCGAGACTGCACCACAACATGCAATCTTGGGAATGGCAGCCTCTCTCTCTCCTCCACATGTGTGGGCCCATCTGGATGAGTTTTAGTGGATGTTTCAGTTAATAGGTTGAGGTGTCAGTCCGATAATCTCTCTGATTGACATTTGCACTCAGTGAGACTCAAATCAGGCTCAGTGAGACTTAGATCAAGCTCACATTGACTCCACATACAACTGCAGTCTCTCTCTCCTTGGGAATTGCACCCCCCAGGCTAGATTTGCAGTTTTTGTTATAAATAAAGCTCGGTTTTCCTCTTCCAATCTAGTTAGAGATGGATTGAAGAGTTGTTGCTATTTTATTGTGTACTATTTTTGGAATAAAGAATATTTGGAGGCAAGATCTATGGTGTAATGCTTTTCGTGTGTGGATGGTGATTGTCAAGTGCTTATGAGGTATAATATGAATTATTGATCTTTGCTTTTTGCTGGTTAATTGTTGGCCTTGAAGGAGAGAGCTCCATCCTATTAGGGTAACAGATCATTATAGTTTGATTTATTCTCTTACTATTTTCTTGTTTCAAATCTCTTGGAGTTGCATGTAATTTAAGTTTAATTGCATGCTTTCTCATTGTCTTTTTCCATCAACACCCATGTTTTAACCATCTGTTTGTGTAAGGATTTCTAAGTTGTAGGTGATATCAGTTGTAGAAGGGGTTGAGCTAGTTTGAATCTTCCTAATTTTAAGGATATTTTTGTAGACATAGTCCCTTGGTGTTCCACCAAATAAGACTCCAAACCCCAACATTCCCAGGCTTCCAACACTCTTTCTCTCTCTTCCTCCTTCTAAAAATCAAAATTTTACCTGGTTACTTTCTTTACAATATTTTATATTATCAAATATATTATATTAAATTAAAGCTTAACATATATCTATTGTCTCAACACTCATAATCTAGATCTAATTCCTAAAAGTTTCATAAAGCATTCTAGATCTAGTTTAGGGAAATCATCCGTTTTGCATGCAATTTAAAGAGAATCTGTAGTTTTCATGCATTAGATTTATGTTTTCTGTTTTAAAAGGTAAAATATAGAAATCATTGCATATAAAATTTTCTGCCCCAAAGGCAAGCCAATACCCCAAGGAAAACTTTCTTTTCCTTGGTTCCGTTTTTACCGTTTTAACTAGTTTTAGCTTAGTTTTTTTGCTGGTTTAAAGTAGGCTGACCCAAAGGTACTTTCAAAGTGATTTTGGAAATATTTAATTCTAATAATATCTCCATATTTTATCAGGTCTAACGTAAAGAGGAGAATCTTCTGTTTGAAAGTGGCTTTTGGGCCAGCCGAATCCCCCTAGGGGTCTCCCTTTTGACTGTAATATTTAATTTTGGCATTTTGTAAAGGATGGGTTTCATCTTGTATAAGGAACAATAGGATTCATATAATTTTTCTGATATTTTAACCACTGATAACAAAAAATTTCTCCGAATAGGCTCTTTTGATCCCGTTCCCCATCCCCCCCTGGGGGGATTCGCATCCTTTTTTTCCATTTTTTCCATTTTCTTATTTATTTTCTCTCTATATTAGTTTCATTGATGAATAATAGTATAATTTTATTAATTTTTCATATATTCCACATTACAGTATCAAAGTAACTTTAATACTTACCCCACGACTTCCCGATTAACCCGAAAGGGGAAAGAGATGTGTGGTAGGACTAATTAGAAAACCTGTGGTTTGCTTCCTTTTTGTTTCTTATCATTAATATATGAAACAATATTTTAAAATAAACCCCTTCCTTGATTCCCTGATTGAGGTCCACTTGGACCGAAAGAGGTCCCTAGAAGGTTTTTCTTTCGAAAAAACACATCCTTTAAAATTTACTAAAATTGACAAGACTCTAGTGTGTATGCTCTGCACTTGGCTTCAGTTTGTCTGATCAGTCAAGCTTCATTAAAATCAAAGTGATTGACTAGTTTAATTAGGTTTCACCTTCCCTAATTAAGTACCATCAGGAAAAAATCCAACGCCTCAATCAAACTGTAAACGATGGAAAAATACCCAAAGGAAGTGGGAACTCCTGGAAAGTGACCTTGAGGCACTGATCTCTATTGCACGTTCGTGTCTATTATGAACATAGTTTCAAAGACTCTATTCATCCCACACATTCCTTGAGGGTAGTTGTGAAGGATTATTTTTGTACATACTACAAGTACCCCTCGGGTATATCTAGAGTCCCCCGTCACCTAATTTAATCCACTCATATTTCACATTAACTTAAAAAGTACCAAGAGGCAATTGGAAAAAATTAACTCCAAGCACATGCAAGTACATTTGATTATTTTATGACTCCATTTTTAAGGCACTAATTCTGTGTTTAAATCTTTTGATATATATATATTGCATGTCAGCATTGTACTTTCTTTTGCTCATTTTTCATCTTGTCATCTATGGTTATTTCTGGTTAATTTCAAACTCCTAAGCAACTATCTCAATTTAGCATCGTCATACTAAAGTAATTTTCCTTAGTAACTTAATATGGTCTACCCCCCTTGGCTTTGTTATGAGTTGAGCCTAAACAGAGGAGTCAAGAACAAGATGACAACCTTGAATCGAGGCGTGCCCCGAAGGACACACCGAATGGCTTGAATATTTCTACCACGTTCCCCCCCATGTGTGTGAAAGGTGGCAACAATGAGTCTCTTCTTCAAATCAGAAAGATATACACATACCTTCTATAGTTCTTTATCAGCGGCCAAAGCTTTACCTTGATATTTAGATACTTCGTGTACAAGATTTTTCATTTCCCATTGGGAAACCAACCATGCCACCCATCCTTTCTCGAGGTTATTCTATAAAATATTTAGCTTCCCTCTTATTCCTTTATTTTATTATCTAACATCTTCAAATCATTCTCCCTCTCTACCAGTAGAAAATGTAGTTGCTTGATCTCATTGTGTTGGTTACTGATCACTTGATTTGCCTCATTCAAAAGATTGTCTTTAGTCCTTAAATTTAGATTAGCTTGGGCTAGCTTCTCATACTTTTCTATCACTTCCCTTCTCATCATTTCAAACTCCTCTTTCAATGATAAGGTCTCCTGCATGTCAAAAATTTCTTATTCCCTTTCTTGTAGAGCAATATTAGCCTTAGACACAACATAAAACTCATCCCTATATTTCTCAATTCTTCTTCAATCCTAGTCTGCAGGACAAGAGCAATCACAATATTATTTTCATGGTGGCCCAAATTATTTTGGATCCTATTGACCTTTCCCAGATCCAATGTCAAGTTTCTCTCTGTAGCTCCCAACTGGTCCTCTCTTCTTTTTTGGATATTCCCCAACATCCTTGAGATATGATTCATAGACACAAATTGATATCTCTTCTTCCGATCATCTTTTGTTCAGACATTTGTGTGTGTAAATAGAGACTATCCAGAGCAAGCCGTGAAGGATCCTTGAAGGTGTTGTTATGATAATTAGTGCAAGTGTTATGGTTTTGAATGGGGACATGACCATAAACCTTCCCTCCGGCCTGATCAAGAACTGAACTAACAGACAAAGCATGGTTTTTCTTGCTAGAAAAAAGTGTTGGGTTTTCATTTTTCCTCTGAAACATAATATTTGTCTGCATTCCAAAATTCAAAATAAATGTTGGCGAAGGTTTTAAGGTACTTTTCAAGGTTTTGGGTAGATTAGATGACCAAAACACTTATTGGTTGAGGGAACTAATCGAGTGTTTTATAGGGTTTTAAATAAGTTTTATTTATGATTAATTGAATCTACACAAAAAACCTTGAATAATCATATCCATACGAGGGTGTCTCTAGACAAGTTCCTTTGCATATTAAACATAATATTCTATCGGTATGTAGGAAATAAAGAAGCAAAATATGAGGCACTGGGTATGAATAATCTAAATAGGAATGGGTGGGTTGACCCATCAAAACCTATATGAATAAGTAATTTAGTTTTCTTCCTGGATCGATCCAAAGGATGAACATATTAAACACTCTTTAGGGATTAAATTTCCTTCTCGTTTAAGAGAGGTCTTAACGTGTCATGTGAAGAAAAAAACATATGTGTCCCAGGTCACATTCAAGGTTTGTTTGTTTTATATAATCCATTTCTAGGTTTTCATTTTTACTATCTGAGTTCTTGTCAAATCTCCTCTTAAATGTTATATCATGATTAAGAAGCAACATAACTATGATAAGTATACATTGTATTTGTTTTTACAAATTTCTTATGTGTAATGATTCCTCATGAAAATGGTAAAGTTTCCGGTTTCATAGGATACACCTTCATATTTGTTTTTGGGGTTACTTCTACGACACACAAAAAATTTACATATGAGGAATCCTTATATATAGGATCTTATTATTTCAACTGTAAGTGTTCTGTTTAAAAATAAATAAATCCGCGTTCTCTCAGTTAGCAAAATTTTCGTAGTTATATCTTTCTGTGTTCCCATTTGGGATTTTTCTTATCCCAACAAATATTAATATCATTAATTTCTATTATTCCACCATCATATTGTTCAGATGTGTACTTAGTTTAAAACATATCAATCTATACACCCGTGCATAGTTTTACTTTGTATATAAACATTTAGGTAGTGACTTCTAGCAATTTTGATTCATAAATTTATGTGTATCTAAGAAAAAATTTAGAGCCTTTTCTGCCGGTTCTCTACACACTTGTTTCGCTCCTTGAAGGTTTTGTTTTTTCTGCATACTTATTGGGGTTGTGTTCTTTCATGATTTTCTAGAATTGAAAATATGGATCTTAAGTTGTCCATCCCTGGAAATGCATTTTCCCTCTAAGACAAGTATATCAATAACACATTAAAGAAGCATTGCACAGTCGACAAGTATATCAATAACATTATCACTAACACATTGAAAAATCATTGTAGAGTCTGTTTAAGGACTGTGGGGTAACCCATTAAATTATACCCCTGTAGATATTAGAAAACTGACATGTATTTTCAGTGTCAAGCACCTTTTGTAATAACTCACTACAAGAAAAGATGATACACCTCATCTTTTGTAGACTGAAAGGGTGGTTGTAAGAAAAAATGATCCACATCATGATAATAATATCTTTGACACCTTTGTCTTATGTTGTCAGGGAATTAGGGTTTCCATGCATACATTTTTATATTGAAATATTTTGAAATGAAAACGAACCCTTTGTATACCTTTAAGTTTTAACCATTTAAAAATCAAAATTTAACCACCCATTTTTCTTTCCCTCTCTCAATAGAATTGAGATTATAGATGGAGAGGATCCACCCAAGACAAATTATTCTTGCTACTGAGGATTCCCAGATAAGGTTCCTTTTTTTATGGGATCCTTGGGTCTTATTTATTCACATACACACTTTTTTTTTAGATCCTTAGGTAGATATATATATTTTTTGGTTTATTGGGCAGGTTGCAATCTGTTGGATAATATTTTTTCCAATTTTATGAAAAAACTAGTAGAGCTCCCCCACTGGGATTTTTAGTCTTAATCCCTATATTTTGTACAAAGAGAATAATAGTATTGGATTTGTATTAATTAATACATGCAAAGAAATCTATTGTAGATAATTTTAGTCAAACTGATCTTCATTTTGTGTGAAAAAATTTAGAGAATGTGGATTCCTAGATGGAGGTTACTGGACTATTTGATAATGTCTAGATATTTTATCTGCCTCTGTTGTAAATAAGATTGTTACAACACGTACAAAATTTTATTTAAAGAAATTTTATGCATATAGTCTTAGCAATTTAATGATAGATCTATTCAAATTTTGTTTGGGGACAATATATTACCAAATAGCACATGAAAAATCCTCATGATTTCATATAAATTGAACCTGCAACTTGTAATATGAACTTCACTACACTGACCATGCCAGAGAAGTAGGTAAAAGACCCCAATCTCTAATTGTATATGAATTTCATTTTTTAATAGTATGTTTGATCATTGTAGATGTGGCATGGTGTTCAATTGTAATCAGTACTGCATGAATGCAAGGGTTCAACTACACAAGACCAATATATATCATATTCCTTCCTCTTTGTAGTCATTTATATCATTTAATTGCAACTATTAACATCTTCTATTGTATTTAATTTTTATTTATCTATGTTGGACAATTTCTCTATAGATTCCTAATTCGACCAGAGTATCTTTGTTTCTAGGATTGCTGAATTTTTTTTACTAACTAATGCTGTAACTCCATTCTTATGCTGCAAAATGTGTAGGGATTTGTAGGCTTTTGCCACCATTATGCGTCCAATCAGAACAGTAGATTGCTTGCCCTTTTCTCTAGAATACTTTCATTATAAAAAAATAAAGGTAATGATTTTTTCCTTACCATGCATTGCCAATTATTTTGTGATTGTTTCTCCATCCTAATATTATCATGGGAGTCGGGCATTTTCTGACAAAAGATATCATTACACAACTTTCAAGTATATGATTTTAGAAGAGTTTCCAATTTCCTTTTAGGTTTTTATTTCAACTTTTTTCAAAGGAAGGGAGTTTGCTGTTGGAATCCTTTGTTGTTGTTAGCTATTGAACATTATAAATAATTTTCTTCATTGTTTTTCTACTTTATAGTTTATTGTTTTTCTACTTTGCAAGTGGGTTTTTTATTGGATTTTGTAGTAGTGAACTTAACTAAGTGGGACATTGAGTATGAAGTGCCTATTGTTGAGGTTTTTCCATTGAGTATGAAGAGCCTGTTGGTTAGGATTTCAAGCTACTAAGCATGGGTTAATTGAATTTGATGCAGGATCTAAGAATGGCTTAGAAGCCAAGTACAAGTGGGATGGGTTAGCCATTGTGGTATTTTGAAAATTCATCGATGTACTAGATGATTTTAATGTAAAGTTATATGGTGATAGTTTTTGAGAAAACTCATATTTATTGTAATAATTGACATTTCATATAATATAATTTGTGCATTTTAAAACTTACATGGTTGTACTTTATATTATTTATAAGTGTTGTAATTAACTAATTAATGTGGCATTGCATAATTCACATGTTTATTAAATGATGATAAAAAATGTATGATTATTTTTTTTAATTTAAACATATTATCATATTAAAAATTTATATTGATTAATAATGGGCACTATTAAAATTACTAAAATATAATAACCAGACATAAATGACTAAAAATGACTAAATTAATGACCAAAATTTGCATATAAAATGACCAAAAATTGAGAGATACATGACCAAAAATTGAGATATGAATGACCCAAAAAATGACCAAAATTCACATATCAATGACCAAAAAGTAGTTTTCGTGGCTAACTTACGGTATTTTATTACGCGACCAAATTTGGTCATATTCTAGTTTGACATGTGCTCATTAATTTGATCATAAATGTGGTCATATATTTGTCCATTGATTCAAATATATAACCAAATTAATGACCAAATATATGACCAAATTAATGACCAACTGACAAGCTATAAATGACCAAAATAAAAATGACCAATTTTGGTCGCGTAATAAAATACCATAAATTAGCCACCAGTGATCGCCAAACCAAAAGTGGTCATTGATATGCAGATTTTGGTCATTTGTTTTGTCACTAAATGTGAAAATTGAACCCAAGAGATATAACAATTACACTCACAAAATTGCTAATCAAACATGCAAAATTCATGCCAAAGGAGACTGAAATTGAAGCATAACATTGATCTGTATTCAATAAGTGTACAATAGCCAACGTTGTGAAGTAATAGGATGCTACAATATATCATTACATGAGAGAATGGAATGCATAAAGATTCCATTCGAAATAGTCAAAAAGTAGGCTTACTAAATGGAGTGAAATCCCCCATAGGTACATAAAGCAGTTTCCAAATATATGAAGATGCTCACGAATTTGCTAAGTAAATTAAGAAAGATAAATAGGGATGGAAAGAAAACTTATACATTCTTTTATTTAGAGAAAATGAAGGAGTATGACGTGGGAAAAAAACAATTCAACTACACCCAGTCTAGCTTTTCCTTTTGCCTTAAATTAGAATAAAACAAGGGAGATTTTAAAAAAAAAACAGATATGTGCTTTTGAGGATTTGGAATAAAGAAGACATGGTGAATTTGGCTACCATGCTGTTTTCCAAGTGCTCCCTGACTCATTTTTACCANAATGGAATCTAGGAAACTAGGTAATAAGACAAAAATAATTAAAATTAATGTCTAAGGTAGGTAAATATGGGTTGATTATTCTAACACCCCCCCTTAAGCATGAATTCATGAGTAAATATTAGAAAACTATAGGGCCTGGCAACAAGAATTAGTCACTCTTTACATACTGCTTGTCCATACAACCAAGGAAAGAGGCAAAAACCAAGTGGGAAAATCCTCCCTTAAACATGGACAAGAAAAAATAAATTTGGAAATCTTGTCATCAATCATGATTCAGCATGATCAGCAATATCTAGCAGTGATATGATATTGCTGAAGGTCTTTTCACAAAAAACTTTGGTGAAGATGTCTACTACTTGTTTTGAAGATGCACAGAAGAGTAGATCAATGGTGCCATCATGCACAAGCTGTCTGATGTAATACATATGGATGTCAATGTGCTTGGTTTTCTATCTCTAAACTGAATCATTGCATATTCAAATAGTGCTCTGATTATCACAGTAGATAATAGTTGAAAACTATGATTCAAAACCACATTCTCCAAGTATCCCCTACAACCACAAACATTGAGTTGTTGCATTTACAAATCCTCTATACTATGCTTCTATAGATGATAGTTCTATGGCACTCTGCTTCTTGCTTGACCAGCTGATTGGTCTTTCTACAAGCATGAACACATATCCTGATGTAGACTTTTGATATGTGTTCTCACCTGCCCAATCATTGTCAGTAAACCAAAAATCATATTTTTCTTTGTAGAAGATCCCATGAGTTCTTATTCCTTGAACAAAGTGTAGGATTCTTTTCACTTCTCTCGAATGGATCTCATGAGGCTGATCGATGTATCTCTAAGCCACACTAACTGCATAAGATATATCAGTTCGATTGTGTGTAAGATAAATAAAACACCCAATCAACTTCCTATACAGTGTATTATTTACCATAGGAGAAGAACCTGCTTCTTCAAGCTTAACTCCTGAAAGGAAGGGAGTGTTTCTTGTATTGCAATATTTCATGTTGAAATTTTTCAAAAAATATAGAGCATAATTGGACTGATGTAATTTTATTCCATGTTGGGATTGAGCAATTTCGAGCCCCAAGAATTGGTTCAACAATCCCAAATCTATTATAGAAAATGCATGGTTCATTGCATCCTTCAAGGAGGCAATATCTTTCTTTGAACTTCCTGTAATCAGAAGGTCATCCACATACAAGACAATAATCATAAAATAACCATGAATCAGCTTCAAATAGAAATTAGGATCAGACTTGCATTGAACAAAACTTAGTGATAGCAAAAAGCCATCAATGTTGGCATACCAAGCCCTGGAAGCTTGCTTGAGCCCATACAATGATTTCTTTAACCTGGACACTAATGATGGATTAGAAACAAACCCTTTAGGTTGCTGCATGTAAATATCTTAATTTAGATATCCATTTAGGAAAGCACACTTCACATCTATGTGATGTACCTCACACTACTTCGAAGCTGCAATGGCTAGAGCTAGCCTTATGGAGTCCATATTTGCCACTGGTGCAAATGTTTCATTGTAGTCAATACCATGTACCTATGAGTATCCATTGGCTACCAATATTTCCTTATATTTCAAAGGTGAACCATCAAAATAAAAACCCACTTACATTGAAAACCCACTTACATTGAACTAGCTTCCTCCCCGAGGGAAGATCAACCATTTCCCAAGTGTTGGTCTTCTGGAGCAAGTTGAATTCCTCTTTCATGGCTGTTTTCCATATTGGATCATCTATTGCATATTCATATATATATGGATCTGGTTCAACCATCACATAGAACTTCTCAGCAAATAGAGGATCTTTCACAGAAAGGGCACTCTCAAATTGAGATCTAGTTCTCCTAGTGTCACTAGGATTTTCGGCTAGTTCCCCAGCTGCCTAAATGGTATTTGATAACCATTTTGGTCTTGTAGGACTATTAGGATCTGTAATAAAATCAAAATTATTAGAAATATCAGAATCATCAAACTCATTAGTCTCTCCACTTACAATCAATGGATCTGGTGGTGAAGAAGACTCTCCAACCTCAACTGCTACTAAAGGCTCTTCTTGGAACTGAACACTTCTTTCAATGAAAGATTTGTTAGTGCTCAAGTTGATCAGATTGTACCCTTTTGAATATTCAGAATACCCAATAAATAGGCACTCTTGGCTTTGGGGCTACAAATCCTTCCTCTTTTTAGTTAGAATTCTATCCCAATCCTTTGAGCCAAAAATTCTGAAATGGGTCCAATATGGCTTGTGCCCACTCCAAGCTTCGAAAGGAGGAATACCATAAATATTATTATGGGGCACCCTATTCTTGATGGAGGATGCATATTTTATATCCTTTGCCCAAAACTTTGGTGGGAAAGTCTTAGCCTCCATCATGCAGGTTGCCATCTCCTTCAATGATCTGTTCTTTCTCTCAACAACACCATTTTGCTGTGGTGTGTAAGTGATTGAATGATACATCTAAATACCTGCATCTTTACAATACTTAATGAAATCAAACTTGACATACTCACCACCATTATTTGAGGATCTTGAGTTTCCTCCCATATTGGTTTTCAACCAAGGCTCTAAAGACTTTGAAGAGGTAAAAAACTTCAGACTTATGATTTAGGAAGTAAACCCAACAATACCTGGAAAAGTCATCTATGAAGGACAGTGCATATTTGTCTTAACTCATGGACATATGAGGAAATGGACCAGAAATGTCATTGTGGATCGGTTCAAGAGGTGAAGAGGTTCTCTCATGACTAGATTTCTCATACTTGTGCTCTGGGTGTTTTCCTAGGATACAACCTTGACAGACTCCCTTAGAAAACATGATCTTTGGTAACCCTATGACCATATTTTTTTAACTCAAACCAGAGAGATACTTGTAGTTAATATGGCCAAATATTTCATGTCAAATCTTGCTTTCTTCATTTGCATGAATTCGAAGGGCCGAGGGGTTTCAGTGGGGTAGAAAATGGGAAAAATTTTATACTTTTGAAGTGTGATCTACAACACCTTTTTCTATGACTTTACCATTCAAAATCTCGGTGATTTCAACATCATCAGGGGTAAGATGACCTTCGTTGGAGACCTAGTATGAGTCATCTGATACACTGACAAGAGAGTAGAGGCAAGACCTGGAACATACAACACATTATTTAACTTACCATGGTCAAGATAAATACTTCCCTTCCCCAAAATGTCAATGAGAGATTCATCTCCCAAAACTATTGGTGGACCTTTCGACATGTCAAGAGAGGAGAATATATCTTTTGTCAAAAGCATATGTCTAGAAGCTCCTGGGTCTATGATGAAGATAGATGATCTTGATGTGCCAACAACCAAGGCATGCAATCTCTCTCTGTCCTCTGAATTTGATCCACCTTCCCTCTTCTTTGGGAATCACGAAGGTAGATGTTACTATTCTCCAGGAGTTGGGTCAACATGTCAATTTTATTTTTCATACAAGAGCTCTTAGGATGATAGCCCTTACTGCAGTATGTGCACTTTCTCATTTATCCTTTGTTCTTCTTCTTCTGGGAGTTATTCTTGGAACCTTGGGGCTCCTCTTGAGACTTGTTCTTATCTCTCTTTTTCTTAGGTGTATTTTTATCTTTTTTCTTTCTTTTTGAATCCACCTTTGAATCTCCAACAACCAAATATTGGTCTTTGGAAGTTTTGATTGTTCTTATCATCACCAACTTATCTTGCTCCTGTGTGATGGATTCCATGAACTCTGCAAGCTTAGGCATCTTTCAAGCTCGATCTGTCAACTTGGTGGCATGGAAGGTTGAAAAAAACACTGAATAGCCAAGACCAAGCTTAAAAAGTATGGCCAAAACTAGTTTCTCTTCCTTCTTTTCGATCGCACACTGTTTCAACTGCAAAATGAGGGCCTTAAACTTGGAAAAGTAAAGTTGTAATGATTCGAATTTACTGGGACTCAAGGAGATCAGATCATTCTCTATTTGATGTCCTCTCATTTCATATGTATTTCCAAAAATATATTCTAGATTCTCCCAAACTTCATTAGGTTATTTCAATCCATCAGTATGGAAGAGGAGGTTTCTTGAAATGCTCAGACACAAAAGACCATAAGCCTCATCCCTCTTGTTGTTCCATTTAATTTTCTTTGTAGCTACATTGGGATGTCCCTCTGTTTCCATGGTTATCCTGTAGAGACCTTTCTCTCTCAACAATATCTCCATCTCAACTTTCCACTCAAATAAATTGAATGGAGTCAATATGATCTTCTGAGATTTGCTCCATAGCTCAGAAACTGTGCCCTCCAGTCAGCAAAATGTGCTCCCCATCAAGATGTTGAACCTGTAATAGCAATAAGGAAGGATAGAAATAGATCTACAAAGGCTCTGATACCATGTGGAAATTTAACCCAAGAGATAGAACAATTACACTCACGAAATTGCTATTCAAACATGCAAAATTCATACCAAAGGAGACTGAAATTGGAGCATAACACTGATCTGGATTCAATAAGTTTACAATATCCAAAATTGTGAAGTAATAGGATCCTGCAATATATCATCACATGAGAGAATTGAATTCATAAATATTCCATTTGAAATAGTCAAAAAGTAAACTTACTAAATCTAGTCAAATCCCCCATAGGTGCATAAAGCAGTTTCCAAACCTATGAATATGCTCACAAATTTACTAAGTCATGTAGGAAATTTAAAGAGGGATGGAAAGACAACTCATACATTCTTTTATTCGGATAAAAGGAATGAGGATGATGTGGGAAAAAAACAAGTCAACTACACCTAGTCTAGATTTTCCTTTTGCCTTAAATCAGAATAAAACAAGGCATCTTTTCAGAAAAAATAGATATGCACTTTGGAGGATCTGGAATAAAGAAGACATGCTAAATTTGGTTTCCAGGATGTCTCCCAAGTGCTCCATGACTCGGTTTTAGCATGTGTTGACTTCTAGGACTTGTATAAGGCAACTAACATATAATGGAATATAGGAAACTAGGTAATAAGACAAAAATAATTAAAATTAATGTCTAAGGTAGGTAACTATGGGTTGATTATTATAACACTAAAATCTCATCTTCCACTAGTGTTAGTTTTAAAAATCAATCACTGCTATTTGTAAACTAAGATAGAGCATTACTCATAGTGCACCGCTCATTATACAGAAGTAGGTAGTGGTGCCACCGCTTTCTGTGCATGGAAAATAGGATTTACGTATTGGGGTAACACACATTTTCCACAAGGAATGTGTGGTGGTGAACAAAAGCATGAAAACACTTATCTAGGTCCAAATTCAACTTCATAACTGGGGGGTTGAAAGAAATTTCTAATGTTTGGTTCTCAATATATGATGCTGATGAGAAATATGTATAACAATATCCAAATGTGGGTGCATCATATCCATATTGTTACCACTTAGAATCACACCCAAGGTTGTAGAATGGTGAACCCCGACGTAACAAAAGAACTGATTTAGGAAAGGGAGTTGGCTTTCCCATTTCCAGAGAGGGATCTATCACAAGATATTTATCAAGGCCGGATATATTGTCACGGAATGAAATTCAAATGTTGGTGGTTGAAACAAGGTAGGATGTATTGGGATATGGAGTCACAATTACCAAGAAACACAGAGCAGTTTGCATATGAAATGTTTGCAAGAGAAAGGTAGTATTTCAGTTACGTTCGATATAATTTGGGTCTGGTGGAAAAGGAAGAACGATGACAGTCCATCAATGGAAAGCACAAGAAAGATGAATTCTACATTAACTTGGGAAGAAATATTTGGTGAATGTCTAAAAAATTGGCCAGAGCATAAGAATATGAATTCTGAACCATTATACACTAGTCAAAGACATGAAGAAAATATAATGGAAAGAATAATAGGAACAACATACATGTTGGGTCCCAAAATTTCCCTTTTTAATCACATACATTATACCCTATTTTTCTTGTCTTACTCCATTCCGCACACCAAACAAATCTTCTTTCCTCACTTGAGCCCTGAATCTTCACAGGTATGATTAATTATTGTTTCATCTTATTAATTCTTATGATTGCTATAATAAGGACTTTGCTTCTTGAATTATGCTAACACATTATGATTTCACAAAGATAGTTCAAACTGTGAGATAATACAAGTGTAGTAGTCTGAGTGGTATAAAGAGGAGATGAGATTTCACTACCAGTTATGACCTACCAGTCTCATCCCTACACGCAGGGTACAACCAAGGGTCATCATTCCATGTGAGTTGTAACAGGAATGGCTGCAACATACTTAGTTGCAACAACACACTACAGCTTAAAGTTAGCTGCAATCATTAGGGCATATCTTAAATAGGTTCTATTATTCATTTACTAGCTTGAGCAACAAAATTTCCTATATTCCCTGCTTTTTTTTAATTCCACCCACAGGTGTAACAATGCATGTAACATGGCTTCTTGAAGATCGTAGATCTTCATGGCTTCCTGATATTAGTGGACAAGGGTTATGATTGTTGATGTATAAGTACTAGGAAACATTCAAAGCCAGGGTTTGGATAATATCATATTTTACTGTATGATCTATATCAAAGAATGTACTTCCATTCCACCATTTTAATATAAGGAGTAGGATTTTTCATATCTCTATATTTTAACTTGTGTTAGTCCTGGCATATTTGTTCAAAGCATGGGCCCTCCTTCCCATAGCTATATTCAAGTTAATTAGATGTTTTGATTATTTGGTTGTGTGGTGTGGAAGATACATTAGATTCATTCTTTTTCAGTAGCTACAACAGTAATGTTGAATCACTGTGTTTCCTTGAATATTCAGTATTTGTATTTCCTTTAAGTTGCAGTAGTGTGGTGTGACAGTCGACTATGTAGGTTAATTTTCTTTATGCATGTTTATGATAGCTGTAACTGGAAATATCTTCCTTAGTTCCTTTAAATTACTTGTCTTTCTCACGTTTACTAATTCAAGTAGACTATAGCTTCGAGTTGTTTGGTTCAATTCCTGTTATTTCCTATTCCTAGATTAAGGTTGGATTAAATTAGTCATGATGAATTTTCATATAGTCTGGTAAATTAGCATTTAACCTCTTACAAAAGTAATTCTAGATATTATTTCATGAATCATTCATTTCTGGATTGAAGTTGTAGGAAAGTGATTGCAATTATGAATTCTTAGATAGGTAGTTTAGATCATTTTAATTATGGGAGGAGTTGACTAAATAGATAAGTAGGATAGTTTATTTAGTTCATCAACTACTTAGTGTTTAAGCACAGACAGTGTGAATTATCTTTGAAATAAAAAGACTTCATTGGGTTGACAATTTATATTGAGAATTATGCATGATGGTTTTCATTAACTAGCACATAGAGTGATCAACATTTTGGCGTCGTTTACAGGGAAGGTAATTATTAGACACCGTAGTAGTTACATCTATTCATTTTTATTTATTTTTTGATTTTTCATGTTTTGGGTTGCATGAATAGGAGGATATTATAGTGTGAAATTCCCAGAATCCCCAGAACTCCCCATAATACTAATTTTGCAGGTGGTCGAGGTCTTGGCAGCAATCCAATGTTGGAAAGAAGGACATTCATTGATGATCTTGTTGCCAGAACCAGCTCTTCTACCAAAGCTCGCCATCAAGGATCATCTATCAGAAGAATCTCAGTTACCCCTTGAGTGGAAGCATCCATTTCCATAGTGGAGAACATAGGAGGATTTGCGACACGCTCAGGTGTCCCTACGGAGGAAGAGAGAGTCAACGCTGTGGGAGCAGGTGATTGAGAGGTGATTTATCACATTAAAGGGAAGATAGTGACAAAGGAGGAGTGGACATAGTTTCATTAGAAGTGGGATGATTAGAAGAGGAAAAGATAGGAGAGAGCAGAGGAAAATATGAATAACGAACATGAACCTGAAGGTCGTGAAGAAGTGATGGGGGGGAGTAATCACAATGAGGGGGACCCCTCATATGAGGGGGACCCCTCATATGAGGGGACAGATTCTATACTCCAGTTTCCCATTCGACATCCAACTGGAAAAGTACCTATGAAAAACATATCACCATCAGTATTACTTCATTTTCATGGAAAGGACACAGAGGATCCAGATGATTTCCTCTTCAAGTTTGGAGTCCTCTGTGGTAGCTATGACTACACTTCCAGCGAGCAAAAGTTAAAATTTTTCCCTGCTACTTTGAAGGATAACACGTTGCGTTGGTTTATGAGCCTAATTGGTGAGAGTGTTACCACTTGGAATCAAATGAAACAAGTGTTCCTTGAAAAATACGAGGAGTACTGTAACACTAAATATAAACAAGAACAATTGTTCAAGATGGTACAAAAGGATAAAGAAATTTTGGAATATTTCATTGAGAGGCTTATGTATAATCTACAGAGGGCTCGACATAATACTATGGGGACAGATGTGCTCAAGATAATTTGACTTCATGGGATTAGAGAAGACTTCCAAGGTATGTTGAACTTGCTAGGAAATGGGGATATCTTGAAGGAACCCTTTGAAAATATTGTTGAATTATGCAGAAGGTATTCCAGAGGATCCTCTAGGACAAAAAAATGGGACAAATTGGAAAGAGATGTCTTCGACAGAACACATAAGTGATCCAATGGAGGAACCACTCGAGCACAAATAGGAAACCTTCTTGAGAAATTCAAGACAGAGATGATGAGCTCCATCTCCTTATAAATAGATGTCCTAAGGGTGAAGTAGAAGCAAGAAGTAGAAGATCTAACACTCGGTGTATTCTGGCCCAGATGTAGGAAGAAGCACCCCCTGAAGGAGTACCCACTTGACAAGGTGGAAGTGTACCATCTCTATGAATTGAACCATGATATGAAGGAACGCCCCTCACTACCTCAAGTGAAGGCATTTCTGCAGGAATCAACTCCAGATGTGGAATCATCCTTCTTCATTTCCTAGAAGAAGCCTTGGCAACCTCGAAACCAAGGTATGAATCCAAACTCATTTCCTTTTTTCAATAATATGAATAATTGGAATAATATGCATGACATGAATACACAATTCCCTTCACCTTATTCCAGCCATAAATGGAATCCTTCTCAACCTCCTATGTAGAATTTCAACTTATGGACCCCTTGTACACAATCACCAAACGAACTTACTTCTTGGTCTCCTAGGTGGAGGAAATCCCATATAGGAAAATAGTTTCTTCATAACCAACCTCCTCAACATTTTCCACATCAACAGTTTCCTCACCAACAATATCCTCCTCAGTAATACCCTCAACCATACCAACAGTATCAACAACCGCAATTGCAACTCCAGAACAACGTTGTACCTAATATGCCTATACAACCACAACTTCCTGCTCAACCTAACCCCAACCCAAAAAATAAATCATTCCACCAGTTTGAGACTGCCAACATGCCCACTTACTCCATTACTCCAGTTCCATGTAACAACATATGCCTACAATCAGGGAGAGTAGTGGAGCCTTTAGCCATTGAGGATGTTCCATCCTCTATGTCTGAAGAAAGGATGAACCAATAGTACTCATCCAACACAACAATACCCATTATTGAGGATGCTGAAAGTCATACCAAGACACTGGCTAAAACACAAAGAGAAACAATGATTCAAACACAACCTACACAACAGATTAGAGAACCACAAGACCCTGAAAGACTGACACTACAAAAAGCAGTGGAACAACCCCAGTTTAACCTCTTAGGAGAGTTGAACAATATATATGTCAAAATTCCACTTTTGCAGACCCTCCATGATGTGCCTATCTACGCCAAATTAGTTTGCGACCTATGTGTAAGAAAACCAGGTAGAAAACCCAGGGATCCTCCCAGTGTCCAAGTCATAGGGAAACTATTTGAACTGATAATGGGAAAAAATCTCTTGGAAAAATATGATGATCCTAGAAACACCACTATCACAGTGCATATTGGGAACACATAGATACCAAATGTGTTGGTAGATCTAAGCACAACTATTAATGTTATGACCATAGAAACTGTACAAAAAATTAGGCTCACCAATCCTTGTCCAACCCCTACAATTTTAGAACTAACTGACATGTCCACTATCAAACCCGAGGGAATATTGCATGACCTCGTTGTGTCAGTTGAATCATGGGAATACCCTACTGACTTATTGGTTTTGCAACCTAAGTCGTAGCCAAGGGGACATTTGTTGATCCTAGGAAGACCTTGGTTAGCCATAGCATATGTTTGCATCAACTATCGGTTAGGATCTATGACCATCTCAGATGGGACCAAAACAAAAAACCTTACCTTGTATCCTCTAGCTCGATTTATTATAGAAGCTAATATTCCATTATGGATGGAGCTAGAGGGAGAGGAGAGAATTCAGACACTGTTAACCATAGGGAAGGCCTTGGGATTCAAAGATGAAATAAAAGATGATTCCATTAATAGTTTCATCAGTGATCCCAATTCTATCAATAGACAAATTTATCATATCCTGAATAGTACTCTAGGTGAAGAAGAGCAAGAAAATATCCATTAGAGGAAATTTGGGGTCTAAAATGGGCCTTATAAGAAAACATGCCAACAATAAATTTTGTGAGTTGGAATTCAAGAACCAATAGAATTTCAATAAAATGAGTCAACCATAATGGTTGAACTGACATATTTGTCATAAAAGAGAACTACTTTTTTTGTTCATATTTTCGACATATATCCCTGTGTTTTTACTCAAATTCCAAGCGGGAGAGATTGTTGGATGCAGAATTTAATTCTGCATCCAACGAGTACCCACACTGCATACTTTTGACAAACCCTGCTACCCCAAAAACAAAATTTTGCATCCAACAAGTACCCACACTGCATACTTTTGACATACCCTACTACCCCAAAAACAATAAATACCTGAAAAAACGTGATGATGACCGATCTCTCCTACTGGGAATTTGAGTAAAAACATAGGGAGATATGTCGAAAATACAAACAAAAAAAGTAGTTTTTTCATTCTTCCTCCAAAATTAATAACTATTATTTTATTATTTTAACTATTATTTTATTATTTTAACTATTATTTTATTATTTTCCTTAGGAGGCCCATTTTATACCTCAAATTTCCTCTAATGACAGAGGAGACATTAGTCAGTGACACCCACATAATTCCAGTGTTGAAAAATTTGAAAAGTGTTCCAGTTGATATAGAGCCAGGAAAAACACTGAACATCAATCCCAATCTCATTCCTGATGAATAGGAATGCTTGATCACACTCTTGGAAAATGATAAGGGGGAATTTTCTTGGGAGTACATAGATATGAAGGGTATCCATTCTAATATACGTACCCACCAAATTTACATCAAGAGTGATTCCGAGCCTATGTACTAGCCACAACGAAGGATGAACCCCAATCTCATGGACATAGTGAAAGAGGAAATTCAAAAACTCCTAGAAGTAGGGTTTATATACTTGATATTAGAAATCAAGTGGGTTTACCCACTCGTTAGAGTACACAAGAATAATGGGAAATGGAGATTATGCATAGATTACAGAGAGTTAGACAAGGCAATGTAGAAAGACCACTTTCCTATGCCTTTCATTGATTAGGTAATTGATGCACTGTCTTGGAAGAAGTTATTCTCCTTTCTAGATGGGTTTAGTAGTTACAATCAAATCCAGATAGCTCCTGAGGACCAAGAAAAGACCACTTTCACTTGTCCTTGGGGTACCTTTGCTTACAGGGTACTCCCCTTCGGTTTCTGCAATGCACCTACCACCTTTCAGAGAGCTGTGATTGGCATCTTTTCGGACATGGTTAATGACAGCATGGATATTTTCATGGATGAATTTACCCCTTATGGTAGTGATTTGGAGGAGGCACTGAAAAAATTAGAGAAGGTTTTAACGTGCTGTGAGAAAACCCATCTATCATTGAGCACTGAAAAGTGCCATATAATGATGAGCGAGGGTGTAGTTCTGGGGCACTTTATCTCTGTTGATGGTATCTAGGTAGATCAATCCAAAATTAGAGTAATTGAAAATATACCTACTCCTGGAACACAGAAAGAGGTATGTAGCTTTTTAGGGCATCCTAGTTATTAAAGAAGATTCATAGAAATTTTTTCCAAACTAGCTTCTCCTTTATTTACCTTATTGATGAAGGATGTACAGTTCATTTGGAATGATTCATGCTAGATAGCGTTCACTGAACTTAACAAGAGGTTGTCTATAGCTCCTATCTTAAGGGGTCCCAATTGCGCTCTGCCTTTTCACATTTCTTCAAATGCCTCTGACATTGCCATTGGAGTAGTGTTGGGACAACAAGATGGTTAAGCACCATATGGAATTTACTATATCAGTAAAAACTTGGCCCCTGTTGAACTGAATTACGCTTTTATAGAGAAATAATTTTTATCCATTGTCTACCACTAACAAATTCAGGCACTATATCATGGGATACCCCACATTTGTACACACTGACCACTCAACCATAAAGTATTTAATGAACAAACCTGTTACAAATGCTAGGATAACTAGATGGTTGTTACTGTCACAGGATTCGATATTACCATTATTGACAGACCCAGAAAATAAAATGTTGTTACTTATTTTTTATCTCGTTTTACTAATAGTGATGACAACTTACCAGTTGAATAATATTTCCTAGATGAACATTTGTTTTCAGTTTCAGCTCATTCCCCTTGGTATGTAGATGTTTCTAACTACTTGGCTTTCGACAAGATTCTTACACATTTGTAAAAGAGAGAGAAATGGAAAATTATTCAACAAAGTGCCAGGTATTGCTGGATATATTGTCCTCTTTTCTACACAGGTCTTGATCTTAAGACCACAAGATGTGTAAGGGAGGATGAAGTCTTCCATATCTTAAAGGCATGTCATGATGAACCATGTGGGGGACATTCTGCAAACAAAAGGACAGGTCATAAGGTGTTAAGAATGGGCTACTATTGGCCAACAGTTTTCATAGATGCAAAGAAGTATTTCCAGGCTTGTGACAGCTGTTAGAGAATGGACCAACTTAACAGATTGGATGAAATGCCTCTTCAACCATAGTTCATGGTTGAACCCTTTGACAGATGGGAATTAGCTTTTGTTGGGCCTATAAACCCTTCCTCGAAGCAGAAAGCTTACATTTTAATTTTCACTGACTACATTGCAAAATGGGTGGAGGCCGTGGCTTTGGTGAAAGCAAATGACTAGGTTATAATAGATTTCCTGTACAAGGAAATATTCACTCATTTTGGAGTACCCAAGGAAGTAATAATAGATGGAGGGCCGTAGTTTGTGTCACACAAATTAGAAGCTTTGCTACAGAAGTACCATATTCATCATAGGATAACTTCAGCTTACCATCCCCAAGCCAATGGATAGGTGGAAAGTACCAATAAAGTTATTGAAGCTATCCTTACTAAAAAAGTTAGAATCCATCATAGAGACTGGGCTGACAGGATTCCAGAACCATTGTGGGTATATTGCACTACTTGGGATAATACTACATGTTTCTGCCCCTATGATTTGGTGTATGGTACGAACGTTGTCTTCCCCGTCGAATTAGAAATCAAGAAGAAAGTATTATGTGAAGGATCCTGGGAATTATTATATGATTAAATATTTAAAAGGGACTTCAAAGGTACATTGTGCACAATATGGTTCGGTCCATATCAGATAGATAAAGTATTTGATAATGGTACAATTTGTCTGGTCACCATCGATGAAAACTATACACCATTGTTTGCTAATGGTCACAGGATGCGACTGTACCACAAGCCAATCTCAAGGGACGTGTTTATTTCATAGGTTGTAGCTGATCCAGGATACCAGTTAGCACAAGGGCAAGAATATTTCTCTACCCCTGTCAATCTTTGGAAAGTCACTGTGATTTCCACACACAAAAAAAATGTACATAAATAAATTGATGTTTTGTTGTTTTTCATTTTTTTTCCTTTACACTTGATCGATTTTTCCTTGATGAATCTATTTAGGAATTTACTTAAGGGACAATGGCCATGACTGGTCCTGACAATCATGAGCCCCTATTCCAATTTCCTATTTCAAAAAAAATCTCCTTGAAGAAGAAATATTTTTTTATGAACAGTCTCACGCAGTTGCAACTCTATAAAATTTTGCCTATTCTTCCCATTCTACACAGCTGCAACTTCGTAAAATTTTCCTACTTTTCTCATTTTGCGCAGTTGCAAATCCATAAAATTTTCCTATTTATCCTGTTCCACGCAGCTCTAACTCTGCAAAATTTGCCTATTTTCCCATTCCGCACATCTGCGACTACATAAACATTTGCCTATTTTTCCTGTTCCGCACAGCTGCAACTCCATAAAATTTGCCTATTTTCGCTTTACGTGTAGCTACAAATCCGTAAAACTTTTCACATTTTTCCTATTTCTCGTAGATGCAACTTTGTAAAACTTTGCCCATTTTTCCTATTTCTCGTGGCTCAGACTCCGCCAATTTTAGTAGATTTCCCTATTTCTTGTGGCCATGACTCCGCTAATTTTAGCATATTTCCCTATTTCTCATGGTTGCGAACCCACCAAATTCCAGTACATTTTCTATTTTTCGTGGCTATGAATCCTCCAGATTTATCCATAGAAGGGTTGTGACTCCTCTAGATTTGTCTGGAATTTCTACCACCCGTGATTTTGTTGATTCCTACTCACCTCACAACTTCAATTATGTTCCCATAAATGTTGAAAAGACAGTTTTTGGTTCATTGGAGGGAACATCATCGCAACATGCATGCAATCATGTTTAAATTTGATGGCAACATTTGACACGTTGTATTATTTTGAGAAGTAGCAGTTCATCGCATAATTACTAAGGTACGGTTCCTATTATTTACCTGATTAAGATTTAAGTATATTTGAAAAAATTAATCATGCTTGCCTTTTTATACCTGTCATTATACCACCATTATACCCATGCTTCGTTAACTATCAATCTGCACGATCTAATGGGTACTCGAGCTTATCTTATAGCTATCACCTTTTTGCTAATTTGGGGCCAAATATTACCAATGATATCCTACTTACGAATGTATTAACTTTCCTAATTTTCCCAACTCCAACCTCGGTTGTTCGTGCATGTCCCTATGTTTTAACTTCTATTTATGGGTCGGTAATTTGTCAAGTTGATACCATAATTAAGACAGAGAAGCAATATGGGTATCCTATCCTGGCATGAACCCGCAAATATGGATGCTCTACGAAGAAATGCAGAGGTTTTTTCCATTTTTAAGAAGCTATTTGGACTAAGTTATTTCAACATTTAAATGGCTACCATCATGAAACAACTCTGTAGTTTGCTTCAAATCTGATAGAAACCTATTCAGAGATCAAAGGTCTCTGCATAGAGTTTAGTGAGGAGATTGTGGCTGAAGTTACTGGTATTGCTCGGGTGGGAAGGACGTTGTTTGGAAGACAAACCCACAATGTAGCTGCAATGGGGGAGTTTCTGCTAGCTGGTAAATAGGTCTGCCAAGAGAAGAGGGGGATAGCATTACAATCATTTCCTTGCCCCTAGAATGAAGTGGTGGTATTCTTGAAGAAGTAAATTACGTGTGAAGGTAGGTATCAAAATGTGTATTTCTTTGAGTTTCCTCTATTGTCTCATTTATGCCATAGGGATTTACTCAATGTTCGATTTTATCTATTTAAATACCTACATCACATGGCGGGATTTGTAAGATCAGCCAAACGCCCATATTCTTCCCTTACACATCATGGCCTAATCAAACTTCTTATCTTAAGGGCCTTAGCTCAAAGGAATGAAACCTAGGAATAATTTTACTGGTCAACCTAAAATAAACCAGGGAAGTATACTTTTTCATGGTGTTCCAATAGAGAAGGAATTTGAAGCATTTGCACTTTTGTGGGGCGTTCAAATCCAAGAAGAAGAGGAGGCACCTACACAGTTGGGGGGAATGGAAGAAGAGAAGGAGGACCAAATTCCCTCCAATTCATTTGCGGGGGGTGCGAGGGGGGAAATATGATACAAAATCATATAACCAAGAAGAAGAATCATGTGAGGATGTAGCAGCAACAAACCCTATAGATGGGATAGATAATTTGGGAGCTCCGGTAGCTGAAGCTGAAGCTGGAGCAGCATTGGATGTTGCGACAGTTGAAACTCAAGCTATAGGAGCTATGATGGTAGAAGGAGATGTAGAGGTTCTCACCATTGAATCCTCTCTGGAATGGATGGGAACTTTTATTGAGGAGGAAATAGAAATGGCAGAGACCAGATAAGATGCTGAAATAGGAGACATTCCTTCTACATCAGCTGCAGAATCAGAAGCCCCTCTATCACAAAGGAAGAGAAGAAGATCAAAAGAGGAGGTACAAGAATCATGACCAATAAGAAGAAGGAGAACCATATTTGTCACATTAGCAGAAGCAATGCGGGAAATATGGGAAAACTTTGAAGAAAACAATGAATTTCCCATCTTGAGACCTAGCACAAATGCTTTCCCACAAAAACCTAGTGTATAGGAACCTCAAATTGAGGGACTTTTGCTTAAAAATGGTTTATTGAAGGAATATGTGCAAGTGCTCTGAAAGGAAGTGGAAATATGGAAGGAAACATGCAAGAAATAGGTGGAAAGGAGATTGCACACACTAGTAGAAGCTGCAAATCAGGTCGAAGGATCACTTTCGGTTGAGGAAGGTGAAGAATTTGAAATTGTAGTTTTCCCTACATGTGGAGAAACTTTTAATCAATCAACATACAAAGTCACAGTGCATGCATTTGTGGCACAAAAACCCACACAGGAAGTTGGAGAAAAGAAAGAAACATCTCCGATTGAATTGAGGGGTAAAGAAGAACTAGAGGTGGAAATTATCCCCGATATAGAGGTAAGGGAACATGACCAATTATAGTCTCAGCCACAAGGTGTTGTTACCCAAGAACCAACAATCGTGGAAATGTTTGTTGAGGCTTCTACTCAAATGGAAGTGAGTGAGCTAGAGGTTGAGCCATTCCCTTACCTGAACTTAGGAGTTGTTACTATGACACAAGAACAATATCAGGACATAAAATTAGTGAAGGGAGAACTTCAGCAATAGGAAAATGTTGAATTTGATCAGGATGTTGTCACACAAGAACCAACATCCTTAGGAAACCGTAATGAGACTTCCATTCAGCTAGGGAAAATTGACCTTGAGGTGGATGTAATCCTTGATTTAGAACTAGGAGAAGTCAAACAGATGCAGTCCCGGCCATTAGGGGACACTAAAGAATTCGAGGACTAGTCTCATCTATATGGGGACACTGAAATACTCGGGGACTAGTCTCATATTTCATGGGATATGGAAGTAACTCAAGATAAATCCGAGCAGCCAGAGGGACTGGGAGAGTAGGAAGTTGTTACACAAGAACCAACATCTCTGCAACTCCTTGTTCAGGCCACAACTGAGAATCAAGAAGCTACAGCTGAGACTCAAGAAGTTGTTGAGATTAGAACCCATGAAGATTTTGTTACACAAGAACCAACATCTTCACAGTTGGATTTTTAAGTTGACAAAAAGGGGTTTTAGGAAGAAGTTGATGTTACATAAGAACCAACATCCTCAAAATTGATTGCGGAAGTACCCTTAGAGGCAGAAGTTATTGAACCACTAGTATAAGGGAAAGTTGTTTTAATTTTGATTCATAACAATCAGGCTAAAACATTGGGTAATAAGGTATGGATGCAATCTTCCCAAGAATTTGTCAATTTAGATTCTGATGAGGAGAAGAATGTAGGAGAAGAAAGTATTCAAGGTCTAATAGAAGAACTTTCACTGCTGAAAATAGAAGTAAAGAAATGGAAAATTCATTTGGATAGATGTCACGAAGGGATGATTCCCCTTGTTGACTATAGGAGGACTATCAGTGAATCAAGGAAAAGATGGGCAGAAGAGATAATATTCCATAAGTTATGTTGGGAAGAAGTATAGAAAGAATTGAAGGAGTTGAAGAAATTCAACTCCATGAAAAAGGAGAAAGACCAACTTTACATTCTCTCCTGCAAATTGATGAGATCCAGAGATCCATATCCCTCTTATCCTCTATTTTTAAATGAACAATTTACTTGGTTTAAGTTAAAGGCATTAAAATAAGGGAGACCTTACAAAGTGGCATCTTCTACCCAGTTTTTGGAAACTTTTCTGAAAATTAGCTTCACCAAGCACAATATTTTGTGTGATCTTTATTTACATGAAATGGCTTTCTCCATGGAACAATATTCAAATGCTGCTCCTCACCTAGGTGATGTCCAGACGAGGGTTTTTTCTTCTTTTGTCAACAAACATGTGCAATGGGAGAATTTATTTCAGACAGTTTTTCAGAATGAGGCTGACTCTAATCTCTGGATTCGGAGTGAAACTCAATCCCTTCGTCTTCTTCATAGTCATCAAGAATAGAGGCTTAAATATCCCATCTAGACTCAGCAACTGGTCGAAATTCAAGAGAAAATCATCTCCACTTGTGTTATCCATATTTCCTGGAAGCAACATTTGGATTTGGAAGGCATTAAGCATAGGTGGCAGGATTCTCCTTCATAAATAAAGAAAAGGGACCCTTATTGCTTTAAGAATTTTAAACAGGATCTCCCTAAGGTTAAGGGGTACGTCAACTGTATGAGGAAATGTGGAGTTAATATGTTTGGACTTAAATTCAAATTCCCACTTATTTGGTGGCCAGCAAGGCCATATACGGATCAATTTTCAATGACAAAGGCAGAAGAGACGCATTGTTGGAAATATTGGGTTTCCCATAATGGATATCTAGATGGGAGGGAACCACTTGAATCGTTCTACATCTTTTCATCTTTCCATGAGCGAGGTACAATTCTAGTCTTTGATTCAAACTAGTGGAGGTTGTTGCATGAGTATATGCAACAAAGTAGTTGGGGGGAGATGTTGGGTCCCAAAATGGCTCTTTTTAACCACATCCATTATACCTCATTTCTCTTGTCTTAATCCATTCTGCACACCAAACAAATGTTCTTTCCTCACTTGAGCCCAGAATATTCATAGGTATGATTAATTATTGTTTCATCTTATTAATTCTTATGATTTCTATAATAAGGACTTTGCTTCTTGAATTATGCTAACACATTATGATTTTCCAAAGATAGTTCAAGCTGTGAGAGAATACATGTGTAGTATTTCGAGTGGTCGAAAGAGGAAATGAATGTTCACTTCTAGTTGTGACCTACCAGTCCTGTCTCTAAATGCAGGGTACAACCAAGGGTCATCATTCCATGTGAGTTGCAACAGGCATGGCTACAACAGACTTAGATGCAACAGTGCGCCACTACTTAAAGTTAGCTGCAATCGTCGGGGCATATTTTAAATTGGTTCTCTTATTCATTTACTTCCTTGAGCAACATAATTTCCTATATTCCCTAATTTTGTTTAATATACCGACAACTGTAACAACAAATGTAACAAAGAAGCCTAAAGATCGTAGATATTCATGGCTTCCCAATTTTAATGGACAAGGGTTACGATTGTTGATGTATAAGTACTCAGAAACATTCAGAGCCAGGGGTTGGATAATATCATATTTTATTGTGTGAGTTGTATGAGAGGTTGTACTTTCATTCCACCATTTTAATATAAGGCTTTAGGATTCTTCAGATCTCTGTGTTTTAACTTGTGTTAGTTTCGGTGTCTCTGTTCGAATTATGGGCCCACCTTCCCACATATATCGCCAAGGTAGTTAAATTTTTTGATTATTTGGTTGTGTGGTGTGGAAGTTACATTAGATGAATTCTTTTTAGTATCTGCAAAAGTAATGTTCAATCGCAGTGTTTCCTTGAATAATCAGTATTTGCATTTCATTTAAGTTGCAGTAGTGTGGTGTGATGGTTGACTGTGTAGGTTAATTTCCTTTATGAATGTGTGTGATAGCTATAACAGTCAAGATCTTCCTCAATTCCTTTCAATTACTTATCTTTCTCAGGTTTGCTAATTCATATAGACTATAGCTTAGAGTTGTTTGGTTCAATTCCTGTTATTTCCTATTCATAGATTAAGGTTGGATTAAACTAGTCATGATGGATCTACATATAGTCCAGTAAATTAGGATTTAACTTCTTGCAAACAGAATTCTATATATTATTTCATGAATCATTCATTGTTGGATCGAAGTTGTACAAAAGTGATTGCAATTCTGAATTCTTAGATAGGTAGTTTAGATTAGTTTAATTGTAGGAGGAGTTGACTAAATAGATAACTAGGACAGTTTATTCAGTTCATCAACTACTTAGTGTTTAAGCATGGACATTGTAAATTATCTTTGAAATAAAAAAAATTCCCCAGGTTGACAATTTATATTCAACCATTAGAGGAAATTTCCATTTAAAATGGGCCTTCCAAAAATAATACAAATTCCATGTCATCATGTATTAGCCAATCAAAATGCTTTAAAATTAAAAAAGGGAGCACCTCTTAAAAAAAAATTAACATAAATTTGGGGATAGGTATCATAAAAAACCTACTTTTTTTGTTCATAGGTTTGACATATCTCCGTGTGTTTTACCTCAAATTTTGATCGAGAGAGCTCGTTGGATGCTGAATTAAATTCCATCACATTTTTCAGGTATTTTTTGTTTTTGGGGTGGTGGGGCCTATCAAAAGTATGTCAAGTGGGTCCTTGTTGGATGCAGAATTTAGTTCTGCATCCAATGAGCTCTCCTGATCAAAATTTGAGTAAAAACACAGGGAGATATGTCAAAAATACAAACACAAAAGTAGTTTTTTAATTTCTTCCTCCAAAATTAATAAATATTATTTTATTATTTTAACTATTGTTTTATTAATTTTCCTTAGGAGGCCCAGTTTGAGTTCAAATTTCCTCTAATGATTTTGCATGATGGTTTTCATTAACTAGCATATAGAGTGACCAACAATACACATAAAGAAAAAAGATTACAGACTGCAACTGAGAAATACACAGGAATTCTTGCATTCAAAGGCTGACACTCGACTCTGTAACTTGTATTAAAGTAGATCAAAATTACATAAACACAACAATATTATGGGATCTAACCCTTTTTTCTTCTTCCAGGATATACTTATAGTGTTTGGGCCCCCGCGACCAACCTCCAAACGAGGCCAAAAATTAGTTACAAATTTAGAAACAAACCTATAGAAAAATTGTAGCGTGGAATTTTATCGGTGACTTACACAAAACAAAAAGTAATGGGGGTATCACACATGTCAAGCTTAGAGTAATAGTTCATCTTCAAAATCTAGGCTTGCTTGATAACCTCACACATGTATCTTCAATTATGGCTATGTCTTAGGCACATCCTCACTAGTGCATATTATATTTAGTCTTTCCATAGTTTTGAATCACCTTCCATTGGTTAGTAGTTGAAATTTCCAACTTTATCATTTCTTCTGCCAATACACTGAGCTCCACATTTTTGGTGCAAGAAGGTGCTTGTAATTTGGCACATGAAACTTGAAATCAAACAGTAATTTGAATTCTCCAGATAAATTATCGATCACAATTTTACCTAAAAGGGACTATTGCACCATATAATAAAATTTTCTATGATCCTTTCTACAATTGATTGACCTCTCATAATATTCTTTTTGGGACAACATTGTTCCATTCACTCCCCAAAAGAAGAGAAGTCCCCTTTTGAACAAAGGAGAAAAAATAAGAACAAATTCTTTAACCCGACTGTGCATAAAATTCCACTTTGCTTCGACTATATTCAAATAGTGATGTTTGTTTACCACTTTCCTCGCCCATGTGATGACCAAAACTCTGTCTTGAATATTTCCCTATCTGATTTCTTCTTCAGTCAAATTGTTTAGGGAATTCATTGCATTGTCAGTTGTATCCATGGGTCTTTTATTCAAGTCATGTTTTCCCATATGAATATACGTTTTGGCTTCCTATGTGGTACTATATTTATCTTGAATAAAATCCAAATATGGCCTTAGCTTGGTGGCTTTTGTTATCACCGCATCCCAGATAAGGTGATTTTCCTCTTGTAGGGCTACTTGGCCTAAAAATTTATTTTCCAATTTGTTGTTCTTTTCCACCAATTCTTTACAATGGTCTTCCAACACCTTTCTCACTTTTTCCTTGTTTTCATCCAATATGCCAAATCCCTATTTTTGTTTCTCATACCAGTGATTTCTAGAGCCTAAATACTCGCTTGAGACATGGCTTGAGCAAGGGAGTCTGCACTAGATATCTTAGTGGATGGAATCACTGAAACTTGATGTTCTTGATCCTTTTTCTTCAATTCTTTCAATTATTTTTCCAACTCTTCCTAATTTTCTCCAAAATCCCTTTCATTTTCGATCCAAACTCTATATCTTTCTCCCATTTTTTGTCTTTTTGTTTAACATTTCCT
Organism: Pseudotsuga menziesii; assembly: GCA_001517045.1. Classification (NCBI taxonomy): domain Eukaryota; kingdom Viridiplantae; phylum Streptophyta; class Pinopsida; order Pinales; family Pinaceae; genus Pseudotsuga; species Pseudotsuga menziesii. The sequence goes on along the minus strand of LPNX010542227.1, from coordinate 143,168 downwards.
TTTCATTCTCCATTTTTGTTACCTCAAATGTTTTTATGGGTAAGGTGGCTAGGATATCTAACTTCCTTTTTAACAATTGGATTGCGCTCTCCTTCTCCTTTAGTAATTTTTATGTAGCAACACCTTTATCATCATAGATTTCAACTACCATTATATCTACCTCAAGCTTCTTGATCTGGGATTGGTGAGCCATATTCTCTACTTTCCCCTTTTGTAGGAGGTCCTTTTTCATTTTCTTTATAGATTGTAATTTAGATATCTACAGTGTAGCCTAGAGAAAATATGTATAAATGATATCACCTATTTATCTATGTAAGTGAATTACATCAGTTTTAGGAATGTTCTTTGGATACATCCTCATCTCGTCCATGTTGTTTCATGTGATCACAACCAAGTTCAACGTGCCTCTGGCTTGATCTCTGATAGTTGCTAGGGAAGTATTCTGGCTGGGAAACTTTTTCACTCTATCACACAACTTCAATTTTTCATCAAAATATTTTTCACTGGAATATTTATAACTATCCAATAACTCAACTTTGGACTTGTATTTATTCACAACTTCTTTAGGTACACTAATAAACTTGTACTCTTGGACTTCAAAAGCTAGAACTTTAAATTTCACAATTTTCATTTTGCCTTGAGCCTTTGCAATCTGTACAAGCTTTCCTGGTTCTTCAATCTTTAGCTTATTGGGTGTTCTAGCAGTTTCCTCTTCATCTATGTCCATGGCATCTCGACACTCTCTCTTATTTCCTTTCTCGGACAAACTAGTTAGAGGGGTGACATGTGTGGATGCAACAATAGTGCTAGAGAGAACATGTTGCGGGGAATTATTTACTGGTGCATAGGAGATTTATTTTTCTTACATATCTTCATCATAGCTAGCAACCTCGAGATATTCCATCTAGTTTGATTTTTCCACCAGTCCTGCCACTTTAGCGTTCTCAAATGGCTTCCTTCTATTGGCTTTCCTCCTATCAAAGATGATGTGCCGAGGGTCAAAGTTGATTGCAGATTCCATTGAAAACAAGTTTTCTCTGAGCAAATTCTCAATCATCGGTAGGACTAACTTATTTTTAATGGTAATAGGACCAACTACCCATGGAACATTTATATCTAAGGGATTCTTGAAGCTTAGGAAATGCTCCTCTTAAGCCATTAGCCTCTGTCTGATCAATTCTAGTGCAAAAATCCTTAATCTAAGTAGCACAGGAAGGACATACGGATGGTGAGTAAACCCATAGACCCTAACCACAATACTATCCTCAAAAAGGAACCAGACTCCCACTCTTCTTTCAGGGGACAATTGCAACAATGTTTTCTTCTCTTGTAGGACCCTCGGTAACCTCTTTTGGAAAATGATTTCATATACCAGAGCCATGAGGAAATTCATGAACTTGCAGCAATCTTTACACATATCTTCCATTATAACCATTTCTGGGAGTTGCAAGTTGTTTTCATTGAATCTCAGACACATCCTTATCAAGAAATATTGAAACCTGAGGGTCCTTGTCTAGTGGAAGTTAATTAGCTGGGACTAAATGTTTCTAGCTAAAAACTCATCAAATTTAAGAAAGGAGGAAGGTGAGGACCGAATCAATGGTGCAAACACTACTTGACCGATGATAGGGGTGAAAATAAGACTCAATAAGGGTTCTGTGAAAAAAAAATTCATATCCATACCAAAAAACTAGCTTTCCAGGGTTATCAGGGACTGTGTTAGTTCATTAAATACATAAAAATCAATGGGAAAAGGATGACTTGACAACAAGATTTCTTCTTTCAAGCAGGTTTTTAGAAATTCCTCTTTTTTCTCGGTTGAGGATCCTCGAAAAACTTGGATTATGTCTTCTTCTTTGTAGTCTCTAGACATCTGGGAAAACTCAAAGGGTATTAATAGAGCATTTTGGACGGTGAGGGATCTGATGGGACACAACAAGGCTAGACCTAGATGAGTCCATTATGACACCCTCAGAAGGAGAGTAGTTATTTATGCACCATTCTATGAACTCTGAGAAACTAGGGTTTTGTTCAACAAAGACGTAAAAGAAATAAGAACTCGACACCTAATGAGTGTGAATTCCTTGTTTCTAACGAGTTGTCATATTTCTCTTCACGGATTCTATACTATAGTTTAGTAGGATAGTGTCGAAAACCAAAGAGTCTTTATCTTCTAGGGCTTCTTCAACAATATGAAACTCGAAGCCTTAGACCTCTAAATCCTTTATTCTGGCCATGAGAAACTGACTTAGCAGAGAAAAAGATGTACCAGGTTAGTTGTCATATTAGTTTGGAAGTTTGTCCATGGTGGTGCTTTCTGCATTGTTCAAGACTTCGCTTTCCAATTCTTCAGAAAGACAACTGGTCTAAATCCATGTATTGTATTTTATACTATTTTATTCCGTTATCTTACCACACACGTTTCCAGCTAGATGCAACATTAGCCGTAGATTTGGCACCTTTCAATCTGTGCCTCTTAATATACATCGCTAGTAACCTACACTGTCCCATATCCTCTTTATATCCATTCCTACACTTATAGTCTGCGAGATTTGATTTCGTTCGTCGATCCGAACCAACCGAACTTTATGTCATCCAAGATGGAGGGACCTACTGAATTCCACCAATTTTAACCATGATTCCTTCCACGCAGGTACATCCAATAGACTTGTCTTTAACCGTAGATATTTCTCCGCAACAATCCATATCACCAAAGAAATCTCCCATTTATCTTATTTTGTAAGTTTTGAAACGCTATCTCCCATGAGCATTTTAGATCAACAAAATTTACCTCCACTGTTGATCTAAGCCTTTCTCAACCTTTGTCATCGAAAAAAGCCGGTGTTTAGTTGATTCTGCAAATTTGAAATGCACTTTTTAATGGTGCACTTAAGATTCACGAAATAACTCCCCACTGTTGATCTGACTTAGCTATTTTTTGTCGCCCCCAAAAATCGTTCCTTCTTACATCACTCTTCTGATCAAGATTTCTTCATCCTTCTTGCATGACCAAAACAAGGGGGGTTATTTATGATCATGAATATTTCACTTCCCTCCATCCAATTGGCCATCGCCTTTAAGGACTGGTATGTTTTGTCTCTTACTAAACTCTTGAGTCCATCCTTTCGAGGCTTTCCTTTCCCATAGAAATTCATCAAAAATCCACGTAGTCCTTTGGCATAAAAAATTTGTAGGCCTTACTTCCTCCCTTTCTGATACAAACCCTCCCATACATTCAACACAAATTAGGTGCTAACAAGTGGCTACAGATAGGGATTATATCCTCCCCATGAGGTAGAAAATAACCTGTGGACCAGGTGCCAATTCCATTGGGTGATCATCCTTACTTTGGAAATAAAAAAGTCTGTCATTATTGTTGTGTATGTGTTATACCAAAATCCTGTCACCATCATGTGATAAGAAATTTGACATACCTACTTGCCTTGAATCCTAGCTTTTGGAGTGGAAACTAAATAATTTTTTATCAATCTGTCATACAAATTCCCAGCACTGCTTATGCCCCTTTATCTAGGAGTGGTGCCCCTACTCGCACCGCCTTTCATCGGTTGTCCACAAGCGGTGCCACTGCCCATTGCCCTTGGTCCATAGGTGGTTATTACCGGAACCTCTTTTCCATAGAAGGAGAAGCACGATACCTTGGGTAAAAAGGGAAAAAGAGAAGTTTCTCGAGGCTTCTAGATGATAAGCCTCGTGTACTGCCTTATCCCTACTGTTGTGGGTTGGTTGAGCTCGAGATCCCTCATCCTAGAATCTTAAAGGCCACCTCACCCACTAATTTCTCAACCATCTCTATCCATTAAAGCCCTATAAATATGAGCTCATATCCATGGTTGAGGGGAGAACATTGAAGGTATTGTTATGCTGTTGGGTTGATTCTTGGCCCAAGATCATTTGGAGAGAGCATAGAGAGCTAGAGTCAGAGATTTTGGGGATGAAGAGTTGGTTTCATGGAGATGCATGTCAACACTAAGGCTTGGTTTTAAACTTCTTCATATTTCTAATGCAGGTTGATTTCTGTACCACATATGATGTTGTTGTTGTGATTTCGCATATATATGTTGCTATATTCCTTAGTCACTAGCATAGATTAGTAGATCATATTCTGGTTTCTTTGGTTTATTCCGTGTTAAGATTTTTTGTAGGTACATAGGTGAATTGTCAAATCCTTGTATTCCAGATATCTACAGTGTCTAGGTAGAGTCTTCAACCTCTATCCTCTATTTGTTCTGAATCTGAACCATTCAGACCAGTGGAACACCTTGCTGTCCATAGGAGGTGAAATATTCCAGCTAACAAATCTGGCGAGTCCGCTGGGGAATGAAGTTGTTTATTAGTCGTTCTAATCTTCCTCAGTCTGCAACTCTTGTCTGAATCTAGGCTCTGTTTTCTTTTACTCTCTTCAGTCAGATCTACTGTCTGACTGACTTCGTTTGGGTTTGAAACCTCCATATATGTTCAGATCTGAGTCATTTCAGTATTTTATGCTCTGTTTCCATACTCAATTCAACAGTATTTTCCTTGATCTAGCCTTTTTCTGAGTGGATCTATCATTCTCTGTTGTGTTTTGGATTTTTATAGGGAATCACACATGTTCTGTTGGAAAGGAACGGTGCCACCGCCTGAGTCTGGTTAGCAATATGCAGTGCCACCGCCTGAATCCAGTGAGTAAGGAGTAGTTATGCCTCAAAACCACCTATCAGCAGCTTCATCTACATGGTGCTAGGTAGGATCTGTTCCAAACCTTGTATTTTGATTTTTTGTGTGTTTTTAGCTTACTTTTTGATGAAGTCCCTTTGATTGTTGTTTTCTTTCTGCATTCAAAGAGAGTTTGTGTTTCTTGCATTAGATTTTGTGTTCTTTTCTTTGCTTGAAACCTCTTGCCCTTTTCTATAGATATTATTCATTAGAATTGGAAAATATACATTTCATTTTCATGTGTAGGATTTGGTTTGTTTTGGACGTGGAATGTGTGAGTGATCCATGTTGTTTTGAGTCTTTCTTTGCTTGGGTGATTCTTGTTTCCTTCCGCATGCTGATTTTTTCAGTGCTTGGTAGGAAAGATTGGTTCTTTGTTTCCTTATCTGTTTCAAAGAGAAGTTTTAGTTTTCTCTCTCTTTTTATTTATTCACAAGATTGTTGAATTATTTTCTTCTTGTTTAGTACATGATTGTTTGAAATTATAGATCTTACTTTCATTGAGACGAAATATCTATTTTCAGCTTTGTGTGCATTAGAGTTAGATTTGTTTGGAAATGTTAGTGATATCATCTTTCCATTGAGTTTTTATGCATATTATTCAAGCATGAAAAGATAGGAAACATTTTGATTTATGTTATAAGTTCTCTAGATATCTTTCTTATTTACTTTAAAGATTGTTTAGGGTGCACTGATATTTCACTTTTTGTTTGAAAAGGTAGAATTGCCTTTGCATTTGGGTTTGCATTTTTGGGAAGAAAAGTAAATCTCTCTCCCTCTCTTAGGTAGAGTTTCATTGAACAGGAAAACTTGCATTGTCATATAGATCAGGGTTCATCTTCTTTAAGTTCAAGTTTTCACTCCATGGTTCCACCTAAATGCACAAGATAAAATTAACGGTAGTACTAGGATAAAATTTACATAGCAATTTGAGTGATAAGTTAGAGACATGTTTGAGTGTCGTTAAGCATAGGAGTTGTTGTTACTTGTCCACATTACATCCTGGGACTCACGTGGTTCTTCCACATACCGTCAGTATATCAAATGACCTTTCACATACCCTTAAGGTATATAGAAAGGTACTTCACGTACTCGATTGTACATAGGAAGGCCCCTTGTGAACGGTTATGCATTAGACAACACTACTACTAATTTGAGCTCCCTCGTACCTTGTGTATATCGAGAGACCCTTTTAGGAATCCTCAAACCATTTGAGTTATCCTTTTGGCATGTCCTATGAGATTCCTGACTCTTATCCACTCCTTTCACATGTTTGCTTGTTTCTTTTAGTTTGAGTAGTACTTTCTTGTGCGTTGTAGTTAGGGGGTTATTAGAGAGTTTAGAGATGGAATCATCATCTGGGACTACCACTCAAGAGGTCCCTTTCCAAGGTGTACCTTTTGTATTCCCTCCAAGTGAAGGTATTGGTCCTCCATTTATTGCCACCCTAAATTTTCTTGGATTAACTATAGGATTGCCAGTCTAGTTGTTTAATCTGGTAATTCTTGTTACACCTAATGTCCCAAATGTCACCTCTCCTTCGGGAGAGGATCGACCTAAACCTAATCCTGCCCCTTCTTTTTTGGTTGTGGCTTCATCCCTTTCTTCTTCTTCACTTGACCAAAGCTCTATAGTTAGTAGTCATGTGGATAAGAAGAAGAAGAAAGGGAAGGGTAAGAAGAAGAAGGATAATAAAGAGAAAAAGCAGCAACCATCTACTCTTGATGGTGCTCGTTATAAGAGAACACCTGGGAAACCCAAGTTCCCTTGTAAGCTTTGCAAAGGGGACCACCTTCTTAAGGAGTGTCTTGGTCTCTCCCATGTATAATAAGGGTGGTCTAAAAGGTCCAAACCGTCTATGTCAAAAACCCCGGATCATCATGTTAATGATACTCTCTCAACCAGTGACCCATTGGTAAAAGGTCGTAAGGGTAAATTCTTGTATCCTTGTTTGATATGCAAGGCTATGCATCATAATTTTATTTTTCCAAGAATGGATGAAGCTTTGCATTGGTTGGAAAATATTACTAATCATTAACAGGTGATTCCAACAAGTGATAGTAAGTTATCCCTCGATCCCCCACTGGTTGACCAAGTGGTCAATTCAGATTTATCTGTGGTTGATCCCACTCTTCCTTTGGAGAGTGAATTTAAAGTGGTCGAGTCGATGTCATTTCCACCCGATCCCACTCTTTCATCAGAGAGTGTTAATACTGAAGTAGTCTCTTTAACCAAATCTTCGTCTTGTTCTTCTATTCTAGTAGAGAATGAACCAAATCCTGCTGAAGTTTTTATGCTTCATTCTGATTGTTCTCGATAAGAGGAAATTTTGTCTGTTTCGACAGAACCCTCTCCGAGTAGTGAGGTTATTTCCTTTGACTAGAGTAACCTAACAGAGTCTCGTCTTCATTCGAGTGTTCCTTTCCAGATAGTTGTGAATGTTACTACTAGGCGAATACTTCGTACTATTGTTGAATAAGGTGCTTCTGTTAGCATTCTATCCTCTACTCCTTGTAAACATTTAGGTTCTCCTTAGCTTGTGCCAACCACCGATCAGATACCGCACCTTTAGAAGACCTAATGCACCTTTAGGGACCCTTCCTTGTTTACCTATCACATTAGGAGGGAAAATTGTCTGTATTGATGTTATAGTGGTCCAAGGTCCTTTGGATTTCAATCTGCTCCTTGGACGTGATTACGTCTATGCCATGAAGGCTGTAGTGTCCACACTCTTTAGAGTTATGCATTTTCCCCATAATGGGAAGACTGTGACCATTGATCAGCTTCCTTTTTGTTACACCTGACCATCGCATTACTCCTAGTAATCAGACTTCCCTGAATGTGCTGCATGTTCTTGTGGCTCTTTCCCGTTCTAGTTAGCTTCTTCCCATCATAGGTAAAATGGGGGGCATGGCTCTATTCTATGGACTTCATACTGGAGTTAATCCGTTAGCTTTTTATGAAATGGGGGGAAATCTACCAACCTATGGATATCATGTTTTGGTAGGAGAAGGATTTAGAGCATAGTTTAACCTCTGGTTTCAAGCTCGTTAAAAAATAAAACCACTCCTTAAGCATAGTTTACACTTTTGGTTTCAATCTTGCATAAAAATGAAACCATGTCTAGAGCATAGTTTACTTGTGGTTTCAAGCTCGTTAAAAAATAAAACCACTCCTTAAGCATAGTTTACACTTTTGGTTTCAAGCTTGCATAAAAATGAAACCATGTCTAGAGCATAGTTTACTTATGGTTTCAAGCTCGTTAAAAAATAAAACCACTCCTTAAGCATAGTTTACGATTTTGGTTTCAAGCTTGCATAAAAATGATGCCATGTCTAAAGCATAGCTTACTTTTGGTTTCAAGCTCATTAAAAAATAAAACCACTCCTTAAGCATAGTTTACACTTTTGGTTTCAAGCTTGCATAAAAATGAAACCATGTCTAGAGAATAGTTTACTTTTGGTTTCAAGCTTGTTAAAAAACAAAACCACTCCTTAAGCATAGTTTACACTTTTGGTTTCAAGCTTACATAAAAATGAAACCATGTTCTAAGAAAAAGTTCCCATTCTATGTCAAGCTCATTAAAATGAAATAGATCTCCTCAAGCATAGTTTACCTTTTGGTTTCAAGCTTGCATAAAAATGAAATCATTCCTGAGCAAAGTTGTCATTCTATGTCAAGCTCATTAAAAATGAAATAGCACCTAACCATCATGTCAAGTTCTAACCATCATGTCAGTTTTTCCTAAGCAAAGTTCCCATTCTATGTCAAGCTCTTCAAAAAATGAAATGGGTTTTCTTAAGCATAGTTTACCTTTTGGTTTCAAGCTTGCATAAAAATGAAACGATGTTCCAAGCATAGTTACCTTTTGTTTTAAGCTTCTGTAAAAATGAAACAGAACCCATTCCCTTGAATCGAGTCTTCACTTTAGTGTTAGAACTTGAACCTTCTTTTTGCCTGCCTGATTCTCATTCTTCCTACCCCCTGGTGAACATTTTCACATTAGTAGCCAGGTTTTTAGGTTGAGTATGGAATAAGAATCGTTAAATGAAATGAAGCTTCGGGGCATGTCGAGCCACTAGCAACCATACTAGGGGTGAGCTTCGCTAGCAATCATGTTGGGGGCATGATTCCAACCTCTATATATCATGTTAAATGGGATTTTTTCAAGCATAGTTGACCCATTGGTTTCAAGCTTGTGTAAAAATGAAACCAATCTTTGAGCATTCTTTTAACTGATCTTCGATATTGTTAAAAACAATAGGATGGGGTTGAGCTTACTTTTCATTTTTCATGCTCTGGTTAAAACATGAAAAGTGGTTTGAGATTAGTTTATTACTTTTTCATGCTCTGGATTCAAACATGAAAACGGTTAATGGATTTCTCTTTAAACTCTTTTCAGGCTCCCTAAATACGAAAAGATCATCGAGCGATATTGTCTTCTTCACGCTCGTTAAAGTATTTGAAGAGTCGTCCGTCCGATGGTATGTTATCTCTTTCTTAGTTCGGATAGGACTATTTACGAGAAAGGAACACTCCAGCCAATCATGACTGGAAGAGTTCTCTAAGGTATGATTTTACACTTTTTCGGGCCTTAGAGACTAAATCATACCAAAAAAAAACCCCATGGAATTTTCTTCTGTATTCATTCAGACTCTCTAAACATGAACGATACCAAGTTTTCTTTTAGTGGACTCGTTAAATTAAACATTGAGAGGTACATTTGGGAATGAACCCCTCCTCTCTTAGGTTCATAAAACATATGGTTTTGGACTTGTCTTCTGACAAGCTATATCGTGTGTTTGTTACCCTCTTTGAACTTGTAAAACCGAAAAGAGGCACTCATCAATCATGATGGGGGAAATGGGAAGGGAATCATTTTGCAAATAATGGCAGTTTTTTGTCGTTACCTTTGAACATGGCACTTGTCTGCACAATCATGTCAGTCAATTGGGTATTCAGCTGATCTCCATGACGATAGAATTTCATGAGTCATGTCAATCCTTTGAGTCTTTCAAAAGAATGCATTGTCCACTATCGCATTGTGTATCTGTCCTGTCTAGTAATGCTACCAAGTCGTTTTGTCATGCAACCCAATGTTCAAAGGGGATCTGAAGAAGTTTTACCTCTACAGTCTACACATCCTTTGTGTCAATATCTTTGAGTTAGTCATATGGTTAATACATTCACATCATTCTAGAAATATGTTCCTCATTTTGTGTCATTGATGTGGGACTCATCATGGAACTCCTTCAACGAGACTATTCCCATCGACATCATGTCATCATCCGGGAAATAGTCTTAGAAACAATATTTAGTACCTTGAGATCTGTATGCCTTAATGATATATTCTCTCGCTTTCAACATAGGTTCACATCATTGACCTTTGATCGACAGAATTGACTGGGTGTTCGACATCAGGACATCTATTCACACTCAGTAGATTGTACTAGGGTACCTTGGGAATCATTGACATTAATTGTGATCTCCCTCGCACTTGTTAATGGTTCACATCATTGGCTGGTAATCAAGTGGTTTCTACCATGTTCGACTTCAGATCATTGTAATCACATGGATATAATCGTACTTTGTGGAATACAAGACGAAGACCCTAAGCATTTGTTTAAAAGCGCTCATTGCTTTTTCCCCATGTTGCGATGGAGTTTTGTATATCTAGCATGGACCCACATTTGTATGGCCATAGCTATGCTAAAATTTGTGTCAGTATGACATAGATCTATGTTGTATGTCTAGTAGCTATGTCCAAGTTTGAGTCCTCTATCACATGGATCTACGCTGTATTCTAGTAGCCATGCTTGTTTATTCCACTCATGGATCTCCCTTGTATTGGTCTGTAGCTATGAGTTTGGTTACTTGTGTCTATGAGTTAACATACTGATGTACTACACATGCCTACTTGACTGCATACTCCAATCGAGCTGACATTTTCATCTTATGGCGATGACTTGTTCTCAAATATCTAGTTTATCGTATCACTCTAAGACTCATGCTTTGGGGGGAATCCTATTACACCAAAATCATATCACCATCATGTGATAAGACATTTGACATACCTAATTGCCTTGAATCCCAGCTTCTAGAGTGAAAACTAAATGGTTTTTTTATCAATCTATCATACAAATTCCCAGCACCACTTATGCCCCTTTATCCAGGAGCAGTACCCCTACTCGCACCACCTTTCATCGGTTGTCCACAAGCGGTGCCACCACCCATTTCCCTTGGTCCATAGGCAGTTATTACTAGAACTGCTCTGTAATAGAAGGAGAAGCACGATACCCTGGGTAAAAAGGGAAAAAGAGAAGTTTCTTGAGGCTTCTAGATGATAAGCCTCATCAAATGCCTTATCCCTAGTCATGTGGGTTGGTTGAGCTCGAGATCCCTCATCCTGGGATCTTAGAGGCCACCTCACCCACTAATTTCTCAACCATCTCTATCCATTAAAGCCCTATAAATATGAGCTCATAGCTATGGTTGAGGGGAGAACATTGAAGGTATTGTTATGTTGTTGGGTTGATTCTTGGCCCAAGATCATATGGAGAGAGCATAGAGAGCTAGAGTTGGAGCTTTTGGGGATGAAGAGATGGTTTCATGGAGATGCATGTCAACACTAAGGCTTGGTTGTAAAATTCTTCATATTTCTAATGCAAGTTGATCTCTGTCCCACACATGATGTTGTTGTTCTGATTTCGCATATATATGTTGCTAGATCCCTTACTCACTAGCATAGATTAGTAGATCATATTCTGGTTGCTTTGATTCATTTCATGTTGAGATTTTTTGCAGGTACACAGGTGAACTGTCAAAGCATTGTATTCCAAATATCTATAGCATCTCGAGAGAGAATTCAATCTCTATCCTCTATTTGTTCTATATATGAACCATTCATACCAGTGGAACACCTTGCTGTCGGCAGGAGGTGAAATATTCCAGCTAACAATATGTAAACCAAAATAAAGAAAAAGGAACACGGTCTCCCTTCCAGATCTTATGGAATTCTCCTCGGGATTTAAATATTTCTGGGGTCAACATTTGTTGATCCTAGATTTGTTATCATTTAAACACATATTTTATTATTTTTTGTATATTTTATGTCACACAGATCATTATTCAGCCTTAGGTATGAGTGTATTTAATGTTTATATAAAATCTTTTCATTTATCATTTTTTATGATTTTATTAATTAAAAATGACATTATTAAAGTGAATTTGATGTATTGACTAATTTATATATTTGTTTACATGTTTTATAATCCTTTTCGGCTAAATTAATAAACATAACACATTCAACCTGCCTTTTGCACAACACGTCCAACTTGTCATCCAGCCTGTTGCGCAAAAATCGTTGGTGTTTTTCCAAATGTTGAAACGTGTTGTTGTAGAATGCAGCCCTGAATCTCACCAGCAGTCAGACACTCCATTCACACTATTATAATAATCAACCCATATTTTACCCACTTAGACATTAATTCCATTATTTTGTCTTATTTGCCTAGTTCATGTGTCCCACCTTGTGCAAGTTGCTATTTTCCTATCCATAGAGGTCAAACTTGCCTTATTTGACTCATGTAGCACATGGGAGAGCAAAAGGAATCAATTCTGCTTTATTTCTGGCCTCCTAGGTTCCCTTCTGCTTTTTCTGCTTTATTGCCTGCTTTTTCAGTGTTTTAAGGCAAAAGGAAAAGCTAGACTAGGTGAGGTTGACTTGTTTTTTGTCCTACACATCCTCCTCTCTTTTCTCCATGAAAAAGCATGTATGAGCTACCATTCCACCACTCTTTAGCTTGCCTAATCCTTTTTTCCAATTCGTGAGCTCCATGACAGATTTGGGATCAGCTTTTTACACCTATGGGGGATTTGCTTATTTTTGGTAAGCCTGCTTTATGCTAGTTTTGGATGCCTCCTCATGCATTTGATTTCTTGATGTATTGTATTTATTTAGAAACCTATGTTATTATAGGGTTGGCTATTGTACAGTTTGTAAATACAATTTAGTGTTACAGCTCCATATCCAGTCTCTTTTGTGAGTGATTTTGCATGATCAATTGATAATTGTTGTGAGTAAAATTAATATATTGCTGGACTTAATTTCCACATGGTATCAGAGCCATTGTAGGTTGTTTATATCCTTCAAAAATTGTTTTGTAGGTTCGACATCAAATACTGGGAGCCTTCTACTGACAGCCGGGACAAATTTTCTAGAGCTATGGATCAATCACAGAAAACTATCTTGACTCCCTTCAATTTCTTTGAATGGAAAGTAGATATGGAGATACTGTTGAGAGAGAAAGGCCTCTTTAGGGTGACTATGGCAACAAAATCAGAGCCCAATGCAGCTGCAGAGAAGATAAAATGGCACAACAAGAGGGATGAGGCTTATGGCCTCCTGTGCCTGAGTATTTCCAGAGACCTCCTTTTCCATCTCGATGGATTGACATCACCGAATGAAGTATCGAATAATCTTGCTGATATTTTTGGAAATACTGATGAGATGAGGGGAAATCAAATTGAAAATGAGCTGATTTCTCTGAGTCCAACAAGCTTTGAATCCCTGCAGCTATATTTCTCCAAGTTCAAAGCACTAGTTTTGCAGCTGAAACAGTGTGGTATTGAAAAGAAATATGATCAGCTCATACTGGCCATCCTCTCGAAGCTGGGCCCTGATTATTTAGTGTTTTTTTCGACCTTCTATGCCACAAAACTGACAACTCGAGCCTGGAAGATGCCTAGCCTTGCAGATTTCATGGAATCTCTCACACAGGAACAGGACAAGCTGGTAATGATGGGCACCATCAAACCATCCAAAGATCAAGATTTGATTGCTGGATATTCGAAGGTGGATTCAAAAAGCAAAAAGAAAGCTAAAAATCCACTTAAGCAAAAGAGAGATAAGAAACAGTCTCCGAAGGATCTACAAGGTCCCAAGAAAAATAACTAGAAGAAGAAGAACAAAGGTGAAATGAACAAGTGCGCATACTGTAATAAGGGCAATCACTCTGAAATCTCTTGTATGAAAAAGCAGATAGACATGCTGACCAATCTCCTGGAGAAGAATGGCATATCCCTTCCAAAAAGCTCAAAGAAGAGAGAAGGCCCGGATCAAGCTCCGATGACAGAGAGAGAGTTCATGCTCTAGTTGCTGGCACATCAAGCTTACCCAGTTTCATCATTGATTCTGGAGCTTCAAGACACATGGTTTCGACTAAGGAGGCCTTCTCCTCACTGGATATGTCGAAAGGACCATCTATTGTACTGGGAGATGACTCTCTCACTGAAATTAAAGGCAAAGGAAGGATAGATCTTGATCATGGTCAGTTTAGCAATGTGCTGTATGTGCCTGGTCTAGTCTCCAACCTTCTGTCAGTGTACCAGATGACCCACACTGGGTCTCCTAAGAAGGTCATATTCTCCCCCAATGAAGTTGAGATCACAGAGATTTCAAATGGTAGAGTCATTGCAAAAGGAGTTGTGAATCATGCTCAAAAGGTATACATGTTCTCACACTTCCTACCTTACTCAAACCCCTTTGCTCTTCTCATTCATGATAATGAAGCCACCAAGATTTGGCATGAAATATTTGGCCACCTTAACTACAAATATCTTTTAGATCTTAGTGAAAAAGAGATGGTATAGGGTTTCCCAAGATAAAAAAATTCAAAGGAGTCTGCCAAGGTTGTATCCTAGGAAAAAACCCAGAGCACAAATTTGAGAGAGCTATTCATGAGAGAACCTCTGCACCCCTCGAGCTGATCCATAGTGATGTTGCTGGTCCATTCCCTCATATGTATATGAGTCAGCCCAAGTATGCATTAAATTTCATTGATGACTTTTCCAGGTATTGCTGGGTTCACTTCTTGAAACACAAGTCTGAAGTTTTTGGCCTATTCAAAGTCTTTAAGGCTTTGGTTGAAAACCAGTATGGAAGGAAACTCAAGGCCCTCAGATATGAAAATGGTGGTGAGTATGTCAAGTCTGAGTTTATTAATTATTGTGCAGATGCAGGTATTCAGATGCAACATTCTATCCCTTACACACCACAGCAAAATGGTGTTGCTGAGAGGAAGAACAGATCACTGAAGGAGATGGCAACATGCATGATGGAGGCCAAAACTTTGCCACCAAAGTACTGGGCCGAAGCTATCAAATATGCAGCCTATATCTAGAATAGGGTTCCTCACAAACACATTGATGGCATGACTCCCTTCGAAGCATGGAGTGGGCACAAGCCAGATGTGACCCATTTCAGGAGTTTTGGCTCAAAGGCTTGGGCTAGAATCCCGACAGAGAAGAGGAAGGCTTTGCAGCCCCAAATCCAAGTGTCTTTTTGTTGGATACTCTGAAGATTCAAAAGGGTATAATTTGATAAATTTTAGCACAAATAAATCCTTCATTGAAAGGTGTGTTCAGTTTGAAGAAGAACCCCTTGCAGAAGTGGAAGTTGGTGAAGCCTCTTCACCACCTGAACCTCAAGAAGTAAGTAAAGAGTTTGTTGAACATGCTGATTCTGATTTGTCTGATGGAGATGAGTTTATTGCAGACCCTAACAGCCCCAGAAGGCTAAAATGGGTAGCCAAGACACTACATGCAGCAAGTGAGCTAGCTGGGGATCCCAATGACCCAAGAAGGACTAGATCTCAATTTGAGAATGGTCCGTGCATGAAGGATCCTATGTTTGCTGAAAAATTCTATTTGATGGTGGATTCTGATCCTCAAACATATGAAGAATCAGCAGGATATCCAATATGGAAAACAGCCATGAAGGAGGAGTTCAGCTCACTCCAGAAGAGCAACACATGGGAGCTAGTGGATCTTCCCCTAGGGAGAAAACTAGTACAGTGTAAGTGGGTCTATAAGATCAAATTTGCTGCTGATGGTTCACCACTGAATTACAAGTCCATATTGGTAGCCAAGGGCTACTCACAGGTTCATGGCATAGATTACAATGAGACCTTTTCCCTAGTGGCAAAAATGGATTCCATCAGGCTAGCTCTAGCCATTACAGCCTCAAGGCAATGGGAGGTACATCACATGGATGTAAAATGTGCCTTCCTGAATGGAGATCTCACTGAGGAGATATATATGCAGCAGCCTTAAGGTTTTTCTACTAACCCTTCTCTTGTGTGCAGGTTGAGAAAGTCATTGTATGGGCTAAAGCAAGCCCCCAGGGCTTGGTATGCCAAGATCGATAGCTTCTTGCTATCACTGAATTTTTTTCAGTGAAAATCAGATCCAAATGTCTATTTGAAGTTAGTTAATGGTTCATTAATGATCATTGTGTTATATGTTGATGACCTCCTCATTACAGGAAGCTCACAGGCTGAGATTTCTTCCTTAAAAGGAGCTATTAACCAAGCCTTCTCCATGACAGATTTGGGGCTCTTAAGTCAATTTTTGGGGCTTGAGATATCTCAAACAAAAGATGGAATCAAGGTACACCAGTCCAAATATTCCTTGGACTTGCTGAAAAAATTCAAAATGAAGGATTGCAAAGCAAGCAAAACTCCTTTCCTTTCAGGAGTGAAGCTGGAAGAAGCTGCTTCTTCACCGATGGTAAACAATACAATGTATAGGAAATTGATTGTATGTTTGTTGTATCTGACACATACTAGACCTGATATTTGTTATGCAGTAAGTGTGGCTTCTATATTCATGGATCAGCCTCAAGAGATCCATTGGAAAGCAGCCAAAAGGATCCTTAACTTTGTTCAGGGAACAAGGACACATGGGATCTTCTATAAAGCAAAATCTGATCTTGAATTGATTGGATTTACTGACAATGATTGGGAAGGTGATAGAACAGATAGAAATTCCACATCAGGATATGTGTTCATGCTTTCAAAAGGGCCAATCAGCTGGTCAAGCAAGAAATAGAGTGCCATTGCACTCTCATCTACAGAAGCAGAGTACAGAGGAGTTGTTAATGCAGCAATTCAATGTTTATGGTTGCAGGGTTTACTTGCAGAGTGTGGTTTCGAACCTGAGTACTCAACTACCATCTACTATGATAACCAGAGTACCATTCGAATCTACAAGGATCCAGTTCAGAAGTAGAGAACTAGACACATTGAGATCCATATGCACTACTTCAGAGAACTTGTGCATGATGGCACCATTCACCTACTCTTCTGTTCATCTTCAGAACAAGTAGCTGATATCTTCACCAAAGAATTTTGTGAGAAGACCTTCAGTAATCTCAAATCACTGCTAGGGATTGCTGATCATGTTGTCAAAGCATGAGTGAAGACAAGATTCTACAATTTTGTTTTACAGTCCATGTTTAAGGGAGGATTTTCCCAAGTTGGTTTTGCCTCTTTCCTTGTTTAAATGGATTTGCAGTATGTAAAGGGTGACTAAGCCTTGTTGCTAGGCCCTATAATTTTCTGATATATTACTCATAAGTCAGTCTTAAGGGGGGGTGTTAGAATAATCAACCCATAGTTTACCCACTTAGACATTAATTCCATTATTTTTTTCTTATTTGCCTAGTTCATGTGTCCCACCTTGTGCAAGTTGCTATTTTCCTATCCATAGAGGTCAAAATTTCCTTACTTGACTCATGTAGTGCATGGGAGAGCAAAGGGAATCAATTCTTCTTTATTCCTGGCCTCCTAGGCACCCTTCTACTTTTTCTACTTTATTGCCTGCTTTTTTAGTGTTTTAAGGCAAAAGGAAAAGCTAGACTAGGTGAGGTTGACTTGTTTTTTGTCCTACACATCCTCCTCTCTTTTCTCCATGAAAAAGCATGTATGAGCTACCATTCCACCACTCTTTAGCTTGCCTAATCCTTTTTTCCAATTCGTGAGCTCCATGACAGATTTGGGATCAGCTTTTTACACCTATGGGGGATTTGCTTATTTTTGGTAAGCCTGCTTTATGCTAGTTTTGGATGCCTCCTCATGCATTCGATTTCATGATTATTCTATTTATTCAGAAACCTATGTTATTACAGGGTTGGCTATTGTACACTCAGTTAATACAATTTAGTGTTACAGCTCCATATTCAGTCTCTTTTGTGAGTGATTTTGCATGATCAATTGATAATTGTTGTGAGTAAAATTAATCTATTGCTGGCCTTAATTTCCACACACACTAGATAAAAACCCAATGTATCCAACTCATGGCCCAACTTCCCATTCATCTCTCTGTCCAGATTGCACATCAAACAGGGCGCTGCTGAGAATTAATTTCAAGCATTTAAAACATGAAATAGCCTACAAACGAATTGTTATCCACGCGACTGGGTGACGAAGTTGTGTTCTCAATAGTTTCCATCCTGTATTCTCTTTTTCTCACCAACACACCAATAATCCACACATAATATTGATGCATTCAACTCATGCTCTAGAAGATTTGCCACTACACTCTTCTCTATTCACCATCACCCCACCTGTTATGATAAGGAAGGAACCTATGCACCACATGTGAATATCATCCATGCTAAAGATAATCCTGTGTGTTCGTTTCCCAGTAAAAATATCAGAACCGTGCTGAAGAAGGAAGGTTGCCTGTGTTGGCCTCTAATCTGTTTTGTGCCTTTATGATCGACTAAATTTAGAGAGAAGTCGACCACTAAAGGGTCAACTTGCTCATCTCTGTAAACTATTATATATAATATCCTTTGTGAAATAGCTCAGTTAGCTACAAGCGCTAGGTAGAGTGAAACATTATCAGTTCATGCTTTGATCTGTTCTTAAGCACTATATTTATGTTCCATCGGTTGAATAAACACCTGTATGTGTTGCTGTTGAAGATTGTGTTTGAGTAGAATTTAGCCAGGCATCACCCTTGATTGCTGAGAGGGCCCCTCATCAACCAGAGATTTCTTTTCTTAATTATTTCTTTCATTTTTCTGTTGTATCTAGTTTAATTCACAATGTCTTTTATTAGTTCTTTAATGGAATTTTATTTCTGAATTAGATAGTTAACTGCGCTCATAGTTTTCTTTCAGTTTTGTTTTCAATCTTTTTATTCCCAGTCTACTGTTTGGTTTATTTGCAAATTAGATAAAATATATTGTTGTTTATCAAATTAAGTAGATTCAGCTCTGTCTATTTCATTTTTCTCATCAATTATCAGTTTATGCAATTTACATTCCAGTTTATTAATATGTAATGGTTTCTTTATGTTTATGCTTACGAATTTGTTTAACTCTAATTTATTGTTAAAATTGCTTAATAAATATGTTTACTTATTTCCTCTATGCATTAGAATTACATATGCATGACTTAAGATGAATTTTAGATCATTTAGGTTAGTTTTTACCATTTTAACTATGCATAATGTCATTCAGATAGTCTGTTCATTCTGTTATTCAGCCATCCCTTTCAGACCCACAGTTCAGTCTGTCATTCGGCGCTTAGTTTTGTTTTTAGTGTTCTTTTATGTATTTTGAGACTATTTTTAGTTATGTTCTGTTAATGTCTTAATTATGTTTTGATTATGATAGTTAGATGATAGTTCTATTTAACATTAAAGTTAAATTTTAATTGTTCTAGGTTATTTATTAAGGTTTTATTATTTCCCTTACTTCTTTTTTCCTTGAATGTGTGTTAAGTTGTTTATGTTTTTGTTTCTTGAATATTGTTTCTGATTTTGTTTTACTGCTCTATTATTTTGTGTTTATGCCTTTTAGATTGATTTATTTGTTTTCCTTAGTATGTTTTTAGGTTGTCTCTTTTATGTTGTGTTATTGGTCAAAGAACTTGTACGAGAGAACCTAAATATATTTCTTTTATTAAATTTTCTACTTGATTATTTTATTAAGTTTTCTTTATTAAGTTTTCTACTTGTTTTTCTTATTAAGTCTTCGAGTTTCTTATAAGTTAAGTCCTGTTTGTACCCTAGTTTCCCATTTGAATAATTACTTGTTGATTGTATTTCAGTTTAAATTTATAAAATACATTATTAATTGTTTAGTTTATTATTCTATCTGAGTTAATTACTTTAATATTTGCATTCTTAGGAGTTTGACTCGATTTTTCATTTTGAAAGATCTTTCGATCTTTTGTTTGTTAATATATTTCCACGACACCATAAGAACCCCTCTACCTTCGCATATATTTTGTGTCAACCCTAAGCTTACCAACCCTGTTTGATAATTAAAGAATAGGTGGATTAATTTAGACATTATAACACCCAACACTTTTGGTACCATTGCCGAGGATTTGTTCTGTAAGGTAGAGTAGAATTCATTATGAAGCTTAGCAATAGGTTGGTAGCAGGTGACCAGTAAGACGAGAGGTAAGAACTTGCACATCTGTTATAACAGGCACCACCAAATCCAACAATATTAGTAGCATAGGTTTTCTTTAGTCTAAATGTATTTCATGAGTAGAATTATAGATCCTTAGGGTAGATTTCTTAATACCGAAAAAGTTATAGAAGTCCCTACTAACTACCTTAGGGGACGTAATTCCCCAACTACTAACTCACCAGAAAGGTATCAAAATATGCCTATAGGAAGTAGTTCTACCCTAAAACCTAAGGAGTCTCTCTTAGAATATCTTACTGGAGAAGAAAAATAAGGAGAAGTAATCTTGGTAGAAGGTCCTAATGACCCCATTCCTGAGGAAGTTCAATTGGATAAACCATTAGAAACCTCTAGCCCTCCACTAGTTTTGAATCCAATTAACACAACTTTTTCAATAGTAGGAAATCCAAATTTCATTGACTTTGTTGATCCTGCTCAATTAAAATCTCTCTTTGGAACCTCGGCAGATCTAGTTATCTCACAAATTGAAACTTCTACCGTAGAAGCTATTGTCCCTCTAGGATTCAATAAAACACAGTTGATCGGAGGAAGATCTCTCCTGAAAAAGAACGTTGGGACGCTCCATTATCACCTCACAAGGAGCCTCCTAAGTATATTTACATTAAGAATCCAGCTTATATGGAGAAATGGGGAGAAGACAAAGATCATGATGAAGTTAGAAATGAAGAAGGAGAAGGGGAAAATTGAACTGAGGCCACCTTCGGGTTCCCTATCTTAGATACAATGTAGGATGTAACTATGAAAAACATCCCTCCTTCCTCCTTACCTACTTTCTATCGAAAAATTAATGAGGAACTGAACACATTTTTGTTCGATTTTGATATCCTTTGTAGGAGTTACAATTATCTAGAATATGCTCACAAACTAAAACTCTTTCCCACTACACTAAAAGATTCCGCCTTGAGATGGTTCATGGGATTAGGAGAATTTACTATCAGGACTTGGGATGATATGAAGACCTCATTTTTGTGAAAGTATCAAGAATACTGCAACCCTAAGGAATATTGACATGATATATTCAAGATACAACAACTTGAAGCCAAGAGCCTGGAAGATTATCTGAAGAGGTTCATTTATACATTACGTAAGTCTAAATATAATGGCCTTGGAGAAGATGCAGTATGCACACTTTTTCTTAAGGGGATCTCCGAGGACTTGTTAGAAAGTATTAATCTCATGGAAACTGGCGATATTTCTCATAAAAAAATTTCACAAATTAGTGAGACGAGTAAAAATTATTCTAGAAGTAGGGGGGAAGTTACAAAAAATTTTCCTAGTTCAGGAGGAGTTACAAGAGTAGAGATAGGAAACTTGTTGGAGAATTTTAAGACTGATATATTAGGAGAAATGGGTTCTCAACTAGATGGTTTACAATGTAAGAAGAGGAAGGATGAAGAATGAGTAGCAATGAGTATCCTTTTTCCAATATGTAGAGCTAAACATCCCCAAAGCGAATGTCCATTAAACAACATCTCCGTATGTCACATCTGTACATAAGAGCATCCAACAAATAACTACCCATCCTTTCCTGGGTTGCAATCCATCTATAAGAGTGGGGATGTAGCTGAAACATCTAGGAGGCCTCCTTGGAAACCTAGAGACCAAGTAGCATATCCAATTCTGCCACAACCTCCACTCTATTATCCTCTGTATCAACCATCTCAACAATGGACCAATTCAAGTTGGGAGAATTGGCCACGTCGGTACCCTCCTCCCCAATTTACTTAATAGAAATATTGGTCACAAGTATGGAGAGGACAACCATATCCTCATCCACTACCTATCCCTACACCTAATTATTCTTATCCTCATATTCAAACAAATTTCCAGCAAATGCTGCATGGATTTGTACCTCTAGTTCCTTTTATCACACAACAACCTCATCAATTTTAGAATGAAAATCCTCCTCGACTGACATTATTACCTGCATAACCGATACCTAAACCTAATAATAAACCAACTCAAACTCTTAACAGCATTGATTGGAAAACTCTTCCATCATACTTTATTTCGAATTTACCTGTACATGAAATTCAATTACGATCGGGAATAGTTGTGAATAATAAACCCAAGTCACCAGCCATCATTCATGAACCAAATGAATAAGAATATTCAAGTGAACCCATTAATGATTCTATTTTGGAGGATGTGAAAATTCCAAAGGTTCCAGTACACACCCATCCTCTAGAGGAAACTATTCAGGAGCAGAGAGTTCCTCCATTTCCAAAAATACTAGTAATAGAAAAACCTATAGTTCATCTGTAGTATAACATTTTGAATGAATTAAATAATATCTATATTAAAATCCCTCTATTACAAGATATAAAATATATACAGATATATAGTAAGGTAATAAAATAGCTATGTATTAAACGCCCAGGAAAGAACCAAAAGGACCCTCTGATAATTCATGTTATAGGAGAAATGTATGAATGTATGACAGGTTAGTCCTGGATTGCAAAATATACAAATCCAGGAGCCCCAGGAGTGACTATAATTATAAACGCCACCTCCATAGAGAATAAAATAATTGATTTAGGATCCACCATTAACATGATGACCACCACAGTTTTAGAAGCTTTATAGTTGGGAAAATTTCTTTGACCTACTCCTTCCAACCTAGAAGTAGCACACCGAACTACAGTAAAACCCGCTAGAGTCCTGGATGACATTGTTGTATTAGTAGCTTCATGGGAATACCCCGTCGACTTTATGGTCATAGAATCAAAGGATCCTTTTAATGGACATCCTATTATTTGGGGAAGACCATGATTAGCTATCGCAAATGCTTTTATAGGATGTAGGGATGGAGAGATGACTATTTACCATGGTTTGTCCACACAAAGACTTATTTTATACCCCCTAGCACAACCAATATCTAAAAATTCATTGTGGTTAAATTGTTCTTTCTGGGATGAAGACTTTGATGATCTCTCCCTTCTTAGTGATTTATCTTGGGCTCTTCAGGAGCAGACCACTGAGAATGTATTAAACCAGTTTGTTTTGTTTGATAACCTGTATAGATTTCCTTCAATCTTTTTCTCAAATCGATCAGATTTTGGAGATAAGTTTCAAGAGAATATGGATCTTTCCATGCTTACAGAAATACCTTGTGTTTTCACTATTAAATAACATATAGGACCATATACCATACCTTGTGAGGTTTTCCCTGAGAAATTTTTACATATAAATGCAGGATTAAGTGTAAAACAACAAGCATAGTTGCTTAAAGTTATTAAGAAATAGGTTGGAGCATATTCATGGGAATATACCGATATGAAGGGTATACAACCTGATACCTGTATTCACCATATTTATATGTATCCAAGAATTTCACATGTAAGGCATCCATAGAGAAGGATGAATCCTTCCCTAAAGGATATAGTAAAATAAGAATTACAAAAAATCCTCACTACTAGTTTCATTTATCCTATTTCCGATAGTAAATGGGTATCTCCTCTAGTAGTAGTCCCAAAGAAAGTTACAGGGAAATGGCGTATTTTTGTTGATTATAGGGAGCTAAACAATGCTACACTTAAATACTACTTTCCTTTACCCTTTATTGATCAAGTATTAGATACTCTTTCAGGTAAACAATATTTTTCCTTTCTTGACGGGTATAGTGGTTACAACCATATTTTAATAGCACCAAAATATAAAGACAAAACCACCTTTACATGCCCTTGGGAAACATATGCTTACCGAGTTCTTCCATTTGGCCTATGTAATGCACCTGTCACTTTCCAACGAGTAGTCCTAGGAATATTTTTCGATATTATACGTGACTTTGTGGAGGTATACATAGATGAATTTATGGCCTATGGTAATACTTTTGAAGAAGCCCTTGACAGCCTCGAAAGGTCTTAATCCGATCTCAAGAAATGAATTTATCCCTCAGTCATGGGAAATGTAGAATGTTACTGACAGAAGGTATAGTTTTAGGACACCATGTTTCTTCCCAAGGAATTAAGGTAGACCCTGCAAAGATCAAAGTAATTGTTGGCCTTCCTTCTCCCAAAACTCAAAATGAGGTAAGAAGCTTCCTTGGTCATGCATACTATTACCGTCACTTTATTGAAAATTTCACTAAAATAGCTACACCAATGTTTATGTTACTTACAAAGGATGCAAAATTCGAGTGGACAGAATCTTGTCAAAATTCTTTTGAAATCCTAAAAGGTAAATTATTGGTGGCACCAATACTTAGGGGTCTCGATTGGTCCCTTCCTTTTCATATATCTACCGATGACTCTGATACGGCCATAGGAGGAGTCCTCAGCCAAAAATAAGGAGAAGCACCTTATGCCATCTATTTTATTAGCAAAAATTTGACCCTTGACGAATTAAATTATACTGTTGCTGAAAAAGAATTTTTGGTAGTAGTTTATTCTATTAATAAATTTCATCATTATATCATAGGATATGAATTTTTTGTGCATACCTATCACTCCGCCATTATATTTCTAATGAATAAACCAATTACCAATGGTAGAGTGTCCCGTTGACTTCTTTTATTGCAATAATTTAACATTATTGTCATCGACCGACCTGGTAAAGAAAATATCGTAGCAGATTTCCTTTCTCGTATTCAACAAGAAGATGGTACTAACCACTTGATGACACTTTTCCTGATGAACATCTATTTGTTGTATCTATTCAAAACCCTTGGTTTGTAGATATTGCCAATTACTTAACAACTGGGAAAATACCAAACCATTTGTCTCCACATGAGAAGCGTCATATTATAGTTTAGAGTTCCAATTATTCTTGGGTTTATAACGATCTTTTCCACACTGGTCCAGATCTTATTATTCGAAGATGTGTGCAAGAGGATTAAATGACAGACATCCTCCATGCATGCCATGATGGACCGTGTGGAGGACATTTTTCTGACAAGAGGATGGAATATAAAGTCTTACATTCTAGTTATTACTGGCCAAGAATTTTTAAAGATGCTTCCAAATATGTCAAAAGATGCGATAGTTGTCAAAGAATGGGTAGACCTATGTCATCTGATCAAATTCCTTTACAACCCCAAGTTATGATTGAACCCTTTAATAAATCGGCTCTTGATTTTATAGGACCAATTTATCCCATGTCTCATAAAAATAAATATATCCTAGTTTGCACAGCCTATGTCACCAAATGGGTAGAAGCTAAAGCTTTCCTTAGAGCCACAGAGAAATCAGTGGTAGAATTCATATATCAGTAAATATTCACCCGGTTTACTGTACCCAGAGAATTTTTCATAGTCAATGTACTCAATTTACTTCTAAATTAATGAAATAACTTACTACGAAATATGGTATCTAACATTGGAAATCTTCACCTTATCACCCTCAGGCTAATGGTGAGGTAGAATCAACTAATAAATTAGTAGAAGCCATTTTGACTAAGACCATTCACTTACATCATCAGGATTGGGCAAATAGAATCCCCAAGTCTTTATGGGCCTATAGGATAACATGGAGAAACACTATCTAACATACTCCCTATGAGTTAACATATGAAAAACAAGTCCTTTTACCTATTGAATTTTAAGTTAAAAATTTTCGTATGGAAACACAACAAGGCATAAATTTGGATGAAGCACAGAAACAAAAAATATTTCATATTAATTAGTTATACAAAATTATACAAGATTCATGTAATGTCTCCTTTTTGGAATTTTATTAAAATGCCCAATTTTCCATTTTTTTCACAATTTTGGCTCTTGACTAGTTTTGATGTCTAGACCTCCAAATTGACCCAAATACTTCCAAATTTCTATGAAGGTACATGAATGATAATATAAATTAAATATCATGCTCACATATTTTTTCTGAACTCCCAATTACTTCTACAAACTTGTTTAATTTTCTTTTTAGAGTAGGAGTCTTTACCAGCAAATTGGGGCTCCAATTCCCCCTGGGTAATTGCCAGAAATGGCTTCACAAATGATCCAAAAGTCACTTGAATTTATAAAAAGAGTATGGTTATGTGTAAGTTACCTTTTAAAAGTATCATATGCATCATGGTTCAGTTTATACAGTCTGTTATTACTCTTTCCAAAACAACCCCCAAGTCACAATTTCAACCCTTGGGGAAAATGCACCAAATCTTCTCCCAATGCAATAAAAATGAGTAAAATGGATTCCAATGCTTAATTAATGAACATGAGAATTTAAATAAATATTAATTAAATTCCATCCAGCATACATTTATCAGATATACATTCCTCCATTCTAAATAATAAGCATTACCATGGCATATATCAAAATCGAGTGGAAATGGTAATTGTTTGCTCATTAAAAGTCATTTTGACATACAAATCTTGGGAATTTTGACTTAAAACTTTTTGAGAATTAATAAAATCAAATATTTAACTGATTCCAATCATAAATTGACAATTAAAGGCTCTCCCAATTCAAAATCATCAGCATTACAATGTTTCACAACAAGATAGTGGGGAAATGACACTATTTCTTCATTGTTCAACATTTTTACATGAATTATTTTGGGTATTTCGAGAAGAGAGTATTAGAAACATGAAATAAATAGCATATACATAAAAACATAATATAATCAGCATTATAATCTTCCCCAAAAAGATCAATAGCTCACCCAAGGCGCAATCCCTCCATTGGCATGAATATGGTGTGAAAACTGGAAATAGTTGAGAGAGAGTGCTGCAATAGAAGAATCCACATTATTTACTATATATTAAACCTAAAAATAATAATCCATTAAATCTCCATGAGATACCTGACTGTCCTTTGAAAACACCAAGTATGATGAGAATCCTTCACCCTTGAAATTGGCTTAAGCAAGAAAACTAGTCATCCACTAGCTCTCACAATTCACAAATGAGAAAAAAGCCTCTTATCATGGTTGATGCCTATATTTTATAAAAATTATTGGTATTATAAGGTTCCAAATCCATCCATAAACCAAATCCAAGCCTAATTGGTGTGGCTGCTCATGTTATGCCATGTGGCCTCTCTCTTCACCTTCCCTCTTCTCCCAAATTTGAGTAGGAGCCTATTGGCCTTTTCCAAATCCAAATTTATACCTCCAAGATGCTAAAATCAGGACTGAAATTTAATTATGTCAGTATTTCATCCTTTTGATCTGACTTGGGTCATAACTGTCATAGAATCTCCATCATTGGTGTCATAAATGTCATAAATGTAAGGGGAATCTAGCCAAGTGTCCATGAAACTCCCATTTGGCTCTTCCTCTCCCGTGTAAGTTAAAATTCATTCCAAATTCAACCAATGAAGTATATGAAAAATTATATTAACATTATAATCCATACAATAACATTAGAATTCCCATATATTCAAATTTTCAAGAGAAAGATACCATTTGACATAGGAATTCTAGCTAGTGTGGGCCCCATAGTCTCCATGTGTCTTCATGCTCTATTTCCACTTCAATTTTATATTTTATTTATTTAATAATATCAATTATTAAATATTTATCCCCTTATAATTTCTAAACATCATTTATTATCCCCCTTATTCCAAATCTGAAAGCTTCCACCCCCAACCTAGGAAACTAGTGATTTTCCTCCTTGGCAATTATTTGACTTTTAGCATCCATTTGAAAATTTTCATGAATATGGAAAATGTGATTTGGCCATTGTGACCCAATGCCAAATTTGGGACATTAAAAATCCTCCCTTCCCAATATTTCTTGTCCTGAAGCAAGTTCAAACATGGTTGTTGAAGAACCTACTTTCTGTATGATTCTTTGAAGTTGCCACTAAGCTTCCCACTTTGAGTCTTTGAGATTCCATGAATATTTCAGAGAGGAACCACTATGCTTGATGCTAAACTACTTTGATTAAAATCACCTTGTTAAGTGGGGAATCCATCTCTGATATTGCTTGTTTCCCAAATAATTTGAAATCAATCGGAATAAAAACTATACCAGGGTCCCATTTCTTGCATTGCACTCCAATAATTAAGAGTGCTCTCCAACGCATACCATTTGAAAAGAGAATTATTGGATCCCATTTTCTTATATGCATTCTTTTGAACATCATGAGTGCATAATATATATCATCAAAGTATATAAAAACATAATAAGAATGTACATCAAGGAGGTGCCTCACCAATAAATTATGAAAGTTCTTATACCTCCCAATGAGTAGACTACCATTTGCCATGTGCATACATGCTTCAAGTGACCAATCAAATATTATCCAATGGCATAGGTGAGGATCCCATGTCCCACTATTCTACTCCAAAGATATATAATGTGCATAAATATAATCATCCATGTGTTCTTTCTTCCAAGGAGTGAATGAAAAACCTCCACCAAAATCTGAACCAAATAATGAGCAAAGAAAACATGAAGACTTCAAGTGGATCAAAGAAGTCTCATCAATACACCCATGAGTATGTATATCATCATGAAATAATAGAGGATTTTTCTTCCAATAATAATGTTCTTCAATCAATTATCTCTTCACCCAAGTGTGTGATGAAGTTCCTCCAACATCAAATAGACTAGGCAAGGAGCAAGGAAAATCATGAGTCTCCAAGTGACTCAAGAGAACATCATAGGTTCACCCATGTAGATGTGTATAATAATAATGTAAACAAGGATTCTTCTACAAATTTAAATAATATGGTTCTCTAATAATTACATCATCAAAAGGATAAATATAATTTCCATGCTCTTCATGTGGCACCATCAAAAATAAACCCTTCACCCATACTTCATTAGGATGACTGCTGCAAAATTTAGAATTGTAGGATGTAGGAGAAAGAACCAAATCACCAAAATGATCATTAAGTGCAAAATTTTCATAATGTGAAGGATCCATAGGGGTAGGATTATGCAGCTCCTTCAAGAGTGTCAAATATTTGTCATAGATTGGTTCCAACGTAGAGGAATCATGTTCTTCTTTAAAAATTGCATACCCTTTATCAAGATACAATTCAAGTTCCTCTTCAACCACATCAAGTGTTTGGATATCTTCAAGAACATATTCAAATACATCAAGTACATTCAAATTTCCAAATTTCTCATGATCCCTCATGTCATGAGAATCCTCCAAACAATCTACCATTTGACAATATGAAACATAGGAGGAAAAACAAGTGTCTTGCAACTTTTCAAGAAGTTGCTCGTTTTGAATTGTGAGCTTATGAATATGTAAACATTCACTAAGCTCAATGACATTTTTCTATCAAAACGTGAATACATGAAATTACCTTTGATGTTGCACATTGCTCTTTGGATCTTCTCCATGTCTTCAAGGAAGGATGGCTCCTCCAAGGAAGTAGCTCTCCAACAAGAATTTGATACCAATGCTTGAGTGTCATGGAGTATGCTAAGGGCCTCTTGGATCTTATTTTCATTCATCTTTAAGGACCCTTCAAGAAAATGAGGCTCTTGAAAATTAACATCCTCATCTTCTCCCTTCTTGCTTGGACCAACTTCATGAAGATCAAGTGGTGATGGGGAAGTTGATATTATTTCTTCTTCAACTGCTACAAGGTATTAATTTTCAAGTTTAATGGAAGTTTGTCTTGTAGCAACACTTTCCAAGTTGATCTCTATGTCACCAACATAGAGGTGTGAGCACCCATTAGTAGGTAATCCTTCATAGTTCAAGAATCCATCAGTAGATTCTCTTTGGTCCATGTCCATAGTATAAATTTTTTCAGAATGATATTTAATAGTTTCAAGGTACTCTTCTTCCTTCTCATGTGATGTTTCCTCATTTTTTTCGAAGTCATTTGGGAGTGACTTTAGATCCTCTTCATGTAATGCCTTTTCTTCTTCATCACCCATAGAAATTTGTAGCACCTTGGTCTCCTCCCTACTTGTGAATTGATTATTATTCCTTAATGAGTTCTTATTTGAATTAACTTTTTATAAATTCCTTCAACCAATCATTAAGGTCTTCACAATGAATAGTTTTAAGTGCCAATTTGAATGCTTGCTTAACCTACCTAGACATATCATCACCACATGGCTTAATGAATTTATTAAATTCATATATACCATACATAACTTAAATAGGTTCCAATACCATGCTCTAATACCACTGTAATGTCCCCTTTTTGGAATTTTATTAAAATGCCCAATTTTCCAAAATTTTCATAGTTTTGGCTCTTAACTAGTTTTGATGTCTAGACCTCCAAATTGATCCAAATGCTTCCAAATTTTATCTAAAGGTACATTACTGATAATAAAACTTAAATTTAATTCTAATGTATGTTTTGTGACCTCCAAATTACTTCTGAAAACTTTTTTAATGTTTTGTTCAGAGTAGGAGTCTTTACTAGCAAATTGGGGCTCCAATTCCCATTGGGTAATTGCCGAAAATGGCTTCACAAATGATCCCAAAGTCACTTTAATTTATGAAAAGAGAATAGGTATATGTAAGGTAACTTTTAAGAGTCTCATATGCATCATGTTTCAGTTTATACAGTCTATTATGACACTTTCCAAAACAACCCCCAAGTCACAATTTCGACCCTTGGGGAAAATGCACCAAATCTTCTCCCAATGCAATAAAAATGAGTAAAATGGATTCCAATGCTTAATAACTGAACATGAAACTTGAAATAAACATTAATTACAGTCCATAAATCATAAATTTATCAGATATAAATTCCTCCATTCGAAATAATAAGCATTACCATGGCATATATAAAAAATGAAGTGGAAATGGTCATTGTTTGCTCATTAAAAGTAATTTTGACATACAAATATTGGGAATTTAGACTTGAAACTTTATTAAAATGAATAAAATATAAATTTTAACTCATTCCAATCAAAAATTGAGAATTAAAGGCTCTCCCAATTCGAAATCATCAGCATTACAATGGTTCACAACAAGATAGTGGGGAAATGACACTATTTCTTCTTTGTTCAACATTTTTACATGAATTTTTTTGGGTATTTAGACCTGAGAGTCTTCTAAAAATTAAATATAGAGAATATAAATCATAAAATAATATAATGGGCATTATAATATTCCCAAAAGATATCAATATCTCACCCAAAGCGCAATCCCTCCATTGGCATGAATATGGTGTGAAAACTGGAAATAATTAAGAGAGAGTGCTGCAATAGAAGAATCGACATTATTTCCTGTAGCTTACACCTACAAATAATACTCCATTAATTCTCCATGAAATACCTGATTTTCCTTTCCAAACACCAACTAGGATGGGAATCTTTCACCCTCGAAATTGGCTTAAGCAAGAAAACTAGTCATCCACTAGCTCTCACAATTCACAAATGAGAAAAAATACTCTTATCATGGATGATCCATATATTTTATAAAAATTATTGGTATTCTAAGGTTCCAAATCCATCCATAAACCAAATCCAAGTCAAATTGGTGTGGCTGCTCATGCTATGCCATGTGGCCTCTCTCTTCACCTTCCCTCTTCTCCCAAATTTGAGTAGGAGCCTCTTGGCCTTCTCCAACTCCCAATTTCAACCTCCAAGATGCTCTATTCAGGCCTGGAATGTCAGTGTGTTATTATTTAAGCCTTCATATCTGACTTGGGTCATAACTATCATAGAATCTCCATCATTGGTGTCATAGTTGTCATAAATGTAAGGGGACTCTAGCCAAGTGTCCATGAAACTCCCATTTGGCTCTTCCTCTCCCATGTAAGTTAAAATTCATCCCAAATTCGACCTATGAAGTATATGGACAATTATATTAAGATTATAATCCATACAAGAACATTATACTTCCCATATATTCAAATTTGCAAGAGAAAGATATCATTTAACATAGGAATTCTAGCTACTGTGGGCCCCATAGTCTCCATGTGTCTTCATGCTCTATTTCCACTTAAATTTTCTCTTGTATTTATTTAATAAGATCAATTATTAAATATTTATCCCCTTATAATGTCTAAACATCATTTATTATCCCCCTTATTCCAAATCTCAAAGCTTCATCCTTAGCAATTATTTGATTTTTAGAATCCATTTGACGAATTTCATGAATATGGAAAATGTGATTTGGCCATTGTGACCCAATGGCAAATTTGGGAGATTACAATGCAATTAAAAGAACAACATTAATACAGAATCAAACAAAAACATGGCATGATAAATTTATTAAGCCAAAGCAGTTTAATACTGGAGATTGGGCACCACTATTTGATTCACGGTTTAAAAATTTTAAAGGGAAATTAACTACCCATTGGATTGGTCCATATGAAGTAGTTAAAATTTTTGATAATGGATCAATAAAAATTAAAACACTTGATCGCTCAACAGTTTCCTTTGTACTAAAAGGACATAGACTTAGGCTCTATCACCAACCGACATCTAAATAGGATCTCATACATAATGTTTTGTAGAAAAATGAAATGGAATTAGTTGAAAGGGAAGCTATCATCGTCCTCCTGATACACGAATCATTTTATTTTATGTCTTTATGAATAAATTGAATCATCTAAGTGGTTTTTTAGTTTGATTACATGTATATTATCTCTATGAGCAACTAAGAGAATATTACTTGGACAAGGAAAGTATGCTAAAATACTCATCAGGTATTTTAACCTTTTCGGGGTACTTTTTAAATTTGCAGCTTATATTAATAATATATATATATATATCCTTTGTATATCATACTTCACCTGTTCTTCTATGATTCATATAGTTTTTGGTATTTTGATTCAGACATGTATATTTATGATTTATCCTTTTAAACAGTTGCTTGATAAGACCCACTTTCATTATCATATTTTTTACATCCTTATTTTTCACCTACGGATTACTAGTCCATCCTATACTTGTTATCAAAACTTGTCTCTTGAGTATTTTGGTGATAACTCGAAAGTAAGTGGAATTTTGATCTATGGGGAAAATTAATTTTCTTTTATAAAGAAGAAGGTCTGTTAGGTTAAAGAACAACTTTCAGTTATTCTCTTTTGACATGTTTTATGAGTCTGGCCATTATGAAAATCCTTATAACTTTATTTAAAAAAAAAAAAACTGAATTATGTGTTTAATAGGATTTAACACGCTCTAGTTCCAGTCGGCTTCCATATATTTAATATAATTATACAAGGAAAAATTGCCGAGATACTGAAGAGGCCTACTGGAAACGTTTCAATGCTAAGTAAAAACCTTACAACGAGAAGCTCGATAAATGCAAGTAAACCTGTCGGGGTACTAAACAGGCTCACTGGCAGCGGGGCTATACTATCCTATCCATTTCACTGTTAATAATCCTATCCTATCCATTTCACCATTAATAATCCTATCCTCTTACCCAATCATGCATGAAAATGATCAATCTTTTTGTTATTCAAAATGCGATTTATGTTTTTGTGTTACATGTTCAACCTACCCAAAGTTTTACTTTGGACATGGTTGAATTAATTTCAAACCTTATAAATGATAAAATTATTTTTGAAACTGAGATCTGTTAAATTAAGAATGTTGAAAAACCCAATAAAGTCATTTTTAACCTTCATAGAATGTTTGGCATGAGAGATATCTTATTTTTTTTAAGTACGAGAGTAAAGTTTAAATTACTTTCTTCATCTGCCAAGTTGAAAGTAGCTGCTAGTTCACCTTCTTCCTAAGTTGTTTTTCTTTCTTTTTGCTCAGTGGGACGTAGCATTTCTATGGTTTGGGGGAATGTTGATCCTATATTTTTTATCATTTTGGCAGTTAAATTACTCATTTAAACACATAATTTATTATGTTTTGTATATTTTATGTCAGGTCATTATTTGGCCTCAGGTATGAGTGTATTTAAGGTTTACATAAAATATTTTCATTTATCATTTTTTATGGTTTTATTAATTATAAATGAAATTATTAAAGCAAATTTGATTTATTAACTGATTTATATATTTGTTTGCAGATTTTATAATCCTTTTGGGATAAATTAATAAATAGAACACATTCATCTTTCCTTTCACACAGGTCCAACTCGACATCCATCTTGTCATCCATTTCGTTGCGCAAAACTCGCTAGTGGTTTGACAAATGTTGAAATGTGTAGTTGTAGACTGCAGACCTAAAGCACGCTAGAAGAAAGAAACTATGTTCGCCCTAGATCGACCACCAGTTTATCAAACTCACGACCCAGCTTCTCCTTCATCTCTCCATTCAGATCACCCATCAGACTGCGCGCTACTGAGAATTAATTCTGTGCATTTAAAACATGAAACAACCTGCAAACGAATTGTTATCCATGTGTCTGGCTGATGAAGATGTGTTCTCGATAGTTTCCATCCTGCATTCTCTTTTTCTCGCCACCACATCAACAATCCACGCATTGGATTGATGCACTCAACTCATGCTCTGGAGGATTCACCACTACTCTCGCCTTTGTTCGCCATTAGCCTACTTGATATGACAAGGAAGGAACTTGTGTGCCACATGTGAAGATAGTTCACACTGAAGAGAATCCTATGTGTTCACTACCCAGTAAAAAGATCAAAACCGCGCAAAATAAGGAAGGTTTCCTGCATGTTGGCTTGTAATATGTTTTGTGCCTTTATGATCGACTAAATTTAGAGAGTAGTTGACCACAAAAGGGTCGACTTGTTCATCTCTGTAAATTATTATATATAGCAGCCTCTGTGAGAGAGCTCAATTACCTAGAAGAGCTAGGTAGAATCAAACAACATTAGTTCATGCTTTCAATAAAGAGTTGTATGTGTTGATGTTGAAGATTTCATTTGAGTAGAAGTTAGCCAAGCATCACCCCTGATTGTTGGGAGGGCCCCTCATCAACCAGAGGTTTTTTTTCTTGTTTATTTCTTTTATTTTTATATTGTATCTAGTTTAATTCACAATCTATTTTATTATTTATGTAATACAATTTTATTTATGAATTAGATAGTTAACTGTGTGCATAGTTTGCTTTCAATTTTGTTTTCAGTCATTTTATTCCCAGTCTATTGTTTGGTTTATTTGCAAATTAGATAAAATAGATTGTTGTTTATAAAATTAAGTAGATTCAGTTCTCTCTATTTCATTTATGTCATCAATTATCAATTTGTGCAATTTACATTCCAATCTATTAGTATGTAATGGTTTCTTTATGTTTATGCTTATGAATTTGTTTAAGTCTATTTTACTGTTAAAATTGCTTAATAAGTAGGTTTACTTATTGCCTCTATGCATTAGAATTACATATGCATGACTTCAGCTAAAGATTAGCTCATTTAGGTTATTTTTTACAATTAACTGTGCAGACTATCATTCGGACAGCTTGTTCAGTTTGTTATTCAGCCACACATTTCAAACCCACAGTTCAGTCTGTCATTCAGCACTTAGCTCTATTTTTAGTGTTTCTTATGTATTTTGAGACTATTTTTAGTTCTGTATTGCTAATGTCTAAATTATGTTTTGATTATGATAGTTAGATGATAGTTTTATTTAACATTAAAGTTAAAGTTTAATTGTTTTAGGTTATTTATTAAGGTTTTATTATTTTCCTTCTTTTTTCCTTGAATGTGTGTTAAGTTGTTTATGGTTTTGTTTCTCGAATATTGTTTTTGATTTTGTTTTACTGCTATATTATTTTTTGTTTATTCCTTTTAGATTGATTTATTTGTTTGCATGTGAGATTTAGTGTTACATCTATTATCCTTAGTATGTTTTTAGGTTGTCTGTTTTATGTTGTGTTATTGTTGAAAGAACATGTAGGACAAAACCTAAATATATTTCTTTTATTAAGTTTTATGCTTGCTTATAAGTTAAGTCCTCCTTGTACCCTAGTTTCCCATTTGAATAACTAATTGTTGATTGTATTTTAGTTTAAAGTTATAAAATACATTATCAATTGTTTAGTTTATTATTCTATCTTAGTTTAATTACTTTAATATTTGCATTCTTAGGAGTTTGACTCATTTTTTCATTTTGAAAGATATTTTGATATTTTTTTTGTTAAGATATTTCCACGACACCATAAGAACCCCTCTTCCTTCGCATATATTTTATGTCAACTCTAAGCTTACCAACCCATGTTGATAATTAAAGAATAGGTGTATTAATTTAGACATTATAACACCCAACACAATTTTATTACTAATAAATAAATAAATATATACAACTATGCTACATGTGTTTACCTCTTCTTTTCAAGTCAAGTAATGCTTGAGAAACCTTCCATTTATAGGACCTCTTTCCAGTAGAGACCCATCCTGATGTTACAGAATGAAATCCATTTCTCCTTTGTGTGCAACAACGATGTAATGACCTACCGACATGTGGTCAAACTTCCCATTTTTTCCTTTCTCTTCATGGGGTGCATCCCATTTCAAGACCAAGTCATCGATCAAGAAAATTTCTTCTTTGACCTTCCTATTGAAGGTGTTCTTCATTTTCTCTTGGTGTGTATGCAGTGTGTCATATTCTTTGTCTCTTAACTCATTAAGCTCTATGATTTGATTGATCCTTCTCTACACATTATTTGGTTAGCTTTGTTGTTCCTGCAACAACCTCATTATTGGGGCTCCTAAAGATGCTAGGAAGACTACTTCATCCCCATATACTAACTGGAAGGATGAAATCCTAATCTACCTTTTGGTGTTGATTATGTCAGCCCATAAGGCGTATTTCAACTTCAGATGCCAGGCCCTCTTGTTGTCTTGCAATAACTTCTTAATGATTTTCATCGGAATTTTGTTCGATGATTTTGCTAGCCAGTTGCCTTGTGGGTAATAAGAGGTAGAATGGTTCAGGATGATATGGTACTTATGGAAAAATTTAAGCATATTATCAGACTTAAAAGCTTCTACATTATTGGTCACTATTCTTTTGGGGCATCCAAACTGGTCCAAATTGTTTTCATCTAGAAAACCCATAATCACCTCATCGGTAGACCTCCTGTTAGGTATGGCATCAATCTATTTGGTAAAGTAGTCTATAGCTGTTATAATACATCTATGGTGTCCATAAGAGTTTGTATTTATCTCTCTGATAAAGTCTATCCCCCATTGTTGAAAATGTGCTTTTAAATATATAGGGTTAAGAGGAAGTGGGACAAGTTTCCGCTTACCTTCAAAAACCTGGCAGTGGTGGCACTTGGTGATTTCTTTGTAAACATCAGAAAATAATGAGTGCCAATAGAAACTATCTCTAAAAATTTTGTTTGTTGTGACTTTCCAAGAATGTTGTCCCCCGCAATATCCCTTATGAAATTCTTCTATAGTTTGTCGGGATTCATTCTCTAGAATACAGTTTAATAGGATAACTCTTGGATCCTTCCAATACAGATAATTACTCATAATACAAAATTTTGTCCAATTTAAATTTATTGACCTTTCCCTTGTTTCACTCAACCCTACAAGTTCTTGTACATTTTGCAGCACATATATAATGTCAAAATACCAGGTTGATGTTGTTGGGGCATGCACTTTAACGGTCCCCAATTTTGGTAACTCCACGGTTTTTGTGGAAGTTGTAAGTGGAGTTACGACTCAAAACAGTTTTAGGGGTGTCGGGGTTGAGTAAAAACCTTCTTTTATAATAAACCCATGGCTTAAGTCCAGGGTTTAGGGTTCGGGGTGCCCATGGTTTAAGCCCATGGTTTTGTAATAAGTGCACTATAAATAAGAACTCTTGTAAAGAAGTCAGTTTAGGCTTTGGATGTAAGATGAATTGATGCGAAGCTAAGGCTTATTTGTAAGAATGTTAAGTCCCAGCTGTGTGCGTGGATGACCTCTGCAGCTGTGTGCGTAGAGGGTTTTCGATGATTAAGGAAATATGCAGCTGTGTGCGCAGAGGCCTGCAGCTATGTGCGTGGCTTTAAGGACTTGAAGGGATCTGCAGCTGAGTGTGCAGATTAGAACTGTGGTTTTTGTAAAGAGTTGAATAAAACACAGTTTTGTGGACATAACCCCTAAACTGGGGGTGAACCACGTTATATCATGTGTTGTGGTTTTTGTTGTGTTGTTGTTATGTTCTTTTATGCATTGATAAATATATAATTGATAAGTAAGATCACTGCTAAATACTAACTTGGCTGGAATTCCAAGTAAAGGGTTTAGAAAGGCACTGTTTGTTTATCCAAACACGAAGCTAAATAAGTAACTATTAAAGCTCTGCTTTTTATGATTATAATTGTTAGAAGCTAAAGGTACAGTAATATCCCTCTTCTGCTTGTAGAAACCTGATTCTGTAGCACCCCATAGATGTTTCGGGTGAGACTGCAACCTGTTCACAGGTTGTTGCCGAAAGGGCCAACACTGTGGGTCTTTTGTTGCTGCGAAGTTAATGGTATAAATCCCGGGTCTGCCCTATAGCCCAACAAATTGGTTTCGTTTCCAGTTGAACTCAGTATCTACTCAAGAGGGGTTTATGTCGTACCTTGAGGGATATGTTTTAGAGACCATCAGTGAAAGAAATTGGTGATTGGATTGAAGAGACTTATCTAAACTTTGCTGTACAAGAGAACAAAGATCCGAGTCGTAGTGCAAACAACTTTTTACAAAGGTATGTTTTTTCTGATGTGTATGAAATTTTCTTTGGTAGTATCCACATAGAGTTGCACCAGTGGTTATCCAGGTTAACAGAGAGAAGGACGAAATTCCAAGAGCATTAGTTTCCTGATTGGACCCCCACAAGAATTAATATACTGAAAAGGGTGAACAATGAGATATCCCGCGCTGTTGATTTCTGGACAACGCGAACCCTTGAAGCATTTGTGACGGAGTTCGCCATTGACAAAAGTACATCCTTCAGCGAAGCCAAATGGCAGTTATTCAAAGGACCAAGGGGTAAGTATTTGAATTCATTCAGTTTGAGAATTAAAATGCTATTGGCTGAAAAAGGTCTATTGCTCATTGAATCAGACTGTTAGATTTAGCACTACTAAATTATGTTTGCAAGTGAAAGTACCTTCGACGAGCAAAGTGGTTTTCTATGAAATGGTAAAAGGTACAAGAGAAATTTTGAGTCCTATACCCTAGGTCAGAATACCGAGTCTAACCCTGTAAGTCCAGCAGTCTCAGAGCCCAAAGAAACCCCTTCTGTTGGAAACCCTCTGGTAACCCCGCAGCAAAGACCTATTATCCATGAGAACCCGTCGCAGTCTGAAAGTAACCCTAGCCCGAGTATT
The DNA here is from genome assembly GCA_001517045.1 of Pseudotsuga menziesii. Taxonomy (NCBI): domain Eukaryota; kingdom Viridiplantae; phylum Streptophyta; class Pinopsida; order Pinales; family Pinaceae; genus Pseudotsuga; species Pseudotsuga menziesii. The sequence continues at coordinate 104,103 of LPNX010542227.1, read as the reverse complement.
CCTATCGCAGGTCAGTCTACCCCAGTAAGTTCCCCCCCACCTACTACCAGTCCCTCTCCCTTCCCCCCTAGACCCACAATGGCCCATATGAATGACGACATTAAGCTCCCTATTTTCAAAGGAACTGGATCAGAGGATCCATAGCAGTTCTGGTTTTATGCGAAGAAGTGTGGATTGCTAAGACCATTACGGATCAAGATACAAAAAGAGCGCAGCTGGTTACTTCTTTCGGAGACCGCGCTCTGACCTAGTTCATGAAGTTTTCCAGCATTCATAACCATGTCTTGGCTGATATAAAAGCAGCAATGATAAAGGAATTTAAGAATCCAAAATCAGAGTCGCAATGTATCACTGAATTGAAAGAGATTCAGCAGAGGCACAACGAATCAGTGTGGGACTTTGATCAAAGGTTCAAAGTTCTACTAGACCAAGTCAGTTTCACCATTGGACCTGTGCAGCACAAGGAATGGTTCATTGCAGCATTGCTACTGCATATCAGAACTCCACTCATGCAACAGAAGGTTGCTGACCAGCATGAAGCTCTGGAAATCACGATGAAGCTTGAAACCGCTCGTTTTGAAGATAATTCTGGTATTTCTCAAATCCAAGTGCAGTTGGCAGTGATGGCTCTTGAGCTTCATGATATGAAGAGAGGAAAAACAGGTCATGAAGAGGTTTGGTGTACACAATGTCGGACAGAAGGTCATGACAAGGAACAATGTCCTGCGGTAAGAAATTTCCTGAATTCTGGTGCACCAAACCTGTTCAACCCTAGTGTTCTATTTTGTGATATATGTAGGACAACTAGCCAGCATCAACCTGAATACTGCTATCTTCTGCAGAGGTATGTACAAGTCCCTAAGAACCATTATTGTAAGTTCTGTAAATTAGTGGGACACAACAAAGACGAGTGTCGCAGCTTTGACCTCATGAGAGAACGAACTTATGATGCTTATCGGGTACAAAATGAGGGACAGAGCAATGATGGCTATGGTTAACACGGTGGTGCATCAGGTAGAGGTGCTTTTGGAGGTCATGGTTGAGGTGGTATGGACAGAAGAGGAAGAGGCTAGGTTTTGTGTTACAACCATAACCAGGACGGGCATCTAGTGAGAGACTGTCGAAACCCAACTACGACATGTCGGTATTGCCGAGCAGTATATCATGTGATCGAGCAGTGCCCACAGTTGATAGCTAATATTCAGGAAAGAAACAGTGCCCCTACTTAGAATATCCAGATGATTTCCATCGAGCAAAGACCTGCCCCAGCCATTAATGTTGTTACCAGGAATGGAGCTATGATGGAAGTGTAGAATAAGGAGAAATAGCCTGCCGAGGCTTGGGTTCGGAAGGCCCCAGAAAAAATCCCTGCATTTGATGTCGAAAGAGAAAAAGAGTCATTTATGGAAGCCAAGAGAGACTTTGCTGACCCCAACACCTCAGTAGTACCTATGCAACAACATTAGCAGCAGTCGCAGCCTCAAGAAGCTTCGACAGATAAAACCCAGCAGAGTTTATTGTGCAATTCTCAGAGCAGGTACCAGACTCACATAAAATGGAGACTCTGGATTTAGCATTTAGAGCCACAACAACCAGATGGTGGAATGGCCATAAGAAGAACATTCCTAGTTGGAAATCTTGTCAGAAGTTCCTTCGCCTGAGATTTATGGATCAGCCCCAGGAGGTGGAAAGCAGGTTTAATGGTAAGACTAGTCCTCAGGGACATTTGGAGCAATGTTACGAGGCATGGAAGCATGTACCTCATGAAGAATGGGTACATAGTTTTGTGCACACCCTAGAACCTATAGCAAAGAACTAGTATGCAGAGGTCGAGCTTCGCCATGAATACCAACCTGATTGGAAGGCACAGGAAGCCAATGCAGTAGAATGTTATAACCTTGCAATTGACGAGGATGATGATCCGCACAACATTAACATTCCTAAGTCAGAAGGACACTGCGAAGTACATGACCAGTAGTTGAGGTACTTGAAATGACTCAACCCCTGAAGACGTGGACCGTAAACATTGGGTCAGAAGAAAATCCTAAGTATGCTACCATTGGAGATTATTGGGATGACGAAATGGTAAGCAAGGTGACCCAACTTCTCCATGAATACCAGGATCTATTTCTGATGAAGTTCTCAGAGATGAAAGGTATCCTTCGTGATATAGGAGTGATAAAGATCCCTTTGAAACCTGATGCGAAGCCTGTGAAACAACGCCCTTATAGGATGAACCCTAAGTATAAGGAAAAATTCCAAATGGAGCTGGATAAGATGCTTGCTGCAGGAATCATTGAGCCTGTTGAAGAGTCTGAGTGGGTCAGTCCTATGGTGGTGCAAGAAAAGAAGACCAAGGGAGAAATTAGAATCTGTGTCGATCTGAGGAAGTTGAATGATGCCTGTTTGCATGATCCTTTCCCCACTCCCTTTACAGATGAAGTTTTAGACAATGTTGGTGGTTAAGAAGTGTACTCTTTTACTGATGGATTTTAAGGTTACCATCAGATTCGAATTGCTCCAGAAGATCGACATAAGATAACCTTCGCTACAGAAATGGGATCCTTCCAGTATACATTTATGCCCTTTGGATTGAAAAACGAACCTGCCATGTTTTCTAGAGTAGTCATCTCTGCTTTTAAGGAATTCATACATAAATTCTTAGAATTTTATTTTGATGATTGGACTATCTTCGGGTTATTAAAAGACCACATATCTAGTTTAAGACTTATGTTGGACAAATGTAGATAGCATCAGATTTCCTTGAACTTGAAAAAGTGTATCTTCTGTACCCCTTTTGGAATTCTGCTAGGTCACATTGTATGTAAGCAAGGATTGATGGTGGATCCTGCGAAGATAGCCATTATTGTGAACCTTCCACCTCCAAAGTCTGTTAAACAACTACGCACTACGCTTGTCCATACCGGTTATTACAGGAAATCCATTAAAGGATATGCTCAGATAACAGCCCCTATGGAAAAGCAATTGAAGAAAGATATTAGGTTTGAATGGACACCTGAGTGTCAAGCAAGCTTGGATATTTTGAAGGAAAAGATGGTAAATTCCCCTATCTTAGTATTCCCTGACTGGAATAAGGAGTTTCATGTGCATGTCAATGCATCCTCCATTGCTCTGGGAGTAGTATTGGCTCAGTCAGGTGAAGGTAATATCGATCACCCTATTTCTTTTGCAAGTAGAAAACTGTCCACAACATAAAAAAATTATACTACTACAGAACGAGAAGGTTAAGCTACAGTTTATGCATTGCAAAAGTTTCGACATTATCTGTTAGGATCTCATTTTATGATGTTCACTGATCACTCTGCTTTGAATTATTTGGTTAACAAGCCTGTGCTAGGTGGAAGGATATGTAGATGGTTGATTCTGTTTCCGGAATATGACTTTGAGATCATAGTCAAACCTGGAAGACTAAACCTAGGTCCTAACCACTTGTCGAGGCTTGATTCAGGAGAAGAGCCCATTAGTTTGGATGAAGGTCTTCCTGATTCCCAGTTGTTTCCCATCCAGATGGTTGATGATTATTTCCAGAATATTGTTCAGTATTTTTCTACAGGTTTTGCACCCGCTGAAATGACAATGCAGTAGAAGAAACAGCTGGTGGTTAGAGCAGTTGACTTTACCTTAATAGCATGGCAACAATATAAGATGGGACCAGATGAAATACTACACAGATGCATCCTGGAGCATGAAAAGCCATTAATTTTGGCTGAGGCACACTCTGGTAAAGCAAGAGGTCATTACGCAGGAAAAGCTACAGCACAGAAGATTTTGACAGCCAAATTATGGTGGCCCACAATTCATAAGGATGAAAGAGAATATTGATATAGCTGCGACATTTTTCAAAGAACAGGAAAACCATCTAGGAGGGATGAGATGCCTCTAGTTCCGCAGGTAACTTTACAACCCTTTGATAAATGGGCTATTGATTTTTTTGGACCTATCAATCCCTCTTCGAAGAAATCCGGAGCAAGATACATTATTACAGCAACTGACTAGCTTACTCGTCGGGCCGAAGCTCAACCAGTCAAGACCTGTAGTGCTGCTACAGTTGCGAAGTTTATCTTCGATAACATCTTGTAAATATTTGGGTGTCCTTGAATTCTTATGAGCGATCAAGGCTCACATTTCTTAAATAAGACTATTGAAGTATTAACTGAAGAATTTCAAGTATATCATCAGAAGAGTACTTCCTATCATCCTCAAGCAAATGGAACTGTCGAAGCCTTTAACAAGATCCTTGAACATGCTCTGATGAAGGTTTGCAATGCTAACAGAAATGATTGGGACCTTAGAATTCCAGCAGTACTATGGGCTTACAGAACCACCTGTAAGAATTTGACAGGCCATACACCTTTTAGGTTGGTTTATGGACAAGAAGCAGTCATGTCCATGGAGTACATTGTCCCTAGCCTCAGAATATCTACTTTTACAGAGATGGATGACCCAGATATGATGAAATAAAGCATGGCAAAGATACTAGAACTTGAAGAGGACAGATTCATTGCAGGGTTCCAGCAGCAAGTATAGAAAGCTAGATAAAAAGCATGGCATGATAGACACATTAAGAAGAAGCAGTTCCAGAATGGTGATCTTGTGCTTTTATATGAAAGTAAATTCATGAAATTCCTGGGGAAGTTCAAGACACATTGGAAAGGCCCATACATAGTGCAGAGTGTTACTGATGGTGGCACAGTCCAGTTAGCTAAATTGACTGGAGAAATTTTACCTTCCATGGTGAATGGAAGTAGGTTAAAGAAGTACAGGGACAAACCGGGACCCCTTGATCAGGAGGGGCATGAAGGCTAGTCTAAGTACCAAGAACAGTTGGAATTGGGTACTAGATTATAATGAAGTTGTTCTCAAAGCTACGAAGTGTTGAAGATTGTCAAAGTCTAAAGGTTGAAGTTTGGTTTCCGTATAGGCCAGGATGGGTCGAAGGTGAATATTGTGTCGAAAGTACTTATCAAGGTGAAGATGAATTTATTGGTTATGTCAAATATCAAAGGTGTGTTGTAGCCTAAAATGTGACGGATGGGACAAACTAGACTTGGTGGCGCCGTCATGAGAACTACCCTAACTGCCTGCAATGATGATATTTTGGGAAAATCTAGTGCCATATGGACATGATTTCTGCCACTCCATTAGATTCGGCGTCATTAATGCACCATGGTGACAGATTCTATTGCGGGATCCTATAAGAAGCTACACTAGCCTGCGACTCTGGCATTGTACATTTCTTTGAGTTTCTTTAGTTAGAACTATGTCGAATTATCGTGAAGTTCATAATTTATTACGAGTGGTAAGGGAGAGAGGTCTGCTGAACCTTCTGAGCAATCCACCCGTGCAGCCATGTTCGACCAAGGCACAAAGAAAGATAGAAGTTCTCTCTAAGAGGAAGGAAGAAAGGAAAAGGTGTGCTCTAAGCCGCACGAAGAAAAGCACTGGTCTTCATAGGAAAACTATGAAACATCCCAAGATGTATCCTCCTAGTCTGGTAGAACTGAGGCGGCTGTTTGTCTTATGCACCTTGACACACAATTCTGGGGACCCTAAGTTGTGGATGGTCAAATGTTCGATAAGCAGATCGAAGGATGGGGTCGCTAATAGATCTAGAATGCCTTAACTAGCATAAATATTACAAAGGAAAGGAACAAGAAGCCGACAACCACATGTATGACTTCAGCAAGCAGTGCACTATGTTTCAGCAACAAGATTCTACCACCAGAAAAGCAGATGAGTGTCCCGGGATGGGACACTGGTGAGTCTTAGGGGCCTGTTGGGGTGTGCACCTTAACGGTCCCCAATTTTGGTAAATCTGCGGTTTTTGTGGAAGTTGTAAGTGGAGTTATGACTCAAAATAGTCTTAGGGGTGTCAGGGTTGAGTAAAAACCTTCTTTTGTAATAAACCCATGGCTTAAGTCCAGGGTTTACGGTTCGGGGTGCCCATGCTTTAAGCCCATGGTTTTGTAATAAGTGCACTATAAATAAGAACTCTTGTAACGCAGTCAGTTTAGGATTTGGATGTAAGATGAATTGATGTGAAGCTAAGGCTTGTTTGTAAGAAGGTTAAGTCCCAGCTGTGTGCGTGGACAACCTCTGTAACTGTGTGCATAGAGGGTTTTGGGTGATTAAGGAAATCTGCAGCTGTGTGCACAGAGGCCTGCAGCTGTGTGTGCGGCTTTAAGGACTTGAAGGGATCCGCAGCTAAGTGCACAGATTAGAACTGTGGTTTTTGTAAAGAGTTGAATAAAACACAGTTATGTGGACGTAACCCCTAAACTAGGGGTGAACCACGTTATATCGTGTGTTGTGGTTTTTATTGNTGATAAATATATAACTGATAAGTAAGATCACTGCTAAATACTAACTTCGCTGGAATTCCCAGTAAAGGGTTAAGCAAGGCACTGTTTGTTTATCTAACTGCAAAGCTAAATAAGTAACTATTAAAGCTCTGCATTTTATGATTATAATTGTTAGAAGCTAAAGGTATAGTAATATCCCTCTTCTTCTTGCAGAAACCTGATTCTACGGCACCCCATAGCTATTTCAGGTGAGACTGCAACCTGTTCGCAGGTTGTTGCCAAAAGGGCCAACACTATGGGTCTTTCGTTGGTGCGAAGTTAATGGTATAAATCCTAGGTCTTCCCTATAGCCCAACATATGTGGAGAAAATTGGAATTACCTGTACTTCAACGTCCAGTTTGTGTTAGTGATTGGTCAATAAATTCAACTGTAAGGAATCATAGCTAGAGTTTGTCATCATTTTTTCTAGTCCCTAACCATGAGGATACCTTTCACAACACTACTGGGCACATAAGTGATGATGTGGGAAATAATAACATAAACTTTGAAATCCTTTAGCAATTTTATCAGGCCGTATGCCTGCTTTTCCATTATGTCATACTTCAAATCCCCGTCCCTTAATACTTCAATAAAAAAATGCTATAGGTTTCTCGTCATTTTGATCATTTTTCTCTAACAACACTCCTTCAATGATATGATCTAATCCATAAGAAAATATTAAGAAATATTTGCTGAAATTTAGACTTACCAAGACATGGGCTTCGGTGAGGGCCCGTTTTATATCCTTGAAAGAATCCCTTGCATATGGTGTCCATTTAATCTCATGGTCCTTTTTCATCGCGTTGGTAATTTTCATTAGTCTTTCAACGCAGATGGGGATGAAACTTCTTAGGAAATTGACCTACCCAATGAAATATTTTACTTCGTTTTTCCTTCTTTCCTCTTCAACCTTCTGGATGGCCTTTATCCTCTCTGGGTTGATCTTTATACTGTCCTTCGAGATGATATGTCTCATAAATTTTCCTTCTACTAACTCGAATTTTGATTTTCAAGGGTTCAATGATATTCCATATTTTATACATTTCAGGAAAACCTTTTCCAAATGCTGGATGTGTTCTCTATCAGACCTAGAATACATAGTAATATCATCCATATAGACCACTACAAACTTGTATTTTTCCTCTATGAAGGCTATATCCGTGGCAGGTTGGAATGTGGCCCCGACGTTCATCAGGCCAAAGGGCATTTTAGCATACATAAAAGTACCCCATGCCGTAATGAATGCAATTTTTTCTTGATCTTTAGGAAACACATTTATTTGATTTGACCTCAAAAAATTGTCCATGGTTGAAATCCTTTCCGATCCTACCACTGTCTGTAGAATGTGTTCCATCTTGGGAAAATGATAGTAATCTTTCAAGGAAAGTTGGTTTAGATTCTTGAAATCTATAAAAATCCATATATTACCGTTCTTCTGTATAACATGTACCACATTATCAACCCACTTGGAAAATCGCAAGGTCACAATGATATTGGAGTTGAACATTTTTTTGATCTCTTTCTCAGTGATGGGAAATAGCTTTGGATTAGCTCTCCTCAATTTTTATTTAAAAGGATTTTTGCCAAGCTTTATGGAGATGGTATGTTGTATGATGGAGGTATCATATTCTTTAATATCTTCATAACTACATGCAAATATGTCTGTATACTTCCTCATCAAATTGGTGTAGTCTTCCTTCAAATTGGAAGGAAAATTATTTAACAATTTTATGATCTTCAGGTGATCTTCGGTCCCTATGTTCTTATCTTTGACGACATCATCCATAGGTTTTATCTTTGGATCTTTGGCTACACCATTTTGGTCAAAAATTTCTCGAGGGGGGTCATGCCACTGGGAATATGATTAACCTTCAATTGCACTATATCTTTCGCTCCAGCGAGTCCTTGTATTTCCCACTTTCGGCAATCCCTTCTTCCCTACCTTCATAATATTGAAAAATTTCAAGATCGTCATTTTTGTTATCCACCTGGGTATTTGCAAACTCATATGATTACTCCAAAAATCTCTTGATCTGCATATCATCCTCGAACACCTACCAATATTTGGAGTTGTTAGGTATAGAGGGTTAATTTCTAATGTCAACCTTACACTCCTTTTTTTCTGGCGACAGAAGCTTTGAATCATCCAGCAACGACTGTTAAGGAATCAAATACCGTATTTTCACATATCAAAACTACTATGATTGTATTTTCAGTGAAATAATTTTCGAACATATCCCACACTTCATTTATATTGGCCCTCATTCTGGGGTTCCTAGTGTGATAGTTGTCATTTACCTGCGTTTATGGCCAATTTTGAGTCCCTTATGATTTGTATCTTTTTCACCCCCATATTTTTCAAAGCCTGCATCCCTAACAATAAACTTCATACTCTGCCACATTGTTAGTACATTCAAAATTTAACTTATAAGATAGACTTTCAAAGTCCCCGATGGGGGAAATGATATACACACTTGTGTCGGCCTCAATTTTTGCAACTAACTCGTCGAAGTACAATGTCTAGAGACCTTATTCTTTTTTCTTGTTCTCTAACGAATTTGTCTCCTCGTAGATTCTCCTCCGTCTTCTTCAATAGGTGCTTAAATTTCAAGGTCATACTGGGAGACGTCATTAAAGAAAATAGAAGATCCCAAGTCAGTATCAACAATGTATATAGCATGGTCATCTAGTTTTTCCTGGCTATTGACCACATACAGGGATCTTTTCTCATTGTACAGTATTTTAATCCCTCCATCCAAAGGAATAGTAGCATAAGACATGTCCATTTGCAAACTCCCTTCTAACTTTGATTTACAGGATCTGGATAACAACAGAACAAACTTTGGAGAAATGTCTGCAACGACCACATCCATTACCACATTTTTGGAGGGAATTTCTTTCAAAGTTACTACCATATCTTTAATCAATCCAAGACATTTTACCTTCTGGAATCAAAGGAGTATAAATATTTGTACGGTCGAGTAAATTTTAATCCTAGACTCTCCACCACACCCTTGGGAATCAGGTTATGGGATGCACCTGAATCCAACATAGCGTTTTACACAACCATATCATGCATATTGAGGCTCAGGTAAAAAGGGGGAACCTCCTCTTCATATCCATTCTAAATTTTGGACCCAAAGCTAATAGTAGGAAAATCATCATTCACTTCTAAGATGTCAGGTTGAAACTCTCCTCGATTCCTAAACATTCATGTTATCCTATCTCTGTATTCTCTATTCCTCAAAAACTCATTGAAGGGAATGGATATTTTTACCTTTGAAAGTTATGTTTGTAGGTTGAAAGTGGATGTGGCCCTTTCTACTTCCGCTAGTGCTGGTGCCCTAACTTCTTTTGTCTTTTCAAATTTATTCACAAGATCTTTACATGCAATCTACTCTTTTGTCTTTTCTTTATTTTTGTCAGTGTTTTGTAGACTACTAGAGGGATGGTTCAGATTGATCCTTCCTTTATTAAAAATGATGTCTCTACTCCTCAATTGAATTTTCTTCTAAACCTCGTTTATAGCATGCAGATACCCCCTCTATTATTGTTCTGATTCCACTTCAAAACCCTTCAGATCATCTTCTAGGGCATGCAAGTTATGCTCTGTCTTCATGAGGTATATATTAGAATCTAGATCACCAAAATGATGGATCTATTCTTCATCTGGTTCCTCTTCACCTTCACCATCAACATAATTTTTAGGGAAAGGTGGTTGTATTTGCTGATCGTTCAGGTTTTTGGGATTCCTTGCATCCCTCTATCTAATGAGTGGAGGTTAAGGGGGGTTAGTTCTTCTTAATTTTAGGTTCCTGATTTGGGGCTCATTTTCCTCCCTTTTCAGGGATTCGTTGTCTACATCTATTTTATCCATCAACTTCTCTATCATCTTTAACATAATTTCAAACTTCATATTGTTAGCGGAAGCGATAGAGGTAGAAATCCCATTTTCTCTTATTTTCTTGTCTCCATCTTCTACTTGATATTCCCACTCGCCATCATGTTATCCTCCACTTTTAAGGAATCTTGAAACTTGGTAGGAATATTTAAAGACTTTCTCTCCCTTAACAACAAAGCAAAATCACTATTAAAATCATCAACGTAGTGGAGCTTTGCAGAACCTACTAGTGGTTTAATGTCAGCAAGGATATAATTGTACACCCTCTTAAACCTACTGGAAAATTCATGAACAGATTCGAAACCTCCCATTTTCAAGCCATTGTACTGGGAGAGGACTTGTAGGGGGATTCTTTTATCATCCCATCTTTCTAGAAATGCAGTCTGGAAAGCAGTGAACATACAAATGGACCAAGCAAGAAGATATTTGAACCATTTCTTTTCCTCTCTCGAGAGGCTCAACAAAAATAGCCTCATTTTCACATCGTCATCATCTATCAGCTCCAGGTCCATAAAATATTCCAATCTATCGACATGTTGTTTGGCTGTGAAATTAACCTCTCCATCATAGAAGGGAATTTTCTTGACATAGACTTGAGAAAGGTTATGTAACACCATAGGTAAAACTAGTTAGGAAAATCTCGCAACCATCTCTCTATGTAGGTTTGGGACTATAGCAGGAACTTGGAAGGATAGGGGGTTTTCAACCACTGGGGGGGTACAAGGTTGAAATTTTTTAAAAGCATGGTTTCTATATTTTTGAAAATTTTGCCGAAGAGATTCCAACTAGGGATAATTTTAGGGGCGAATTTTAGCCCAGTGGGCTATTTTCCCATGTTTTTCTCCCAAAAAAAATTCGGCATTTTGCTTTTTTTGAGGTCCTGTTTCACCCTAGTTTGACGGGGTAAACTTTTTTCACCCTAAAAATTGCCAAATTATTATATAAACGATATAAAATCCTTGGAAATTAAAATATTTTTTGAAATATATCGCCAATCATTTTATAGTTGGCGTTTTAAGAATTGGTAATATTCGCCTACATTTATACACTTTTAAATAAGTATGGTTCCTTAAAATCATCCCTGATTCCAACACATATGCTTCTACAATTTTTGTATTCACCTTGGTATTCTTCAAATATGACCCTGAGTTAGACTTCAACAGTGATCCTTCAAAGTAAGTCTCCTCTACATAATCTTGAGTAGATGAATTTTTGAACCGAGGGATAACTAACTGGTCCTTCTATCCACTGATCTCCCCAGTGGATTCATATTCTATAATTGTTTTAGTGCAGTATCTAGGTAAAATGATACAACCTTATTCACTTGCAAGGGATTACGTTTTCCCATAGAAACATTTTCTCCTTTGAATCTTTGGAGTTCTTCCCAGTGACGATTTTTAATTTCATCCCTGGCAATGACACTAGTTTGTTAGCACTCAGAATCACACCCGAGGTTGTGGAAAGGTGGAACTTGAGGTAATAGTAGAACCTCTTTAGGAAAGCGAGTTGGATTCCCCATTTCCATAGAGGGATCTCTCACAAGATATTTGTCAAGGCCATATATATTGTCATGGAATGAAATTCATATGTTGGTGGTTGAAACAAGGTAGGATGTATTGGGATATGGAGTCACAATTACCAAGAAGCACAGAGCAGTTTGCATAAGAAATGTTTGCAAGAGCAAGGTAGTACTTTTGTTATGGCCAATATAATTTGGTTCTGGTGGAAAAGGAAGAACAATGATAGTCCATTAATGCAGAGCACCAAAAATATGAATTCTACATTAACTTTGGAAGAAATATTTGGTGAATGTCTAAAACAATGGCCATAGCATAATAATTTTAATTATGAACCATTATACACTAGTCACAGAGATGAAGAAAACATAATGGAAAGAATAACAGGAAAGACATGTACATAAAGAAAGAATATTATAGACTGTAACTAAGAAATACACAAGATTTCTTGCATTCAAAGGCTGACACTCGACTCTATAAACTATATTAAAGAAGATCAAAATTACATAAACACAACATTATTATGGGTTCCAACCCTTTTGTCCTTTGCTGAGGATATACTTATAGTGTTTGGGTCCCCGAGACCAACCTCAAAATGAGGCCAAAATTAGTTACCATTTCAACAAGAAACTTATAACAAACTGTAGCATGTCATTTTCTCCATGATTTACACAAAAAATGTGATGGGGTTAACAGGCATGCCAGGATTAGAGTAATGGTGTGTCTTCAAAATCCGGGCTCGCTTGATCACCTCACACATGTATCTTCAATTCGAGCTACAACTTAGGCACATCCTCATTGGTGTAGCTTATATTAGTATTGTCATAGTTTTCAATCACCTTCCATTGGTTAGCAGTTGGAATTTCCAACTTTATATTTTATTTTTCCAATACACTAAGCTCCACATTCTCGGGGTAAGAAGGTGCTGGTAATTTGACACATGCAACTTTGAAACCAAACAGTATTTCGAATTCTCAAGATAACTTATCGATCATAGTTTTACCTGAAAGGGAGTGTTGTACCATATCATCAAATTTCCTATGATTGTGTCTACAATTGATTAACCTTTCATGATATTATTTCTGCCACAACATTGGTCCATTCTCTTCCCAGAAGAAGGGAAGTCCCCTTTTGAACAAAGGATAAAAAAGTAGAACAAATTCTTTAACCTGATTGTGCATAAAATTCTCATAAAATTCCACTTTTCTTCAATTGTCTTCAAATGACGATGTTTGTTTACCACTTTCCTTGCCCATGTGATGACCAAAAATCTATCTTGGATCTTTCCCTGTTGGATGTATTCTTTGATCAATTTTTTAAGGAAATTGATTGCATTATCAGCTGTATCCATGGCTCTTTTATTCAAGTCCTATTTTTCGATCTGATTATACTTTTTGGATACATGTATGGTATTGTCTTTATCTCAAATAAAGGCCAAATATGGCCATAGAGTCATGTCTACTTTTATCATCACATCCCAGATAAGATGATTTTCCCCTTGTAGGGATTCTTTGTCTGAAACTTTCTTTGCCAATTTTTTGTTCTTTTCCACCAATTCGTTACAATGGTCTTCCAATGCCTTTCTTTTTTTTTCCTTGTTTTCAGCCATATCTGTGAAATCCCTATTTTGTTTTCTCATACTAGTGATTTATAGAGACTTAATACTCACTTGAGACATGACTTCAGCAAGGGAGTCTACACCATATATCAAAGAGGATGGAATTGTTGACACTTGATGTTCTTGATCCTTTCACTTCATTTCTTTCAATTCTTTTTCCAACTCTGCCTACTTTGCTCCAAAATCCATTTCCTTTTTGACCCAAAGCTCTGTATCTTTCTCCCATTGTTTGCCTTTTTATTTATACTTAAGTAATCTAGCATTGCAATTGATTAGTTCTATGTTTAAGGCTTCCTTTTCTTTCTCAATTTCAGTTAGCTCGGATGTCTGTATGAGCCAAGTGGTTGGGATATCTAGCTTCCTTTTTACCAATTGGGTTGCCCTCTCCTTCTCCTTAAGTAATTTTTTTGTAGAAACACTTTTATAATCCTAGATTTCAGATACCAATAGATCTACTTGAATATTATTTATGTGGGATTAGTGAGCCCTATTCTCTACTTTCTCTGTTCGAAGCAGGTCCTCGACCCTTTTCTTTCTAGATTGTAATTTAGATATCTGCAGTGAATCTTGGAGTAAATTACTATAAATGATATCACCTATTTCTCTATGTAAGTGAATTACATATGTTTTAGGAACCTTCTTTGGATCCACCCTCAGTTTGGCCACCTTGTTTTCTGTGATGACATCCAATTTCAACATGCCTCTCACTTGATCTCTGACAGTTTCTAAGGAAGTATCCTATTCGAGTAACATTTTTCACTCAATCACACAAATTCAAATTTTCATCAAAATATTTTTCACCGACATCTTTATAACTGTCCAATAACTCAGGTTTGGAGTTGTATTTATTCATGTCTTCTTTATGGACACTACTAAACATGTACTCTTGGACTTCAAAAGCTAGACCTTTGACTTTCATAGTTTTCCCTTCTCCTTTAGCCTTTGCAATATGTACAAGCTTTCTTGGTTCTTCAATATTTAGCTTCTTGGGTGTTCTAGTAGTGTCCTCTTCATCTACGTCCATGGCCTTGGACACTCTCTCTTATTTCCTTTCTCGAACAAACTAGCTATAGGGGTGACATCTGTGGCTGCAGTAACAATGCTAGAGAGATCATGTTGAGGGGAATTACTTACTGGTGTAGAGGAGATTGAGTTTTCTTGCATATCTTCATGATAGCTATCCACCCCAGGATATTCCATCAAGTTTTCTTTTTCCACCAGTCTTGCCACTTCAGCATGCTCAAATGGCTTATTTCTATTGGCTTGCCTCCTATTAGAGATGATTTGGTTAGGATCAAAGTTGATTACGGCTTCCATTGAAAACCCCTTTGCTCTGAGATAATTTTCAATCATCAGTAGGGATGACTTATTTTTAATGGTAAAAGGACCAACTGCCCATGGAAAATTTATATCTAAGGGCTTCTTGAAGCTTAGGAAATGTGCCCTTTCGTCCTTTAGCCTCTGTCTGATCAATTCTAGTGCAAAAACCCTCAATGTTAGTAATGGGGGAAGGATATAAGGATGGTGAGTAAACCCATAGACCCTAACCATAGTACTATCCTCAAGAAGGAATCAGTTTCCCACTCTTCTTTCAGGGGACAATTGCAAGAAATTTTTCATCTCTGGTAGGACCCTGGGTAACCTATTTTGGAAAATGAATTCATATACTGGAGCCATGAGCAAATTCATGAACTTGCAGTAATATTTACACATATATTCCATTATAACTATTTCTGGTAGTTGCACGTTATTTTCATTGAAGCTCAGAAACATCCTCATCGGGAAAGACTGAAACCTAAAGGTCCTTATCTGGTGGAAGTTAATCAGCTGGGAATAAATGTTTTTGGCTAAAAGCTCATCAAATTTAACACAGGTGGAAGGTGAGGACTGACTAAATGGTTTAGACACTACTTGGCCGATGCTAAGGGTGAAAATCAGGCTCAATAAGGGTTCTATGACCAATTTGTTCGTATCCATACCTAAAAACTAGCTTGTGAGGGTTATCAAGGTCTGTGTTCCTTCGTTAAATAGGTCGGAATCAATGAGACAAAATGACTTGACAACGGGCTTTCTGGTTTCATGCAGGTTTTGAGAAAATCCTCTTTTTTCTTAGCTGAGGATCCTCGAAAAAATTAGAGTATGTCTTCTTCCTTTTAGTCTATAGACATCTGGTAAAACTTAGATGGGATTAATACAGAATTTCAGATGGCGAGGGAACTGATGGGACACAACATCCTAAACCTAGACAAGTCCATTATGACACCCTTAGAAGGAGAGTAGTTATTTACGAACCATTCTATAAACTCTGAGAAACTAGGGGTTTGGTCAACAAAGAAGTAAAATAAATAAGAACCAAACACCCCATGAGTGTCAATTCCCTATTGCTAAAGAGTTTTTTAGATTTCTCTCTTGTCTATTTTATACTATCGTTTAGTAGGATAGTGACGAAAATATGTGAGTCTTTAGCATTATGAAGCTTGAGGCCATGGACCTCTAAATCCTCTATTCTGTCCATGAGAAACTGACTTAGCAAAGAAAAAGACGTACCAGGTTAGTTGACAACTTGGTTTGGAATTTTTTCCATGGTGGTGCTTTTTGCACAGTTCAGGACCTCACTTTCTGGTGCTTTAGAAAAGCAATTGGTCTAAATCCATGTGCTAGCTTTTATACTATGTTAATCCCTTATCTAACCACGCACCTTTCCAGCTATATTTAGAATTATCCATAGATCTAGGACCTTTTGATCTTAGCTTCTTAATCTCGATCACGGGTAACCTATATTGTCGCATCTCTTCTATATATCCCTTCATGCACTTCTAGTTTTTGGGATTTGATTTCGTTCATCGATCCAAACCACCTTACCTTTATGAGGTCCAAGATGGAGGGACCTACTAGATTCCTCCAATTTTAACCATGATTCCTTCCGCACAAGTATACTCAGCGAACTCATCTTTCACCGTAGATCTTTCTCTGCAACAATCCCTACCATCGAACAGAACTCCCCTTTAGCTCATTTCACAATTTTTAAAATTCTATCTCCCATGAGTGCTTTAGATCAACTGATTTTACCTCCACTACTGATATAATCCTTTCTCGATCTCGGTCATCAAAACCTACGAACGTTTAATTGATTTCGCAAATTTGAAATGCACTTTATAATGGTGCCCTTAAGATTCATGGAATAACTCCCCACCGTTGATCTGAATTAGCTATTTCTCGCCACCTCCAAAAAAATTTCCTTCTTACATCACTCTTCTCATAGATATTTCTTCTTTCTTCTCACATGACCAACATGAGGGGGTTTATTTATGATCATGGATCTTGCGCTTCCCTCCATCTGACAGGCCATGGCCTTTGAGGGCTAGTTTTTTTTTTCTCTTACTAAACTCTTGAATCCATCCTTTAGAGCCTTTCCTTTCCCATATAAATTCATCAAAACTACCCATGGTAATTTCTGATAAGCATTTTTCATGCCTTACTTCCTCCCTTTTGGATCCAAACCTCCCATCCATTCAGCACAAATTAGGTGCTAACACATTCAATGCTTTGAAATGTTTCATTCCAATGCATAGATGGAAAGTATTGTTATAGAAGGATTCCCCTACATGAAACCACATAAACCAAGTCCTATGTTTTCCACTGACATAGTTATGAAGATAGACATAAAGCCACTATTTCACCCTATGTGTTTTCCCATAATTTTGTGGATGGTATCGTGTTCTCATGCACAACCTGGTTCCCACCAACTTAAACAATTCTTTCTAGAAATTTCTAGTGAAATTACTATCTCATCCACTAACGATAGACTTGGGCATGCTACAAAGTTTGAATTATTTAATGGAAATATTAACCACTAGGATGTGTGTAATATTAGTGGTGACAACAAAAAAATGTGCAAACTTTGTTATTCTATCAACCACAACAAAAATACTATCTTTACCTTGGCTCTTGGGAAACCCGGTGATGAATTCCATGGATATACTTTCCCATTTTTTCTATGAAATGGGAAGGGGTTGTAAGGATGAGAATCCTCTACCTTGTTTTGTTGGAATGCCACACATGCCTGTACATACTCCATCACATCATTTTTCAAGCCTTTCAAAGAGAACCTTTCTCTCAACTTCTTATATGTCTTTAAGATCCTAGTGTGTCCTGCTAAGGGAACATCATTCGCAACCTCCATGACCTTATTTTTTAGTGTGGATTCATGAACCAAGTAGACCCTTCCTTTATGATAGATAAGGTTATTAATTATATTGTAAGAATCATCATGAATGATCCCATCTAATAATTCACATGAAAACTATTTTTTGGAATACTCCACTACTAGTTGTACCTTCCAATCATCATGTAATTTCAACATTGCAAGTATTGGTTTTCTAGAGAGTGCATCAACTACTATGTTAAACTTTCCCTTTTTTTAATTCAATGTCAAAATCGAAATCTTGCACTTTGTTGACCCACTTTTGTTGCCTATCATTCAATTATTTCTATGACAGAAAGTGTCTGAAGCTATTATTGCCAGGTTTGATGATGAACTTACGCCCCACCAAATATTGTCTAAGACTGACAAGAACATGCATTATAGAGAACATTTCCTTATCATGCACTGAATAGAGCAATTCATGTGGCTCGAATTTCCTACTTTCAAAAGATATAGTATTTTTATTTTGCATTAACAAAACCCCAATCGCATTTCTTGAAGCATCACTTTCCATCCCAAAAGGTTGAGAAAAAAATTGTAGTGCAAGAACATGACATCTAGTCATTACCTTCTTCATTTCCTATAATACTCTCTCTACTTCTTCTGACCAACTAAAAGATCCTTTCTTTGTAAGGTTTTTCAATAGAGATGATAGTTTGGAGAATCCTTTGACAACATTCCAATAGTAAGC
This sequence comes from Pseudotsuga menziesii, assembly GCA_001517045.1. Lineage (NCBI taxonomy): Eukaryota > Viridiplantae > Streptophyta > Pinopsida > Pinales > Pinaceae > Pseudotsuga > Pseudotsuga menziesii. The sequence continues at coordinate 85,809 of LPNX010542227.1, read as the reverse complement.
ACACACTCCAATTAATCCTCTTAGTTCGATGAGGGTTTTGGGACTTGTCCAATCCAAAATGACTAAGAAATTTTCCATATGGGCCTTGAATACCTATTGGCCAAACTCAGTAATGCTCTGGAGGAACTTAATAAATGCAAAAAAATATACTTTTCTTAATGCAACATCTGTCTCAACTCGAGAGACACCTTCCTTTCGAAACTATGTTTATAAATACCTTTAAAACATAACTTTTATACAATACATATGAGGGTCCGAAAAGGAACCAAAATACACTAGACTGGTCTAGATCCTCGGGCCCCTCCCCTAAAACCCTTAAGGGGCCTTCCCCTACATGCTCTGTGCATATGAGCAGTGCATGTGCCTAATCAAGAGCTCTACATGAAGGATAATGGAGATCTGGATATTGTATTGATCTTGTAACATTTCCCATACACAAAATACCAATACAAATAAATCATACTACTATGATAAAGTACAATACCCAATACTATTAGGTGGCGAGACTACAATTTGGCTCCAAATTTGGAAGAATCATAATTCACAATGCAAGGTTTAGTGGCTATATTATTGTGTAGTCCTAAGTATATATGCTTACTTTCTAACACAATGTACATGAAATTCTTGGAATATCAAATTATAGAATTACAATTTTTAATGTAATTATAAATTATATAACACCCAAAGCTATAAGTGTTTACGAATTACAATTCCTAATGCTCTAAAATGGGTATAATTACAATTCTTAATGTAAGGATAAGTCAATAAACTAAATATGGATCTAAAATTTTTATATTTAAATTTCCCAATATAAGGGTCATGTCCTCATCATGAATCGAACTAAAAGAGATGAACATGAATGAATTATGGGCTACTTAATTTCACTCCATAGCCATATTGATCCATATATGGATCAGAGGTGAGGCTCAATGAATGACAACCCTTAACTAAAAAACAGCAAATAGACTCTCAATAATACTCCGAACACAAATACACATATAAAAATAAAAAGAATACATAAAAATAAATTTTATTACGACGAGGCTTAACATCCCTTGTATATGATTACATGTGTGTCCACATTTGACAAGTTAAAAAGATTAATAATTTATTTAATAATATACCTAACTAACTAAGCTAAGCTAATTAGATAATTAGGTGTGAATGAAATCGCAAGATCCTATTATGATGGATGAGCCTCCCATTCATAAAAAATAATCCTGAGAAGAAAGCATCCCTCCTTTCCTCCTCCAAATTCTGAAGTGTGAGAACATTGAAATGAATTATTAAAAAAATGCCACTAAATTGTGTTGCAAAATGTTGAATACACTAAATATTGTGGGGGGGGGGGGGGGGGGGGGGTGTTGATTGAAGTAGGTTCCTAGAAAGACCCAAGTTCAAGGGAATGTCTCAAAATGAATGTGATATGAATGCTAATGATGAACTGAAGCAGGTGTCTATGTAGACCAGGGTAGGAGGGAATTCCTCCAAATGAACGCATTCTTGGTGTTTCTTATATTTAAGTTTGAGAATTTATTTGTGTGTGTCTCTGAACTGTTGTACTATACAAATTTTATACGTGTACTATGCACTGTTGGATATGAAAAACTATTGGTGTTTGGAAGATCTAGATAGTGGACAGTTTGAAAATAAAAATTGTTGCTACTATGAACCGAATAAAGGGTCTTAAAAAACCACCGATGATGAGGGTTGAAATTGATGTGTTTGTGGTTGAAAACTCTGCAAAAAATATGTGTGAGATACTGGAGATGCAGTATGAACTAAGAGGCCCTTGTATATTGGTGGTGGGCATGGGAAAAAGAGGCTCATGACTTATCTAAAATGAAATAAAAAATATGTTGGGAAGAGCTATTGTAACTGCTAACAACCAATCTCTATGTGATGTGAATGTCTTGTTCACTGCAAAAAAGTCGTTGTGTGTTATGTGTGCCGAAACTGAGAGAGATGAACTGTTGAAAATAAAAATTTATCTCGATATGAAAACCATGTGCTAAGAATATCTAAATAAGAATAAGATGAACTTATATTTTGAGATGGATATTAGTGCAATTTAGGAGTCATTCTCTAAAAAAATAAAAAAAGTTCGTGATGGTTGATGAACCTGAGGAGATGATACTCAAAGACCATGGAAAATGTTGTTTTCTGTAGAAAAAGATACTGTGGATATAGCTAGCTAGTGGTAGACTTAGGGTATACACAAAAATATAGAGTAACATATTGTTATCATAAAATAGAGACATTGGAAGAGGATAGAGGGTTGGTGGCAAAAGGAGGTAAAGGTTGAGTAAATAAAAGCAGAGCATGAGAGGTTTATAGATTTGACCAACGAGATGAGGTAGGGCATGCAATGGTAAATAAAAAATTGACAAAGGTGTGTAAACTGTTCAAATGGTGTGAGATAGTGTAGAGATATGGTGCTTCAACCATGCTAGAGAGATCTAGTGAACCACAAATCCCTTTGAAATGGATCTTACTTGCATGAATCCGAAAGGTGGAGTTTTTTGGCTATGAGAATTTGATTAGTAAATGAATAATATATGTTCTCCTTTTCTTAACTTAGATGAGGGAAAAAATGAGAATAAAATGGTGATACACAAAGGATGTGTGTTGGTGATCCACGAGGATCTCTAATATCGATAAACAAAATGAAATGTTTTGATGAACCTAATGAATAAAATCAGGATCACTAATTCTACGCAATAAGATTCAGACCAGAAGTTGGAAAGTGTGCATTTTTATCAAGTAAAAATGAACGAATAGATTCTGTTTTACAAGTGATTTCAAAAGGTAAGTAAGGAGAAATAATTTTTATATTCCTCAGCACCTTGATGTTCATAAATTTTAGGTTTCGAAAATCATCCAGGATGAAGTCTACTACCATGCTTCTGGGAGTCCCTGCCGGTACAAACTAAAATCCTTACAAGAAGTTCCAAGAAACCAATGGTTAAGAAAATATTAAGAGGGTTCTAGAACTATGTTTAGGATTTTGAAATAAAAATTTTCATGTTTATAACAGATCTCATCCGTCAAAATAAATCCTAAGGGTCACAATATATAAACTAGTAGCTAGGCCTATGTAGTAAGCTAAAATTCAGCGATTTCAAACCACAGAAATGAGACTCTAATATTAATTTTAAGAAATAAAATATCATCATTATCATGTTACTAATTTTTACAATATAAAATAAACAAATTGGATATGTTTAGAGTCACTAATTAACTCGAATTGGAAAACTAGTTGATTTTTCATTGAAATCTAGGCACTGTGTGAAAAATCTTTATGAATATTAACTAAAACATTTTATAATGATATCAAACTTTAAATTAGATTAAATTACATAGTATTCGATCAGTTAGGGTCTAAATTAATTTCACTAGAAGCTTATAAATAACTTCTTATAGCCAAAAAAAACCCCATAGAATGGCTCCGAAGCTAGGAAATTACATAGAATCAAATATGGAGCCTTCCAAGCTCTCCTAATGGGATGAAAGTGATATGAACCTTATATTAAATGGAATATTATAAATCAATACATGAAATATATGAGATTCAGGTTGAAGCTCCAAAATTTGTTAGAATAACATAGAATGGAGAGGAGGAGGACATAGAAGTGAATATCATTGAAAGGATGCCTCCAAACTATATTGGATGATATGGAAATTAGATGACAGAGATATAATAAAATGCAAAAAAAAAAACATTAATGGATGCACCAAATTCATGAACCAATATTGAACAAGAGTGTTATGAGACACATCTCTGAAATGATGCACACCACTTAACCATTGAGTAGAATAGCACTGAAGACAAACTTCAAATTACCAAAAGTATCTATAGTGATTTGTTATCATTTTTTTTATAGAAATATTAGGCTTCAAGGTTGAATTGGATCCATAGGTGGCCCACTTCCCTTTCCCATTGCACCTTCATGAATAAATAAGCAACTTCCTTTCTTTGTCTCCTAGATTTACTGAATGGCCAATTGTCTTGTTTTCCCTCTATTCGAAAGCGCACCCTCTTTACTTTGTAAAACTTTCCTTCTTTTTTTGCTAACATGATACTTTGTAAAAATTTCCTTCTTTTTTTGCTGACATGATTTTTTTGTAGTTTCACTTCTTGTGCATGTTTTTTTTTACTGATTTCTTTTCTCTTTTCTTTCTTGATTTATGCCCAAGATTCCTTGGCCCACCCCATCAATTTATGCTCCCTACTTGGATAATTGTTTATTTAATTAAACTTTAAATTAATTTATTCTATGAAATAAATACTTTGTATTAAGTGCAACTCCTTATTTAATTTCCTTCATACAAACTTAATCCCATTTAATGGTTATTCATTCCTATACCTAAGGAATTGATTGGGATAGTATATTGGTCCCATGGTCATCAATGAGGGGACATGCCAGTCATATCCTCCCAATATTTCTTTCCCTCAAGCAATTTCGTATTAGGATGTTGTAGAATATGTTCTCTTCCTAGGTGGAATCCTCACTAGGCATCCCTTCACACTGGGTACTCTTAGAGGATTCTTCTCCTCAATATTTTTTCTTTGACCTGCAAAATATTCTTTGGAACCAAAACCAAATTCCCTTCATCATCAAGTGAAGGAAACTCTTTAGATACTTGAATTTGTTTCCCTACTTCCTTCTTCAAACAAGACACAAGAAACTCATTATGGATCTTACCTCCCGGATACAATTCTAGTTCATATGCCACTTCTCCAATGTTCTCCATAATTTTGCATGGTCCATAGAACTGTGGTTACAAATTCTCATCCCCCTTCGATTTTAGTTATGATTATCTATAGGCATGCAACCTTATATATACCATATAACCTTCTTGGAAAGATCTCTATGTTCTATGCATGTCATCATTCAACTTTTGTTGATTTTGTGCTACTTCCAAGTTCCATTGGTCTATGGATGGTATCTTGTTCTCATGTCCAATCTGGTTCCCACCAAGTTAAACAATTATTTCCATAAATCCCTAGTGAATTTACTATCTTGGTCACTAACAATCGACTTGGGAATTCCACGGAGTTTGAAGATTTATTTAATGAAAATATCAACCACTTGGATGTCTTTAATATTAGTGGTGACAAAAAAGAAAGTGTAAACTTTGTTAGTCTATCAACCGCAACAAAAATACCATGTGTACCTTGTCTCTTGGGCAGCCGATGATGTATTCAATAGATAGACTTTCCCATTTTTTCTCTGAATGGGAAAAGGTTGTAATAGACCATTTTGATGAGTATGCTCTACCTTGTTTTGTTGGCATGCCACACATGCATGTACATACTCCATCACATGATTTTTCAATCCTTTCCAAGGGAACATTTCTCTAAACTTCTGATATGTCTTCAAGAACCCGAGGAGTCCTAGAAAGTGAAAATCATGTTTGTTGGGCAATAGGGCAGACCCGGGTTTAATCCTTTTATGTCACACCAACAAAAGACCCACAATGTTGGCCCTTTCGACAACAACCTGCGCGCAGGTTGCAGTCTCACCTGAAACAGCTATGGGGTGCCGCAAAATCAGGTTTCTGCAAGCAGAGAGGGATATTACTGTACCTTAGCCTTTAATAACTTATTAATCAACAATTACACAGCTTTGTCATTCACTTATATACAGATTCGCAGATAGATAAACATCCGTGACTTGCTTAACCCACTACAGGGAATTCACAGCGAAGCTTGTTATTAGCAGTGATCTAAGTTATCAAATGTATACAGTTATTAATGCATAAAATACAATAGAAAGAGAAACAACACAAGAAACCACAACACCAGATATAACGTGGTTCACCCCCAGTGTAGGGGTTACGTCCACAAACTGTGTTTTATTCAACTTGCTACAAAACCACAGTTTGATCTGCGCACTCAGCTGCAGATCCCTTCAGTCCTTAACAGCCGTGCACACAGCAGCAGGCCTCTACGCACACAGCTGCAGATCTTTCCTTAATCTTCTTACAAAACCCTCTGTGCACACAGCTGCAGAGGTCATCCACGCACACAACTGGGACTTAACCTTTCCTTACAGAATCAGCCTTAGCCTCGCCTTAGTCTTTCTTACATCATAAAACCTAACCTTTATTATTTACACAAGTGCCTATTTATAACGCATTGTTTACAAAAACATGGATTCAATACCATGGGCACCCAAAACCCTAAACCCTGGTCTTAAGCCGCGGGTTTATTACAATAGAGGATTTTGACTCAACCCCCGACACCCATAAGACTATTTTGATTCAAACCCACGGAGTTACCCATCTTAAGGACCGTTGAGGTGTGCGCCCTAACAAGCCCCTAAGACTCACCAGTGTCCCGTCCCGGGGCACTTATCTGCTCGGCTGGTGGTAAAATTTGCTTGGCGAAGACATTGTGCGCTGGTTCCTGGAGTCCTTCCTGCTAGTTGCCATCTACCTGCTTCTTTCTGTTGTTCGATATTGATGCTGAATAAGGCCTTGTGGATCCATCTGCAACCCCATCCTTTGGGCGGGTTGGCGACACTTAACCAGCCACAGCTTGGGGTCCCCTAGAATTGTGTGTCATGTTGCATAAGATACACAGTTTCCATGGTTCTGCTATGTTGGAAGATTTCAGGGTGGGACTTGCCAGAGTCATTTGGCGAGGTCTTATGGACTTCGTGGCTCCATGTTAGAGCAAATTTGTGCCTGCCTTCGCCTAATTTAGAGAAAACTTCTGCCTGCCTGTGTACCTAAGTCGAATATGACTGTACTGGCAGATTACTCAAAAGGTTCTGCAGACCTCTCTCTCTAAACTCTCGTATGAGCTCTTGGACTTCACAATTGTTTGACATGGCTCCAGTCGAGCAAACTCCAAGAAGTGCTTCGAGGAAGATTTCACAAGCCAATGTAGCTTACTTATCGAATTTCGTTACAGAATCTGTCATCATAGTGTAGTAATGACATCAAATCTGCTTGAATACCAGAAATCTCGTCACACCCAGCCTGAGATTTTCCCAAAATATCATAATTATGGTTATGGAGAGTAGCTCACGTGCCGCCGCCGTCAAATGCATTTTTTCCCATCCATCTCATACTAGGCTGCGACACAGTTCCAACCTACGACATAACAACCCTCTCCACTTCGACACAGAATGAACCTGCGTCCCCTGACCACCCTTCGGCTTCCCATACTTTATCCTTCAGACTACGACATTCTACAATGTGGCGAGCAGCTGTGCTGGGTACATAGAATTTTCTTTCTTGGTGCTACCTTCAATTCTGAGGACTTGGCCTGTCCCTGTACTTCTTTAGACGACTCCCATTTATCATAGAAGGAAAGAGTTCTCCATTTAACTTAGCTAGTTGGACGGCGCCCCCATCAGTAACTTTCTATACTATATATGGTCCCTTCCAATGTGTCTTAAACTTTTCAGGGAACTCCATGAATTTGCTGTCATAGAGGAGCACAAGATCACCCTGCTGGAATTGTTTCTTCTTAATGTGTCTATCATGCCACGCTTTTTCTTGAGCTTTCTACACCTGTTGCTGGAAACCTGCAATAAATCTATCATCCTCGAGTTCTAATATTTGTTTCAGTCTCTCTGTTATTATGGCTGGGTAATCCATCTCAATGAAAGTAGATATTCTGAGGTTGGGAACAATGTATTCCATGGGAATGACGGCTTCTTGCCCATAAACCAGTCGGAAAGGTGTATGGCCTGTCAACTTTTTGCAAGTAGTTCTGTAAGCCCATAGCACTGCTGGAATGCGAAGGTCCCAATCATTTCTATTAGTATTACAAATCTTTGTCAAAGCATGCTCCAGGATCTTATCAAAAGCTTCGACAGTCCCATTTTCTTGTGGATGATAGGCTGTACTTTTCTGATGGTATACTTGAAATTCTTCAGTCAGCACTGCAATAGTTTTATTTAAGAAATGTGATCCTTGATCGCTCATAAGGACGCGAGGACACCCAAACCTAGACAAGATGTGATCGAAGATGAATTGCGCAACTGTAGCAGTGCTACAGTTCATGACCGATTGGGCTTCAGCCCAACGGGTAAGGTAGTCAGTTGCTGTAATAATATATCTCGCGCCAGACTTCTTCGCAGGGGGGTTGATGGGGCCGACAAAGTCAATAGCCCATTTGTCAAAAGCTTATAAGGTTACCTGTGGAACTAGGGGCATTTCATCCCGCCGAGATGGTTTTCCTGTCCTCTGACAGACGTCGCAGCTGTGGAAATATTCTCTTGCATCCTTGTGAACGGTGGGCCACCATAAGCCGGCTGTCAAAATTTTCTGTGCAGTAGCTTTCCCTGCATAATGACCTCCTGTTGCGCTAGAATGTGCCTCGGCCAGAATCAGGGGTTGTTCATGCTCCAAAACACACCTGCGCAGTATTTCATCTGGTCCCATCTTGTACAGCTGGCCGGCTATTAGGGTGAAGTCCGCTGCTCGCACTACCAGCTGCTTTTTCTATTGTGTTGTCATTTCAGCAGGTGGAAACCTTGTAGACAAGTACTGAGCAATATCCTAGAAGTAGTCATCGACTATCTGGATGGAAAACAGCTGCACGTTAGGGAGGCCCTCATCCAAACTGGTGGGTTCTTCGCCCGACTCGAGCCTCGACAAGTGGTCAAGTCCTAGGTTCAGTATCCTAGGCTTAACTATGATTTCGAAGTCATATTCTTGAAACAGAATCAGCCATCTGCATATTCTTCCTCCTAGCACAGGCTTATTAACCAAATATTTCAAAGCAGAATGGTCGGTAAACATCTTAAAATGAGACCCTAACAGATAATGTCGAAACTTCTGTAGTGCATGCACCATAGCAAGGCCTTCCCGCTCGGTTGTAGTATAATTTTTCTCTGCAGTGGATAATTATCTACTTGCAAAAGAAATAGGGTGGTTGATCTGAACTGCACCTGGTTGAGCCAATACCACCCCTAGAGCAATGGAGGATGCGTCTACATGCACATGAAATTCTTTGTTCCAGTCAGGGAATACTAGAATAGGGGCAGTGACCATTTTTTCCTTCAAAATATCTAAGCTTTCCTGGCACTCCGGTGTCCGTTCGAACTTATTTTCTTTCTTCAACTGCCTTTCCATCGGAGCGGTAATTTGAGCATACCCTTGGATGAATTTCCTGTAGTAACCCGTGTGACCGAGTGTCATGTGTAGTTGTTTGACGGACTTCGGGGGTGGCAGATTTACAATAATAGCTATCTTCGCAGGATCCATCATCAATCCCTGCTTACAGACAACATGACCAAGGAGAATTCCAAAAGGGGCACAAAAGATACACTTTTTTAGATTCAAAGCAATCTGGTGCTGTCTACACTTGTTTAACATAAGTCTCAAACTAGTGAGGTGGTCTTTTACTAGCCCAAAAATAGTCCAATCATCAAAATAAACTTATAAGAATTTATGTATATATTCCTTAAACAAAAAGATGATGACTCTAGAAAATATAGCAGGTGCATTCTTCAGCCCAAAGGGCATGACAGTATACTGAAAGGATCCCATTTCGGTAGAAAATGTTGTCTTATGTTGGTCTTCTGGAGCAATTCAGATCTGATGGTAGCCAGAAAACCCATCAGTGAAAGAGTATATTTCTTGACCTCCAACATTGTCGAGTACTTCATCTATAAAGGGGGTAGGAAAGGGGTCATGCAGACAGGCATCATTTAATTTCCTGAGTTCGACACAGATGTAGATTTCACCCTTAGTCTTCTTCTCCTGGACCACCATAGGACTAACCCATTCAGATTCTTCAACAGGCTCAATTATTCCTGCAGCGAGCATCTTATCTAGCTCCACCTTAACCTTTTCTTTATACTTCGGATTCAATCTATAAGGCCGTTGTTTCATAGGTTTTGCATCAGGTTTCAAAGGGATCTTCATTACACCAATATCACCCAGGATACCCTTCATTTCGGAAAACTTTGTTGGAAAGAGATCTTGGTACTCGTGGAGAATTTGGGTTACCTTGCTGACCATTTCATCATCCCAATAGTCATTGATTGTAGCGAGCTTAGGCTGTTCTTCGGATCCAATGTTAACTGTGCGTGTCTTCAGGGGCTGATTTAATTTTGGGGCTTTGATGGTTGGTCCTTGCACATCGCAGCATCCTTCTGACTCAGGGATAGCGATATTGCATGGGTCCTCATCCTCCTCAAAGGAAAAGTTATAACATTCTAGTGCGTGGGCTTCCTGCACTGGCCAATTCGGTTACTGTTCTACTAGTTCTTGGTCATCAAATACCTTGGTATGGATGATCCTAATAGCTGCATCTAGAGCTGGACAGACATCATTAGTAGAAAAAGTATGTATAAAACTATGGGCAAGACATTCCCAACTTACAGTATCTATGCGGAGCTCAGCTTCCTCGTACCAGGTCTTAGCTATCGGTGCCAGGGTATGGATGAATCTATGTGCCCATTCATTCTGAGGTACATACCTCCATGCCTCATAGCAGTTTGCCAAATGTGCTTGTGGACTAGATTTTCCATCAAACTTGCTTCGCACCGCTTCAGGCTGGTCCTTGAATCTCAGCCGAAGGAGCCTCTGACAGGATTCCCAGCTAGGAATCTGTGGCTTATGGATCTTCCACCATCTGGCTACTATGACTCTGAGTGCTGACTCCAGAGAAGTCATTTTCTGTGACTCAGGTATCTAACCTGAGAATTGTACGATAAATGGGCCAGGGTCTATCGAACTATCAAAAGTAGGGAGAGCGCTTGGTTGTGAGCTGAGCCATCGGAGGGATTTAGTAGTTCTGGTACTGCTATGTCCATGGAGCTCATATAATCGGTTCTGCCAACTCTCTAAGTCCTCCTCCGAGTTGGTCATACAGGAGCTACCAGACTCCCAACCTGCGGTAGGAGGATCCTCATAACCTCCGTCCTGCGTGGTGATAGTGTAGATGGGCTCCCCATCATCCTGATCCTTTTGTCAGAGTGGTTTTGTGTACCGTTCCCCTTGTGAGGGATCTAGGGGTAGGATGACTCTCAAGTCTTTCCCTTCGAAGATCATCTGTCTCTTCTTGAGGTTAATAACTGCATCATTTTCCATTGCCCATTCAATTCCTAACAAGGCTGGGTAGGGGTTGATGTCATCAATGATCTCAATTACTTCGAAGTCCATGACAGTACTGACCCCAGGAATATCTATTGGGACACTCAGGAAACTTCCTAGAGGCACAATCCTTTGCTGGTTGGCTAGCCACCATTGGATAGGGGACCAGGCGAGAGGGGGTTTTCCCATGTGTTCCCAGGTTTGTTTAGTTAACACATTTACGTCGGACCCTAAGTCCAAGATAACATCAGTCAAATTATATGCCCCTATCTGAGCATTCAATCTCATCTCCCTGCCCTTTCTGTTCACTCTATGAACAGTTTTGTCTTGAGCATAACTGTGCTGAGGTCCGCAGGAAGCAATGACTTTCTGTAGCTCAGTCAGAGTATCCTGATCTCTTAACAGTTTGAGGCAACTCTGTAAAAAGGAGGATAGGGTACTTACATTATCCCATGGGGCTTCCTGGGGCCGCGAAGATAGTTGCTGAGGTTGTGCAGGTGCAACGGATGTGCTAGGGCCAACAAAATCTTTCTTAACTTCCATAAATGTCTCTCTTTCTCTTGTGATATCAAATGCTGGGATTTTCGCACGAGCCTTACGAACCCGAGCGTCGGAAGGCTGTGTTTTTGTATCCTGTGGGTGTGTCGTAGCTCCACTCTGTGTGACAACATTGATATTAGCGATAGGTCTGGGCTTAGCTGAAATCATCTGGATATTCCACGTAGGGGCACTCTGTCGTGCCTGAATCTTAGCTATGAGCTGCGGGCACTACTCAATCACATGATCTACCGCGCGGCAGTATCGACATGTCGTAGTGGGGTTCCGACAGTCGCGATCCAAATGCCTAGCTTGGTTACAATTGTAACACACCAACTGGCCTCGGCCTCTTTCGGCCATACCACCACGGCCTCCAGAAGAACCTCTACCAGAGGCACCCCCCTGGTAACCGTAGCTATCACCACTTGGGCCTTCATTGTGCACCCGGTAGGCATCATAGGTGCGGTACTCATCCTCATTATGACCTACAAACTTGCAGAAATTACAGTAGGGGTTCTTAGTTCCCTGTTCGTACCGTTGCAGCAGGTAACAGTTCTCGGGTCGGTGCTGACCTGTCGTTCTATAGAGCTCACAATATGGGACTTATGGTGGAAATGGGTCCGGCGCACCTGTATGCAGGTACTTGCTTACCAGAGGGCACCGTTCCTTGTCGTGACCTTCGGTCCGACATTGCGTACACCAAACCTCTTCACGATCGGGTTTTCCCTTCTTCATCTCACGAATTTCCAGGGCCATCGCTGCTACCTGCGCTTGGATTCGAGCAATACCAGAATCAGCTCCGACGGGGGCAATCTCCAGCTTCATTGCGATTTCTAGAGCCTCTTGCTGGTCAGCAACCTTCTGTTGCATGAGCGGAGTTCTGATATGTGGTAATAATGCCGCAATAAACCATTCCTTGTGCTATGCAGGACTAATGGTAAAGATGACTTGGTCTAGGAGAACTTTGAATCTCTGGTCAAAGTCCCACACAGATTCGCCACGCCGCTGTTGAATCTATTTGAGTTCGGTGATGCTATGCGATTCTGATTTAGGATTTTTAAATTCTTTGGTTATGGCTGCCTTAATCTCATCTAACGTAGGGCTCTGAGTACTGGAGAACTTCATGAACCAGGTCAAATCCCTGTCCTGGAAAGAAGTAATGAGCTATGTGGCTCTCACATCCGGGTCTGTAATTTTCTTCGCATTCCATACTGCTTCACATAAAAAAAAGAACTGTTCAGGGTCCTATGATCCCATGCCTTTGAAGATGGGGAGCTTAATGTCATCAACCAGGTGGGCCATGGAGGTTCTGGGAGGGGGATAGGATGTTGATGGGGATGGATTTACAGGGACAGACTGGGCTATGGCCGAAATACTTGGACTTGGTTGACTGTCAGACTGCGACGAAATTTTAGGGGTAATAGGGGTTCACTGCGGGGTGACCAGAGGGTTTCCAAGCGAAGGGATTTCTTCAGAGCCTGACTCTTCAGAATTTATGGGGGAAGACGCGGTAGCCTGACCTAAGGAATAGGATTCAAAATCTCTTTTGTACCTTTTTCCACTTCGCAGCAAACCACTTTGCTCGTCGAAGTTATTATCACTTGCAAACATATGTTAGTACTACTAAGCTAGCAGTCTGATTCAAACCACAATATACCCTTTTCAGCCAACAGTATTTTAATCCGCAAGCTTAATGAATTCAAAAAATTACCACGGGGACCTTTGAAGAACTGTCGTTCAGCTTCGCTGAAGGAGGTACTTGTGTCAATGGCAAACTATGTCACGAAGGCTTCCAATGTTCGCGTCGTCCAGAAATCAATAGCGTGGGATAACTCATTGTTCACGTGTTGCACAATATTGACCCTTGTGGGGGTCCACGTGGGAACCCGTCGAGCTTGGAAGGTCTTCCTTCTCTCTGTTAACCTAGACAACCACTGGTGCAACTCTATGTGGAAACTACCAAAGAAAATTTCATAAACATCACAAAAACATACCTTTGTAAAAAGTCACGTGCGCTACAACGCAGATTTGTATTCTCTTTCTCAGCAAATTTCAGATAAGTCTCAGCAAGCCAATCCCCTATTTCCTTCGTAGAGGGCCTCCAGGACATAGCCCTCGAGGTACAACGTAAACCCCTCTTGAGCAGATACTGAGTCCAACCGGCAACGGAACCAATTTGTTGGGCAATAGGGCAGACCCAGGTTTAATCCTTTTATTTCGCACCAACAAAAGACCCACAGTGTTGGCCCTTTTGGCAACAACCTATGCGCAGGTTGCAGTCTCACCCGAAACAGCTATGGGATGCCGTAGAATCAGGTTTCTGCAATCAGAGAGGGATATTACTGTACCTTATCCTTTAATAACTTATTAATCAACAATTACACAGCTTTTTCATTCACTTATATACAGCTTCGCAGATAGATAAACATCCGTGACTTGCTTAACCCACTACAAGGAATTCACAGCAAAGCTTGTTATTAGCAGTGATCTAAGTTATCAAATGTATACAGTTATTAATGCATAAAATACAATAGAAAGAGAAACAACACAAGAAACCACAACACCAGATATATTGTGGTTCACCCCTAGTGTAGGGGTTACATCCACAAACTGTGTTTTATTCAACTTGCTACAAAACCACAGTTTGATCTACGCACTCAGCTGCAGATCCCTTCAGTCCTTAACAGTCGCACACACAGCAGTAGGCCTCTGTGCACACAGCTGCAGATATTTCCTTAATCTTCTTACAAAACCCTCTGCGCACACAGCTGTAGAGGTCATCCACGCACACAACTGGGACTTAACCTTTCCTTACAAAATCAGCCTTAGCCTCGCCTTAGTCTTTCTTACATCATAAAACCTAACCTTTCTTATTTACACAAGTGCCTATTTATAATGCACTGTTTACAAAAACATGGATTCAATACCATGGGCACCCAAAACCTTAAACCCTGGTCTTAAGCCACGGGTTTATTACAATAGAGGATTTTGACTCAACCCCCGACACCCCTAAGACTATTTTGAGTCAAAACCGCGGAGTTACCCATCTTAAGAACCGTTGAGGTGCGCGCCCTAACAATGTTCAACCTCCATGATCTTATTTTTTAGTGTAGATATGGGAACCAAGTATATCCTTCATTTATGATAGATTAGGTCATTAAATTTCTTGTAAGAGTCATCATGAATGATCCCATATAATAATTCACATGAAAAATAACTTTTGGAATACTCCACTACTAGTTGTGCCTTCCAATCACCATGTAATTTCAACAATGCAAGTACTAGTTTTCTAGAGAGTGCATTAGCTACTATATTCAACTTTCCATTATTGTATTCAATGTAAAAATCAAAATCTTGGAATTTTCTAACCCGCTTTTGTTTCCTATCATTCAATTCTTTCTGTGACAAGAAGTGTCTGAACCTATTATGGCCAATTTTTAAGCGAAACTTACTCCCCACCAAATATTGTCTAACCTTGACAAGAGCATGCATGATAGCCAACATTTCCTTTTCATACACTGAATAGAGCCTCTTAAGTGGCTCCAATTTCCTACTTTCAAAATATATGGAATTTTTATTTTGCATTAACACAACCCCAATCTCATTTTCTGAAGCATCACTTTCCAACACAAAAGGTTGATAATCTAGTAGTGTAAGTCTTAAGAACATGAAAGCTAGTCATTACCTTCTTCATTTCATGGAATACTCTCTCTAATTCTTATGACCAACTGAAATATCCTTTCTTTGTAAGGTATGCCAATAGATATGATAGTTTCTCTCTAATTCTTATGACCAACTGAAATATCCTTTCTTTGTAAGGTATGTCAATAGATATGATAGTTTGGATAATCCTTTGATAAAATTCCGATAGTAAGCAGACATTCCAATGAATCCTCCTAGTTCAGTGAGAGTTTAGGGACTTGGACAATCCAAAATGACTAATATCTTTTCCATATGGACCTTTAATACCTATTGGTCAATCACAGAACCAAGGTATAAAATTTCATCCATTGCAAATTCACATTTGGATAGTTTAACATAAAAGGACTGATCTACCAACAAGGTTAGTACAATGTCAAAATGATGAAGATGTTCCTCCTAGTTCCTACTATATATTAAAATATCATCAAAAGAACAAGGACAAACTTAGATATCTGTTTTTTAAAAAATTAGTTCATGCATGATTAAAAATTTGTTGGTGCATTAGTGAAATCAAAAGGCATGGCTAAGAATTCAAAGTGCTAGCAATGATAGTGGAAAGTTGTCTTCTGAATGTCCTCCTCCTTCATTCTAATTTGGTGCTAGCTGGATCAGAGGTCAATATTTGAAAAGTATTTGGCACCATGAGGCTCATCCATCAGTTCATCAATCCAAGCAATAAGATATCTATTTTTAATAGTTTTTCTTTTGATAGTTCTATATTCTATGCACATGTACATAGTCCCATCCTTCTTCTTAACCAACATCACAAAAGAATCAAAAGGGATGGAACTTGGTCTTATGAAACCCAAATAAATAAATTACTTGATCTTTTTTCTATTTAATACTTAAATATTTTTGGGTGCTTGTAAGGGTGAACTTTAATAGGGGAAGTCCCTATTTCCAATTCAATCCTATGATCCACCCCTCGATCTGGTTGCCTACCATGAGGAATATTCTCAAACAACTTTTTATTATTTTAAAGTAACTTCTAAATGTCTTTGGGGTACTATTCTATCTCCAAATAGATTCCTTAAGTAGTGATCAAACACTTTGTATCCCATTCAATGTCCCCATGTCTTATAATATATCTCATACTATGTGTAGTCAGTACTTTGTTTGGGTAGGTATTTACCCCTCTCAACACTACCTCTTTCCCACCTGCATCTTGGAATTTCATATTAGGAACTTGATATTATATTGTGTGCTTTCCCATAGAGTACAACCATTGAAATACCAATACAACATTTGTATCAACCACATTCACCACATAAAATCTATCAGTCACCATGTAATCCAATATAGTTACTTGCAACTTATGAATCCATTTGGAGCATTCAATAGAATGATTGCCCGGTATGATAACTATGAAGTCTCCAAGTTTTTCAGTGGGAAAATTCCTTCTTTATACCATGCATGTATCTATGAAATTATGTGTGGCACCTCCATCTACCAAAACATTGTCTTCTTTATGTCTCACCATTCCTTTGAATCGGAGAGTGTGGAATCGGGTCACCCTTGACAACACTACAATTTCTCTCACCCGAGGAGGAGGCTCTTCATATGTTGTTTATATCTTTACTTTGTATCTATTGGGGGCTCTTCCTCTTCTTCTTCAGCTTTAGTTTCTGAAAAGAATTCAATATCTTTTTCCTTTCCCTTGCCACACTTATGGTCAGGAACCCATGGTTCATGACAGGTGAAACATAGTTTTCTTATTCTCACCTCATCTTGATTTCTTAAAAAATGATCCCTTTTGAAGTTTCCAGTAGAAATATTCATGGGTGGCCTTAAGTTCTTAAATTAAGAAGGAGCATGTGACCTAGGATTGAAACTTGTCCTATGAATAACATCTTCCAGGTCCCTTGTCCTATTTAGTGCCTCTTGTAAGGTGGGGGGTCTATAATATTTCACAAAGATTTTCAAGGGTTCAACCAATCTTTCAGTGAACTAAACAATCGACATATATTATAATATGTATGTCACCATAACAACTAACTTCTAAAGCTCCAATATATAATCTTTAGGACTCCCATTTTGATTCACATGCGCAAGCTCTCTAAAAGATATTTTAGGTTTTTTTCTTTCAAATTTGTCTAGGATTATTCTTGTGAATTCATCATAAGTTGTCACTCGGTCATGTGCAAGTGTCTTCTTCCCATGAAACCACTAGTCATTAACATCTCCATCCAAGTGTAGGGTGTCAATATTTATAGCTTTCATGTCAGCCATGGATCTGAACTGTAAATATTTATCTAAATTTTGAACCCATGATCTAGTTGCACACTTTGGTGAACCATCAAAGTAGGGTAGAGATATTCTTCCCATAACATTCTTCAACTAATAATTCTAATTTTTTTTTATAAAACAAACTCTTGATTTTCTTTTGTATAGGATATACAAAAAAATACTTGAATGTTGAATCACTTCGAAATCCTGCATTCAAGGTGAAATATTCAACATGCTTGTTGAGTCGCAAAAATACCACATTTTTATTTATCTTTCATATATCATTTGTCACCTTATTCCTATTTTATCCTTCCATAATACCATTAATATCCACCATTTTCATGAATAAATATAGTTTACCTTATTATTTTCCAAATCATTTATTTTTTAGTATTTTGAGTAAATTTGTGGTTAATTATTAATAAAAATAACATATTTTCATTAAACCTCAAAGTTGGGTGAGTTTGGTGATGATTATAGGTATATTTGAAGACTTTAACAAGCTCAAAAGTCACCACTTAGCCTCAAATTCGAATTTCATCTTCAAGATGTGGACTAAGTTCAAGGAGAAGATCATGGAGATGGAATATCTTATCCAAGATATCATGGAGGATTTGAAGGGATGAGTTGAGAGAAAACTGGATTTGTTGAGGATTTGAAGGGATAAGTTGAGAGAATAGTGGATCTGTAATTATGGATTGGTTATATTGTTATTCAAAGTATTCATGTATAAATAGGAGTGCTCTCTCCTCATTTTGAAGGGGATGCCTCCCTATAGAGATAGAGAAATAGAGAACTGTTCCATCTTTTTGTGATAGTCATGTATTTGATCCTTTTGTAATAGATTTCATGTTTTAGAATAGATGTTTTGATCTCTTCATATTTTGATGTCTTGGTTATGAATTAGTTGTATTGATTTTATGTGAGTTCACAAGTTAATGTTCATTTTTTTATATCAGTCTATTCCATGCAATCTTATGCTTTCTTAGATTAGATTTATTTCATGCAATTTCCTTCTTTTCTAGATTAGATTTATTTTCATGTCGTTTCCTTCTTTTGCAAGCTTAATTTAGTTTCAGTTGCATGTATTTTTAATTTTAGTCACCTAGAATATTAGATTAAGTTAGCAATACTCTACCCCTGTATATATTTTTTTTGTACCTCACATGTTTATGCTCTCTCTGGGTTGACAATTAAATCGTTGGATATGCTATAACTTGTTGAATAGTTTTCAGCAACATTTTGGTGTGGTTTCTGGGGGGGTGCTAAAATGGGTTTGAGTCTAGGTAGATAAGGATAGATAGATTACCTTTTTTTACATAGAAAGGGTGGAGGGAAATGGTAAGACGCAAGGACGACTTCACTACATAATTTTTGTGGTGTAATAGCCAGACGCATCCACTTTATTGGGTCACCCCAAAGCCTTGTTGTTTCTACAAGTGTGTTTACTTTTCTACAAAGTCTTTACTTTTCCGACAGGAGTGTTCTTTCATTTTTGGCAAATGCGTTTTTTTTTGTTTTTTTTTTACTAGGGGAATCGACGATTAGGGTCGGGCTGGTACTCGCGTGACATGGGGTCCAGGGATCCATTCCCACTACGACTATAAACCTAGGTTCCCCTTATCCGCTGTAAGACATGGGACACAGGTAAACCCAGGTGGGATTGATCTCATGACCTCCAATTTACAACAAGTGACTTCATAACAACGAAACCGCCAATGAGCCACACCCGTGCGGGCTAAATGCGAGTTTGTTTTTATGCAAGTTTTCTTTTACAATTTTGTAGTGTAAAGTTTGGATTGCTTTTATTTTTGGGCTAGCCTTTATTTCATACTAACTTGATTTTAACTTTGTATCTATTCATTTTTTTGTTTTGCATATTTTTGTGCACTTTTTATTTCTAGTTTTTGCACTCGTTTTGTGCTAACTCATTTAGTATTGTTTTTGTGCTTGTCATGTACTCATTTTTTCTCGCCTTGATTTGATTCCAGTAAAATAATTTTAGGATGAGCATAATCCTAGAGTATCTCACCCAGATCCTAGCAGAAGTAGGGATATCCTCTTCTCAAGAAGAGGAGATCTTAATAGTAGCTAAAATATTTACTACTCCTCCTAAAGTAAAAGAAGAATCGACATTTGAAGAATTATGCACATCATATGAGGAGGAATTATGTGAGAAGCAAATTGAGAAGGATGAAGAGGGCATCTTAGGTGATCAAAATTATGAAGAATATTATGCAAAAAAATGGTGCATCAAACAATGTTTTCAAGTAAGTACTAGGTTATATTGGTTTTGTTTTCACTTTTATTTTATTAATTTTCATTTTCAGTATTTAATTTTCCATATTACAACACATTCTGGATTTAGTTTTTCAAAATTAAATCTTAATCTGTGTTTACTCTTGTTAGATAGATGGTTACATTAGAAATTTCATTTTATGTAAATAATATTTAATTTTTAATTAAAGTAAAGTAGGTAGGTTTAAAGCTTTATTTCCAATTTAAAATTAGCATGCAGGATGCCTTAATTTTGTTTAATATTTCTATTTATTAATTTTTTTTCTAATATTATTAATTACTATTGTTTTTAATTTTGTTAGGAATTAAAAGCAATTTTAATCTTTTAAATCTAAAAAAAAAATTGAATTTTTTTATCTATTTTCTTTTTAATTTAATAAATATTCTAGTCATTCTAGGAATAAAACATGCATTAGGAATTAGTTTCTTTTAATATCTATGAACAATTAAAAACTATAATAAATTAATTAATAAACAAACAAATATATATATATATATATAGCAAACCTTCTTCCTATCTTTCGATCTGTACAGGTTGAAACCTGCAAAAATTTAGAAAAACGAATAAATTAAAAATGGAATAAAATAAAACATGAAAGAATATATAATAATAATAGTAAAAAGAATTCTGAAACCCTGCGTGTACATTCTCATCTTTTCACTTGTTCCACTTTTGCACTCTAAATGTGGTGTAAAACTGTTGGAGACATTTACCACCATACACACTTATTTTGGTCAATTTGTCCTAGTTAAACCACTATCCTAAGTTTTATTGACTTAATTGACATCAAAGGAGCACTAGATGACATCAACAAGATTGCACCCACTCCTACCTTCAGTCAAGGAGGCTAACTTAGCCTTCTCCTACATTCGGGGAGGCTAACTGGAGCACTTCGAGGGTGATCTAAGTGTCATTAATGCCCCATATTGCTAACTGATGGTTACAATCAGTTAAATAGAGCAATGAAGGTGTGTTCCTTCATTAAATTGATTATTTATTGATTATTTAGTGAACTAGAGTCAACAAGGGCGCATCCAACCACTTATGATGGTCAGTTACACTTTAGTTAACCTCATCGGGGTTCATTGGAGTCATTGATGTGCTCCCACTTATTGGTTAGCTTGCAGTGACATGTGTCTAAGCTACTTTCAGTTAAACTCAGTCATTTATTGCACTCCGACTTCTGTTAGGGCTCAGTTGCATCAATTAGAGTTTTGATCAGTGGTTAACTTGAGTGTTGACTGTGGCTTACATTCAGTTAAGCTAGACTCACTCATTCAATTCGAATGACCTCCTTGAGAATTAAAATTTATTTATCATTCATGCTTGCAGCATGATCATTATATTGTATCATCATTCTTTCATTTGATTATACAGAGCGGCTACTCATTTTGTAGCACTATGACACCATTTTCATGCCTTATTGTTTTTAATCTCTTATGAGGCTGTGCTTTAGTCCCTAGATTACTGTGACAGATTAATATGGTATCAAAGATTATGGTGGGACAAAGCTCATATCTCTCAAAAACAAGGTTTTTGACAGATCTTGCATGAAAATTGAGCAATAGCTCAAAAATCCACCACTGCACCAGAAGCCAAGGATTACCACTTAATACCCCAAGTAAGGAACTTGTTGATCAAGATTGCTTCATTGACTATGCTAGGTGTGATGAAAGCCTGAAATGTACAGGCTGTCCAACCTTACATTGCTCTTTCTATTGTGATTTTTAGGTTTTTAACAGGTGAAAAGATTCGCTCCAACAGATTCAAATGGCTTCTTCCGTAGATATTTTGACTTTGTTCAATTTCCACTCACGGAAAGAAGATATGGAGATCCAAATATGTGCCAAAGGACTCTATAGGGTCACTATAGACACTGAAGAAGAGCCTGCTTCTGTGACAGACAAAGCTAGATTCTTGAACAAGAAGGATGAAGCATTCAGATTTTTTGTGCCTCTCCGTTTTCTGAGATCTTCTTTTCCATATTTCCGGATTGAATACTCTAAAGGAAATTTGGGACAAAATGGAAACCCTGTATGGAAAGAAGGATGATTTGAGAGTTTACCAGCTTGAAAATGAATTGATGTCTCTCTATCCTTCAAATTTCAAGACCTTGAATGACTTTTTCACAAAGTTCAAGGACATTGTCTTACAGTTGAAGAAATGCAAAGTGGAGAAGGAGGATGATCAAATCATCCTCGCCATACTCTCCAAAATTGGAGCTGATTATTCAATTTTTGTCTCCACATTTCGTGCAGGGAATATCACAACCCCTGGATGGAAGATGCCTACACTCAATGCCTTCATTGAGTCCCTAACAAGTGAACATGATAAGCTTGTCCAGATGGGGATCATCAGATCCTCCCATGAGCAAGCCCTCCATGTCTCGAGGCCCAAATATTTGAAGGGTAAGGAAAAGTGGAAAAAGAACCCAAAAACTAAATTTGAAGCTCCTAATCCTAAAGTTGAAAACCAGCAGCATGATGAGTCTTTCGGCACAAAGAAGAACAAGGGAAAAAGGCATCATGGAAAGAAAAAAGTCAAGTGTTCATACTGTGGGAAGGGCTTCCACTCTAAACATGCCTGCATGAAGAAGAAGCTTGATGAAGCTACCTCTCTCCTTGAGAGAAATCACATCAATATTATATAAATATTTTGGAGGAAAGATCAACAAGATCAGGAACCATAGCATGAAAGAGGTCATGCCCTCATGGCAAGCACTTCGAAGTCCAAAGAACTCTTGATTGATTCTAGAGATTTGAACCACATGATGGATGAAAGAGACTCCTTCACATCCTTGGAGACTGACAAATCCATCCCCATCCACATGGGAGATGACTCCACCATCATTTCATAAGGACAAGGTACGGTTGATCTTGAGAATGGCTATTTTTTAAATGTTTTGTATGTACCGTCTCTGGCATCAAATCTCCTTAGTGTCTATCAGATGACACATACAGGTGCACCTAAGAGAGTATCTTTTAGCTTGAATGATGTTGAGATAACAAAACTTGCATCCAGGAAACTTCTTGCTAAAGGCCTTGCAAACCATCATGCAAAAGCCTATGAGTTTTCCCACTTTGTGGTGGATGCAAAGCACACCACACTGCTAACTCATGGAAATGAAGTTAGTAGGATATGGCATGAGATGTTTGGCCATCTCAATTCAAATATTA
Organism: Pseudotsuga menziesii; assembly: GCA_001517045.1. Taxonomy (NCBI): domain Eukaryota; kingdom Viridiplantae; phylum Streptophyta; class Pinopsida; order Pinales; family Pinaceae; genus Pseudotsuga; species Pseudotsuga menziesii. Next base: position 62,805 of record LPNX010542227.1, on the reverse strand, counting down.
ATAGAAATTATAGAAAAAATACATGGTTGAAAGCCTCTTGGTCATCAAGTTAACCACTGGAATTTGCAAGGGCTATGTGGTTGGAAAACACATTGAGCACAAGTTTGATCAGGGGAAAGAAAACCGAGCTACATGCATATTGGGGTTGATACCTTCTGATATCAGTGGTCCAATTATTTTCACATCCATTAATGGATAAAGGTATCTTCTTACTTTTATTGATGATTTTTCAAGGTACAAATGGGTCTTCTTTCTCAAAAGAAGTCTAAAGTATGTGAAAAATTCACTGAATTGAAGACCTTGATCGAGAATGCATCTAGGCTTAAGATCAAGATATTGAGATCTGATAATGGTGGGGAGTATGTCAGTAATGATTTTCTATACATATTCTCCCAAAGTGGTATTCAGGTCCAACATTCAATTCCCTACACTCCCCAGTAGAACGGTGTAGTGGAAAGGAAGAATCAGTTTATCAAGGAGATGACCACCTATATGTTGGAATCAAAGAAGTTGGCTGCAAATTTTTGGGCCAAAGCCATGCATGTTGTAGCATACATTTAGAATATAGTTCCACGCTCATTCATGAAAGGGAATACCCCTTTTGAAGCATACTTCAGACACAAGCCAAATGTGTCGAACCTGCGGGTGTTTGGGTTCACTGCATGGGCCTGAATTCCACTTGATAAAAGAATGGATTTGCAAATGAAAAGAATAGAATGTCTATTTATTGGTTATCCTGATGAATCAAAAGGTTTCAATCTTCTAGATATAAAAAAAAAAATATCATCATCGAAATGAGTGTCAAGTTCGATGAGCCTCTTCAGAAAGTGGACCTAGTGAAGGAGAAAACTAGTGAATTTCCTTCCTATTCTACTGAATACTTGGATGATGAAATTGGGGATGATGAACCTTATTTGGATCCTATTATTTCTACTATCAGTTTACAGTAAACATAATATGCTGAATCAAAACCTGAAGTACAAAATTATCTTCCCACATGGGCCTGACAAACACTCTCCTCCGCATGAGATAACATTGGAAATTCAGATGATCCAAGGAGAACCTGGTCTGATTTCCAAAGAGCAGGTATTGCACTCTCTTGTCATGATAATTTGATATCCAAAACTTATTATTTGATAATTATTTCATACCCCAAATCCTACTACAATTCTTGGAAGGATTCGAGATGGAAAGTTTCCATGGATGAAGAAATGAATTCTCTTTAGAAAAACACTACTTCGGAGCTAGTTTCTCTTCTTCCGGGAAGGAAATTGGTTCAATGCAAGTGGGTGTTTTGGACCAAGGTTTCTACCGATGGAAGCACCTACAACTATAAGGCAATACTAGTGGTAAAAATTTTCTCTCAGATCCAAGTTGTGGACTAACATGAGACTTTTGCACCAGTTGCAAAAATGGACTCCATCTGCCTAGTTTTGGAAATTTCAGCATCTAAGCACTAGGAAGTGAATCATATAGATGTTAAGTCAGCCTTTATACATGGAAATATTCATGAGGAGATATAAATGAATCATCCTAAGGGCTACATCTCTGATCCATCTTTTTTTTGCAAGCTAAAGAAGTCACTATACGAGTTAAAACAAGCCCCAAGAGAGCGGTATTCCAAGATGGATGCCTTCCTTCTCTCGCAAAAATTCCAAAGGTGTAGATCAGATCCAAATGTGTATATAATATAGTCTGATGGTCATTCGATTATTATTTTTTTATATGTTGATGACTTACTGATCATAGGTAGCAAACTTGCTTCTATTTCAGCCTTCAAAACTGCTCTCCACAATGCATTTGAAATGAGCGATTTGGGGCTCGAAATTGAGCAAAATTCTGATGGGATAGTAGTCACTCAGTCCAAATACATATCAGACATATTATTCAAGTTTAAAATGGATGAATTTAGGCCTGAAACATTCCCTTTCCTTTCATGGATCAACCTTAAATAAGGAAAAAGCACACCTCTCATGAACTGCACTATTTATCGACAGCTGACTGCTATGTCATTGTACTTGAGACATTCCTGGCCTGATATCTGTTATGCCATGAATGCTGTATCAAGATACATGTAGCATCCCCATGATATTCATTGGAAGGTAGCCAAGAGGATCCTCCAGTATACTCAGGGAACCAAGACCTACGGCATTTACTATGCTGCAGACTCTGAGCTAGAGCTGGTTGGATACACAGATTCTAATTGGGCGGGTGATTCTATTGATTAGAAGTCTACTCTTGGATATGTATTCATGTTTGGTGGTGGCCCCATTTGCTGGTCTAGAAAAAAGCAGGCTGCCATAGCATTATCCTTAGCATAGGCCAAGTATCGAGGAACGGTGAATGCTTGCATCCAAGCAGTTTGGTTGCAAGGAATTATTTCAGAGTTTGATCTTGGTAGTAATTTTTTCAATGTACTCTTTTGTGACAATCAAAGTTCTATTAATATGTCCACAGATCCAGTTACTAGGAAGAGGACCAAGCATGTAGAGATACACATGCACTATATGAGAGAGTTAGTGCATGATAGAACCATTGATCTGCAATACTGCTCAACTGATGGGTAGATTGTATAAATATTCACCAATAACTTTTCAGAAAAGAAGTTCACTTACCTCCGTTCACTTTTGGCGGTGAGTCCATCAGGGTGATCAAACTACTTTCAATGTTCATCTTGAGGGGGGGTTTTTCCCACTAGGGTTTCCTTCTTTTCCTCACTTAGTTTGTTTTTGAGAATTGTTTGAGTTTCAGTATTGTACAGGGTGACCTATGGCCTTAGTTGTTGTGGCCCTACCATTTTTATGCATTTTATGTTTTCTACTCCTCCTAAGTATAGCTTAAGGGGGGTGTTGGAGACATTTACCACCATACACACTCATTTTAGTCAATTTGGCATAGTTAAGCCACTATCCTAAGTTTTATTGACTTAATTAACATCATAGGAGCACTAAATGACATTAGCAAGATCACACCCATGCCTAACTTCAGTCAAGGAGGATAACATAACCTTCTCCTACATTCAGGGAGGATAACTGGAGAACTCTGGGGTTGATATGAGTGTCATTAATGCCCCATATTACTAACTGATGGTTACAATTAGTTAAATAGAGAAGTGAAGGTGCATTTCTTCATTAAATTGATTATTTATTGATTATTTAATGAACTAGAGTCAACAATGGCGCCTCCAACCACTTCTGATGGTCAGTTACACTTTAGTTAACATCATCGAGGTTCATTGGAGTCATTGATGCACTACCACTTGTTGGTTAGATTGAAATGACATGTGTTTGAGCTATTTTTAGTTATACTCAATCATTTATTGCACTGCTACTTCAGTTAGGGATCAGTTGAGTCAATTAGGGTTTTGATCAGTGGTTAACTTGAGTGTTGCCTATGGCTTACATTCAGTTAAGCTAGAATCACTCATTCAATTCAAATGACCTATTTGGGAATTCAAATTGCTTTGTCATTCATGCTTGCAACATGATCATTGGATTGTATCATCATTCTTTCATTTGATTATATAGTGCGACTACTCATTTGGTAGCACTATTACACCATTTTCATGTCTTATTATTATTAATCTCTTATGACACTGTGCTTTAGTCCCTAGATTACTATGACAGATTAAGAAAAACCTCCAATCGAAACAAAATATAAAAACGTGATTTATTGGATTTGTGAGCCTGCAAATTCGTTCGCCATGTGTTGCCACCCACTATTTGTTGACGCATAGAATGGCACGTGCATGTATTTTTTGTCGAGCCCAAATTCATACCTGCAAAATCAGTTAAAACAATTAAAAATCAAATTTGAGAATGAAATATTGCATTTTTGCAAAACTGGCCCTTGGATTCCTCTGAGATGATCTAAAGCGAATTGAACTTATTGATTTGGGATGATAACGCCTCTGTAGGATATATGTTTGATTTATCCACCCAATAGACGAGATTCCACTCATGAAGGCTTTTGGATATTGACCAGCAATTGAAATCTTGATGAACACACTCGCTGTCATAAATAATTTTACAGGTGAACCCCATCTCGCAATTGATGATTATATAATCCATCCCCCATAACCATCTCATCATAAATCATGTTAAATTTTGGTAGGATTGGAGGTTAACACATTAAAATCCTTAACTGTAGCTAATTAATAGTTCAACAAATCATGGTGAATGGAACCAATTCTTGCGCTTAATGCAAAGAGAAGGATATCATGCTTGTCTTCTCGCTGTGATTTTGAGATCTTTTACGTTCCCTTTTTGGATGGCTAACAGCAAGTTCTATTTTTATTGGAATTCAATAAATCATTCAATCTAACGAATAGACTGAAGGAATGCAAATTTCCTGCCAGTAATTACAAGATTGTGGATCAATGAAGAAAACGAATTACCAACTAAATTTTCCATGTGTATCCACAAATTTAATGATCGATATTTCCATTTCCTCTAGCCATAGTCAATCGGTGCATCATAAATCGTAAATACAATGGTAAAGGGAATATCCCATATAATCTGGCTAGTTTTACGCCTCTCTTTCTCTCTACAATTGGAAACTAAAAATGTCATCTGAGCAAACCTATAAATGAATTAAAGAATACCATACTGATAGAGGCATAACAACACCTCTATACATACATAATAATATCTAGTCATCTTCCTTGGTATGCATGAATACCTCGAGAAATTTTAAACTACTCAAAATCAACCTGTATACAATATAGATCTGCCCCATACCATCGGTACCAAGAAATTTTTTATGTATAGTGAACTTTGTATGGCTTGCCTTGTGAAATGTAAATTAACAAAATGGCACTACATAATATAACCAAAAGAAACATCTCAGCGAAGAGATGAAGAAGCACACATCTGCAACAACATAAGAGAGGCTGAACAATGCTTTGATATAAGCTATATATGAGAAATGCTCATAAAAAAGTGTACACGAGCATCATAGACCATAAAAGAACTCACATATGCACACATATTGTTTTATGAAATAACTGATACAATTACATTGTTTATAATTTTTTATGACATCTAATTTATTTCAACGGAATTTTTATGCATTGGTCTCTTATTTTTCATAACTGTTAACTGCTGAACAAGAAACTGTTATAAATGAACTGAGAAAGAAAACATACAAAAATTTTCAATAATTGAATTAAAGAAGAGACCCAGTTTATAGAAATTTGTTGTCCTTCTATTGAGCTTCTACATCAACCAATCGAACCAATTTCAATAAAAACAAAAAAAGAAAACTGAAAATCACCTCAGAGAGAGCATATTCATGGTATGTTAAGCTCTACAAAATGATGGAATAGCCCACCCATTAGAAAAATTGACTCCACAGGTACAATTCTCATGAATTGTTTAGCTGAAAACCAACCCATTCTAAAACTTCAAAATCGAACAGATATTAAATTACAATACAGGCATAATTTCTTGTGCAAGATAATTGTTGATAGAGAAGAGGCCAGGTTTCACTGTGAAGAGGAACACATTCCAACAAGTACACATGATGGAAAGACAAAGTTCACATGCATGATTTGTGCCGAGGGAGAAAAGAGTAATGTATCATCTTATATATTTTGTCATGCTAAATTAAGTTTAATTTAGCGTCGACGCATATAGTCGATTTATTATGCAGGAAGAGTAATATAAGCCTATAGTTATGAAAATAATAGAAACCTTATTCTATTCTAGAGCCACAAAATTACATTGCTATTCAATTATGAAAGAAAAATACATGTAGTAACTAATACCGATGAATTGAAATCTCTAATATCCTTCCTCAATTGCTTGGCCTTTCCATAGAAATAAGCATTACTGCTTTCGTAGTCAAACAAGGTAGCCAATAAATAAAAGAGGGTAGTCAGGTCAGAAAGACCAGAGGAAATAGATGGTAGTCTCCATTCCTGATCCCTTAGGCTAGGCAGTAAATATATAAAAAAACAAGCAGTAAACTCACTCAGCGTCAGGTTTTCAACACGATGACAAGTGAGTTTTGTAGCACCTCTACAACCACCAATTCAGAATCCTACAGGCTTCAATAGCAATATGTAGACTGATAACCTTCAACAATTATGAAAATAACTCCACAACAGTTGGCAATGCTGAGACAATAGTTTTCAAACATTTCACAGTTAGCCCAACCCATCTATGACATGCATGGAGTGCGTTTCAGGTTTTTACTATGATAGTATGATATAAAAAATGGTCTAAATCACAGTCTATTTTATCTTCTTTTAAATCGAAGGTAGCTGCTATCGTAGCTCAGGCTTCTTCTTGATTTTTATTTTTGCATAGTGGGACCTATCACATCTTTGGTTTGGGGGAGGTAGGTTTTTTTCTATCATTTTCATATAAACCATGCCATTTGGTATGTATTTCTATGAATAATTATTCAGACCTCCAACAACATGTTCATTCAGATGGGTACTTACATGGTCATTCAAACTGCCAAACCTATCGCTTGTTTGCACACTCCAAATCATTAAGATAGTCTTCTTTTAGAGGGGTCGACCACTGAAAGGGTCGACCCTCTCTCTCTCTATTTCTCAATCATTACATAAGGATGCATTCATATTTGTAAAAGGAGGATGTGAAAACTCTGTTTTTGTTTCAAATCCTTTTTATTGCAAAAACAATAAAAAATGTTAGAAAAAAAACACATACAAATAAAAATATAAATATTAAAAAATAATATAAATTTT